>RHGI01000013.1:0-308649 GCA_005281525.1 Taphrina communis | reverse complement strand
CTACCGAACCCGAAAGATTCGGTTACGGTGGGACCCGTAACCGAACCTTTCGGGTGTCGGTTCGGTTGCCAGGTCTATGTACAGTCGACTTAATCGAAGTACGAACGCAGAGACATTAGTCACAATAGCCGCTCCTATCATATAAAGTGGTGATTTTTGCACTGCGCTGAAGTCAAATCTATTCAAGAGTCGAAATGTCCTCGCTTTTCACGACGATGAAGAATAGCCGCAAAATTCCAACTATAGGCTTTGGTTGCTACACCATCACAGGTGCAGAGGCAGTCGCAGTCTTCACACAGGCTGCCAAATGTGGCTACAGGCACTTTGATTGTGCGAGCATGTACAAAAACGAAAAGGAAGTGGGCACCGCAATCTCGAATGTCATGCAATCTGAAGGCATACCCCGGAGCGACTTTTTCTACACGACCAAAGCGTGGACGTCTGAGCAAGGCAGTCAGCTCGGTCAGAATATCGACAAGGCAATCGACAGGTGCGGTCTGGGATATATCGATCTGATGCTGCTGCATTGGCCATCGCCGGACAAGCAGATACGCGAGGATAGCTGGAAAGCACTGGCGACCGCAGTCAAGGACGGCAAATTGAAGCAAGCCGGTGTGTCGAACTACAACAAGTCTCAGATTGAGGAAATTTATGCCTTGGAGACAGGCGTCGACCCAGTCATCAATCAGATAGAAATCAACCCGTGGGTGCAGGACACAAAGACGATCGAGTATTGTCAGTCGGAGCATATCGTGCTGCAGGCCTACGGACCTCTCGCTCGAGCCAAGAACCTCGACGATCCCGTGCTCAAAAAGCTCGCAGACAGTATCTCAAGGACACCGGCTCAGGTCTTGGTGAGGTGGTCCGTGCAAAAGGGTTATGTCCCATTGCCAAAGTCAAGCAATTCGGACCGCATGCAAAAGAACCTTGACATTGAGGGATTCGAGCTCAGCAAGGAACAGATGCAGACCCTGGACGGTCTTGCCAGGAATTGAAACAAGCAATAGTCCCTGCCTGTCTCTTGCACAATGTTGGTCACGGCGTCAATACTTGCCTTCAACCACTTGATCATTATGTACATTTCATAAATAGACCTTTAGAATGAATTGAACTCATCCCGTCAACTTTTTGAGTCTCTCGTGTAATTGATCCTCCTGCTGTTCGCCGACCGTGTTTCTAGGGACCTCGTGCGCCAAGTCTTGCTTCAGTTCCAAGCCAGCCTCGTCCGCGACTTTACTCATCAAGGCATCGACCTCTTCCGTAGGCATACCCGTCGCCGTGGTCCCGTTCATCGCGCCCTCCATGTACCCTGCCTGGACATCGAGGTCCTCAAATTGCGTCTCAAACTTGTCCATGACCATGCTGATCTGTTCCAGGTTCATGGACGCCATGGCGCGGTCCATGCCTTTTACCACTTGTCCCATGTTCCTCGTGACGCTGCGCATCGTCACTGCCGTCTGCACCTTTGAGGCCACGGCGTCGATGCGTGCAGACAGTCTCAGGAGATTGATCTGTTCCTGCTGCTTCCGTATCGCGATTTCGGCATGTATGCGTGCGATATCATTGTTTCCAGCCTTGATGGCTTTCGAGACTGCCCCTGTCTCTTGTTTGTGCTCTTTCGCGGATTTCGCGGATTGTTTCTTGAGCTGTTTGGCCGTCAACTTGAGCTGAAACAGACTATTCTCCAGGCCAGACATGGCGATATTCGGAATATAGTCGTAGGTTCACTCTATGGTACTTGCTTCAATAGTAAGTGCGCTTATTCGTAACTGTAAGATTGTAAGGAGAAGTGATGCCCGCTAGAGATGAAGCTTGCTCTGTCGTGCTCCCGCAAAGAACGGCCACGTACTGTTGTATCTATAATAATAGCTGTACTATAGCTACTACAAGTACTGTGTACGGATGCATCATGAGTAGCTGCGGACGCTTGGACTCCACACCAGCAGCGCAATTCTGGCCGGCAGCCATCTGTCGTACGGGCGACACGACAGGCTGTGCCACAAGCGGTTCTGCGCGGATCTGCCTTCAGCGCGCGCGCTTCTCCTACGTAATTGCATTGTCCACAACTGGTACTAATTCGGTGTTTCGATCATAAATGAAATTGACATGTTTGGCCTTCTCTAGATTGCTCATAGACTACCATGAGTATCGATCATGTGCTGAAGAGAGAACATTCTCTAGAGTCTATATAGTCGGATCATCTTGCCTTGACGGAAGGATGCCTGCAGAGCAAGAGGCTAGCGGCGTGTCCGAATTGGATGCCCTTGGTGTCAATGTCGTCTCCCAGGACGCCCTCGAGAGGAATGTTGCGAAACAAGCCGACACGATGATGAATGCTCGTGAGGATGAATTGGACACCAAACGGCTGGAAAAGAGCCTCAAGGAACAGAGCGCCCTCGAGAGGAAGATTCAAACAATTCATGACAGACTCGCAAGCATGGGCACAACCGTAAGCATGAAGACCACACTTCGCGGTCAATTGCCGGCACTGAACGACAACTTGCGTGCAGTTCAATCTGACATTGTGGACATCCAAGGACGAATCGAGGACAGATCGCTTCCCAAGCACTCGACGACCGGACTACCCACCGCACCCGCTGAAGATGGACAGCCAGAACGGCTGGACAACGAGACGCAGCGTGAATACCTCATCAGGACGGGCAAGATCACCCCGTTCTCCAAGATCAGCGGACTCGAGCGCTCAAACACGCTCGGGGAGCCTCTCGACGAGGAGATCAAGCCGACCGAAGCGGAAGAACAAGCCGCGCGATCAAATCTTTCACACCAGCACCTGAGACAACCAGGATTCCAGCCTGTCAGTGCTGTTCCCACCATCAAGAAAGAAGAGACGACTGAGGCTCGCGATGCCCTACGAGGTCGTCCTGCTCGCTCACCCGTGGACGCGAGCACAGAGCTCGAACATATGTTTGATGATGTGACTGAGGAGGAGTCAGACGCGGCTATGGCAGCTCGCTTACAAGCAGAATACGACAATACAAGATCGAGGAAACGCAAGCGACAACCAGTGAAAAGCGAAGCTGCATCAGATGAGGACGAGTACCAGGCTTCTGAGCACTCGGCCTCACAAGACGAAGAGGACTCTGAGCCATTATTCCGAGATGACTCTTCGTATGGCAGACGTACTCCAAAAAAGACTATTCGTGCCAAATTCGGCTCGAACGGTCGAAGTCGATCGAGGGCTGCAAATCAGAAAGGGCATCGAGACGACGATGACGACGAAGATGCTTTCACACAGTTGAGCGATGTGGAAGCAGAAGAAACTCTGGTCGATGTTGACGATGGCAACGAGGCACGTTATCAGGCACGTCTGACCCGATGGATCACAGAAAGATTCAACGCAAGGAATATCGCTCATGAAGGTTCTGTGAATCAACACAACGACGAGAACGACGTCCATCACGATGTCACATTGCGAGAAGCACAATCAGACCATCCGACAGAGAAGTCATTGGAGTTTTCGGGAGGCTTTCGTGTGCCGGGAGATATTCACCCTTCCCTGTTCGACTATCAAAAGACCTGCGTTCAGTGGCTTTGGGAACTTCATTCTCAAGGTTGTGGTGGTATAATCGGTGATGAGATGGGTCTCGGCAAAACAGTACAGGTCATCTCCTTTCTAGCAGGTCTGCATCACTCCAAGATGCTGAATGGGCCTGTACTGATCGTCGCGCCGGCCACAGTGATGAAGATGTGGGTCAAGGAGTTTCACAAGTGGTGGCCACCTCTGCGCGTGTGTATCTTGCATTCTTCAGGAGAGGCATCGAAAACAGGCTCTATGCGCAAAGCGGCACGAGCTGTCGTTGACAAAGTAGTCTCGGAAGGTCACGTCCTCGTGACGACATACTCTGGTTTGACGACATATCAGGAGATAATGAATCCTGTGCAATGGAGTTATGCCGTTCTTGACGAAGGACATAAGATTCGTAATCCTGATGCTGAGGTTTCTTTAGCGGCAAAGCAACTCAAGACGGTGCATCGTATCATTCTCTCAGGTACACCTATACAGAACAATCTCACAGAACTGTGGAGTCTATTCGACTTTGTCTTTCCGGGCCGCTTAGGAACATTGCCAATCTTCCATACGCAATTCGCCTTGCCCATCAACATTGGGGGCTACGCAAACGCCTCTAATGTACAGGTTCAAACCGCATACAAATGTGCCTGTGTCTTGCGCGACCTCATCAATCCTTACTTGCTTCGAAGGATGAAGGCAGACGTAGCAGCTGATTTACCCAACAAGTCAGAGCAGGTTTTGTTCTGCAAATTGACTGACCAACAACGAGAGGAGTACGAAATATTTCTAGCCAGCGGCGACATGGACTCAATTCTGAATGGCAAGAGACAGGTTCTGTACGGCGTTGATGTTCTACGCAAAATTTGCAACCATCCGGATTTGACTCAGCGTGAAGTGTTGTTACGAAAGAAAGGATACAATTTCGGAGATCCAAGTAAGAGTGGGAAAATGGTCGTGGTTAAAGCACTCTTGGAATTATGGAAGACTCAAGGTCATCGAACTCTCCTCTTTACTCAAGGCAGGCAAATGCTAGACATTCTTCAGAAATACGTGTCAAGCTTGAAGTCATTCAAGTCTTTACGAATGGACGGCACAACGCCCATAGCACAACGACAGGTCTTAGTGGACGAATTCAACAACGATTCTCGTATCGACGTGTTTCTTCTGACAACTCGTGTTGGTGGTCTTGGCGTGAATTTGACGGGTGCTGACAGAGTCATCATCTTTGATCCGGACTGGAATCCTTCAACCGACGTGCAAGCTAGGGAGCGTGCGTGGAGACTAGGACAAAAGCGTGAAGTAACCATTTATCGCCTCATGACATCAGGCACGATTGAAGAAAAGATCTATCACAGACAAATATTCAAGCAATTTCTGACAAACAAGATTCTCCGAGATCCAAAGCAGCGCAGATTCTTTAAGATGAATGATCTGCATGATCTCTTCACATTAGGTTCCGAAAATGTGGATGGCACTGAGACGGGCGATATGTTTCTTGGAACCGAGACCACGTACAAGAAGACGGCCTCAAATGGGACCAATGGTAAGAGCGAGGGTTCTGAGAACAGGAAGATGAAGCGGAAGGACAACGGCGATGACCCGACAATGTTGTCACAAATCGGTGGTGTTGCGGGTTTGGAGAATTTTGGCAATCCGGAGGCTGAACAACAGACTGGCGACCAGAATGTGCTCGAGTCGATATTCAGCAAATCAGGAGTGCAGTCCACGCTTCAGCACGATCAGATCATGGATGCTGCTCGTCCAGAGATCTTGTTGGTGGATCGAGAGGCAGAGAGAGTTGCGAAAGCTGCAGCTGCGGCGCTAAAGCAATCGAGAAGGGAGACCCAGCGGAATCCGATCGGCACACTCACCTTCACAGGGCGATTTGGAGGTTCGAATGTGCAGGGACGTTCACGGCCTGGCGTAAGCTCCGCAAGCTTGCTGGCTGGCATGGCAGATCGAAGCGACCAAGGAGCTGGTGATGCAAGCATCACGATCTCGGGACTAAGTGACCCAGGTCGAACGGCACTGATCAAGCGGATAGCTGACTTTTTACTGCGTCATGGACGAGAGGGCGTGCCCAGCCAAAGTATTGTCGATAATTTCAGTGTAAATATTGAGGGATTGGAGGAGGTCGCTCTGTTCAAAAGCATGCTTCGACAAGTTGCAACATTCAGCAAGGCGACCAAGAGATGGGTCATCAAGGATGAGTTCATGTGACTCATGATCTTGAACGCGACAGCGAGATGTCCATGTACGGCCTTATGAATAAGAGCATACCAGTGTAGAGTATAATTGTACAGATAGACAAGCTTCAAAGATGTCCAGCTGCTTGTGGTTGCTTTGCAGTTCATTGATGCTTCTGGTGCCGAAGTTCTTCCGCTTGAAAGACGCGCTAATTCGCGTCGCGCTCGCCTCATGCAGCTTGTGTAATGTGAAATGTACGTGACAGTCAACGATAATGACAAGACTTCAAGTGGTACAAGCTCGACCTAGAACGACATACAGGGAATGGACGATATCTTTGATCTAGATGATGCTCAGGTGGATGTCGTCAGGAGGGTCCAGAACAGGCGCGAACATGATTTTGGCCTCGACGAGATCAACGCTTATACGGTGCCCGAGGATACGATAGCAGCACGCAACGAAACTGCTCGCACGAACACGAACGACGATACTGAGGACTACAATTTCGACTACATTTCCGCTCGATCGAGAGTGAGGAGTCCCGTGATAGCGACTGCGGAACCATTCGATTTGGGTCTCGATGACGAGGTGGTGATCAAGCGGCGTGCACCACAAGCGAAACTCGACGACGAAAGACTGTTGGGACCACAAGGCATCCCGAGAATCAGGGACGACTTACGGAAGAAGATTCGGTTCCGTGGTCGCGGCCATGAGATTGCGGATTTGGGCACGTTTATTGAGCTCTACCAGTTTTGGGCGCACGATTTGTTTCCGAAGGCGAAATTTAGGGACGCGCTCAAGATGATTGCGAAAGTGGGCAGGAGCAAGAAGATGAAGGCTGCGAGACGACAGATTATCAATGACATGTTGCCGCGACCGGAGTACCAAGAGCCGGAAAGTGATGGTGGTGACGGTGATGGCGACGACGACGGCCTAGAGATTGCTGCCCCGAAAGTGGCCACAAGCACGGATCGACCTGTCGTGGCTATTGCGACGAATCATGTCACGTCAGGGATGGACGAGTACGGAGAGGATCTCGACATGTCTGATTTCGAGGACACTTTCGTGCATAGCAAGACGAGCGGCAGACCTGCTCAGGGCGCACAAGGCATAGCGAACGATATTCCGGACGAGATGCCGGTTGATGAGGTCGACGACTTGGATGATGCAGATGCTTTGGAAGCAATGGGTATCATGGTGTGAGATCTTTCATCCAAAATTGTCTTGTCACCAAGTCTCTGTTGATTTGTCTTTTGACCTCTAGCGTTGGTTATAGCATATCCTCATCTATGTATCGATACTTTCCGCGTCTATACATCTATCGCTCTTCAGGACGAGGTTGTCGTTCATGCAGGAATACTCCATGCACCCTCGCGACCCGACTCTTGCTTCTTATCGTCCGTCTTCAGATCATCGAGCCGGTTCTCCTCGTGCGTGCGGGCAATGGCGATAAACTTGGTGTGACTGCCCCGGGCGACGAGTTGCCCCTGGTGGTTGGTGAATTCGACGCGGGTATAGGCGAGCGTCTTGCCGAGACTGTCGCAGATGAAGCGGCAGTTGATGGAGTCCCCTATCTTGCCCGCGGATTTGAGGTACGTCACCGACAAGTCTGTCGATACGCCGGTGCTGTAGAGGCCCCTGCTCGCCACGGCCAGTGATCCGCCCGTATCTACCAAGCACGCCAAGACGCCGCCGTGCAGGATGTTGAGTCTATTCTGTATCATGTCGTCAGCCATGGATATACAAACGATACTGGAGTCAGGTCTTACGCAGTGATGACCTTCAATCTTGAGACTTGCCGTGACGAGGCCAGGACTCGCGTCGTCAATGGTGAGCGACTTGAGCAGGTGCGGCTCCATGCCGGAAGTCTGCAGGAACGAAGTCCATACTTTCTGCACGAACGGCAGTGCCCGCGAGACTGACATTTGATCGCAGATCTCTACGAAGTGTTTGCCTCTACTTGCGAATCTTCTGCTACAAGTATCTGGCACACCTCGTATCCAACTTGACCTGATATAATGCCGGTGCAGTTGAATTGAGTTGGAAGAAGTCGCGGAACCGTTCATCTGTAAAATGGTGGAGCCGTGTGCCACAAACTTTGTTTCCCAAGTGCCGACGCAGTGAACTTGTACTTTTCAGGACTCTATCAACTCGTCAATGGCTCGATAGTGTTTCTTTTATTGTATCATTGTATCAAGGGATATCACGGTCGAAGGTCTTACTGTATACCAAAAATGAGTGGATAGAGATTATTCGGTCGGCCTGATTGGCAAGCATACACAAGCGCGATGGCCATGGAGGATGCGACCATGACGAATCACCAAAATGGCAGTACAGGCTTAAAATTGTCGCTCAGATCCTTTTTGGACAATGACAGTGCCGATGCCGACGAGCAATCGATCTCTGCCATCTTGCATCGCATCGGACGCCAGCGTGGCTCGTTTCGAAACTTTACCGAAGCTTCGCTGTTGGAAGAACTCGAGGACCCTTCTCGAATCGTGCCGGATCAAATCGAGGAGGAAGCAGGAGAGCATAAAGAGGAATCAGATGGCAAGGTCAAGGATGAACTGGTTGATGCAACAGAGGTCAGAACAGCGCCTGCAAAGGTCACCGACGTCGAATTGCGCGAGAATGTCTTGCAAACAATCGCGTCGGCATTGAACGAATCTGCTCTGGCGCTCGACTTTACGTCTCTTCTACTCTCCTCGAGTAGAGCCACTGCAACGCAATCGATCTCGCCAGCTCTGAAAGAAGCCGTGCCCGTCGCTTCGCTTTCCCATACACGGGTCTTTCGCACACCTGCATCGAGACAGAATGCCAGCACAGCAGCGCTGCTCGGATTCAAAGCTCAAGGATTATCGAATGCCTCCTCGGCACTCAGTAGTGCCAGTACGGCGACGAGCAATAGTCAAGCGACAGATGAGCTATTCTGGCAGGAGGTCCAACAGCTCATTGCTGCAGGTTGGAGGTTGTTTCGACCTCGGAGTGGTCAAGCGGGACTCGCGGTCAGATTCGGAGCTGGGTATCGTCATTCCATTCCACTTGAAAAGGACGACAAAGGTCACATCGATTCGTCGCGCTTCGACAATAAAAGAGTGGCTCTGCGCTTTTCTCTGAGCAGGAGCGGCAGGGTCATTTCGACACGGGCCGCAGATGCTCGACACGAGGAGGAAGACAAGGGAGGTCCTTCGATCGTGAAGCATCTCAAACGTGCCAGGCGAAGTCTCCTCACTAGTGAATTGTTCGAGGACTTGACCAAGGAGGCGAGAGAATGTGCGAATTTGGGTACTTCAATTATTGACCGTAGGATCACGGTACCACTGGGGAATGGTTTGGAGAGCGCAATAGAATTGGTCGAGATGGAAGAGCCCACAGACTCTGGCGATTTAGAGGACACTGAAATGATGGACGAGACCAATGAAGAAGGAAAGGACGAGCAAGCAGACTTGCTCCTTTGCACCTTGGCGACAATCGTACACTCCCGAATGTCTCCCACTCCGAAACCGCATCCGCTCAAGCGATTTCTGAGCAGTTATCGGCACGGTCAATCGACGGCCATCATAGAGACGCAGCTGCAGAACCTGTATCGTGGCCTGGCCTCAGTCTCGTGGTTGCAGATGCCATCCATACAGAGCGCGACATCGCCACTGGACGTTTGGGACAAGTCCCCCGCCACCACGATCGACACAACCTTCCTCAGCTCAGCCGTACAAATCTCCATCGCGACGACGTTGCGGTCCATCACGACATATACCGTCACGACGGCTGCCAACCTACCACAGACGCGCATTGACATTTCCCCCAAGACACAAAAGACACTCAAGACGCACGATCCGAATAAAGTGATGGACATGATTCGCTTCGACTTGAACGAGACCATCATGTCCCACCTCGTGGCCAACAATCACTCCTGCATGCGGTGCTCCGAGGATCAAGTCAGGTTCAGTGCCGGTCTCGTCACCATTTCCGTGGAAGGCGACGGCCTCATTTGGCTCTACAATGGCGAGGGCAAGCAGAAAGTTGTTCAGCGGGACCTGATTCTGGAGATTGCGGATTTCTCGAATTATGCCTAGACACTATAGATGGGAGTGTATTCATGAAACAAAAGGACTTTCTCACTGTACAGGTCTTGCAAAGAGAAGAAATGGTGGTGATGATGATGATTTCGCTCGCTATAGACATAAATTTCTTGTGCAAACCCTCCACTATTGCTTCCTGCATAAAGCAAGCCTGGCTCCGGACACCAAAGGTGTGTCCTGATTATTACTCCTCCTTTGAACCATACTTGCTGACGTCGACGCCGTGATGGGAGTGATTGACAAAATTGAACCAAGGCGCCAGGCCAAACATGAGTCCCGAAAAAGTGGAATTTCGCGCCGCGACACCCTGCATATACGGACTCAACTCTGATTCCCCATAAATCCTGCGTCCCGCACGAGCGAGTGCCGCACCATCGGTCTGATCGCGCTCGACTTCGGCGGCATTCTCCGTCCATCCCCAGAGCCGCGACGCCGAGCGGTTATAAGCGAATAAGAACCCGCCGACGGCACCGAGAGTCCATGACATGCGCATCACGGAGGGCATGGCCATCTTGGCCGTCGAGGGTTCCTTGTGTTCCCAGTACGTCATGATGCCCGGGAAAGCTGCCGTCAGGCCAGCGGCGTATGCCCAGTCCGAGAGACGGGTGTACTTGATGACCCGGAAAAAGTGTGGGTCAGTGTCAATGACGGGGAACGGTGTCGCCAAGTCTTGTGCTGTGTGTGCCATGATGGGATTTTGAATATGGTTGTGTAGTCACGATCGATGTGCCCGAGATTTTATCGCAATAAAGGTGCAGCTTCTGATCTACTTAGTTTCGTCACAACGAAGAAGCAAGGATAACCAGAGGTGTCCAGTACTTGTATGATGGTTGTGTCGAGCACAATTGGTAGTCTGTCAAGCACGCGGGTCAAGCACTTTCATTTCTGTCCGTTGAGTGCGGGTAGTATCTCTTCATCGGGATCAACGAGAATTCATGATCAGGATTTCGAAGCATCAGTCGGCAGTTGTGGGCATCATGGTACGCCATGCATGATACTGCAAGCTGATGGACTCTTGACCTTGTGCCTTTGACCTCAATGACTCGGGCATCGAAATCACATTTGTAGAACCTTTAATTTCGCCATCTTCACATTCGTCATCTCAAAGCTGAGTTTGTGCTGCTTCATTTCCACTCATACTGTTGTCTATCAATTAGTGATCACTTCGTTTTGTGTGGCGAGTCCTCTGAGCTTCATCCATGGCTCACGAGTCCTTGAAGGACGTGAAGAACATCCTGCTCGTGCTCTCGGGCAAAGGAGGGGTCGGTAAATCATCCATCACGACGCAACTAGCTCTCTCATTGGCACTTCAGGGCAAAAAAGTCGGCGTCTTGGACATTGACCTCACCGGACCATCCATTCCTCGCTTCTTTGGGATCGAGGGTCGTCAAGTACATCAGGCATCCGGGGGATGGATTCCAGTATACTTGGACAAACCAGCAGATACAGCTGCAGGTGTCATATCGGGCGGTAGTGTGTGTTGCATGTCGATCGGCTTCCTACTCAAGGATCGCGGCGACTCTGTCGTCTGGCGGGGACCAAAGAAGACGGCCATGATCAGACAATTCCTGACGGACGTCGTGTGGGGACAACTGGATTACTTATTGATCGACACACCGCCGGGCACATCGGACGAGCACATTTCAGTCGTGGAGAAGCTGCGGGACTTTGAGCGTGTCCGCGGCGCAGTCTTGGTGACTACACCTCAAGAAGTTAGCACCGCCGACGTGCGCAAGGAACTCAGCTTTTGCGGCAAAGTCGGCATCACAGTCCTCGGCGTGGTGGAGAACATGTCTGGCTATGTCTGTCCATGCTGCAACGAAATCACAAATATATTCTCATCAGGCGGTGGGGAGGCCATGGCAAAGCAATTTAATGTGCCGTTCCTCGGCAAAGTGCCCATCGAGCCGAAATTTGTCGAAATGATTGAGGAACAGCAAAAGGAAGGGAGTAAGAGTCTGCTGGAAAAGTATCCCGAATCTGCACTCTACAACATCTTTTCGGGCATAGCCGCGGGACTAGTGGAAAAGATTGATGGAGAACAAATGACGAAAGACGTGGCAGCACTAAAGACGTGAAGCAAAGCACAGGATCGATCATGTGTGGCTTGCTGCAATGGCGCACGAACGAATATGTAACGAAACAACCTTGTCGGTTAATGTCAAACTAGATTATAGATGTATATAAATGTGCATTGGCATTATCGTCATTTCATCACATCCTCTACTTGTCCTTGAATTTCAGCGACACTCCATTGACGCAGTGACGTTCATTCGTTGGGTTCTTGTATCCTTCGTTCAGGAAGACGTGTCCAAGATGACCTATCAGAACCATCAGTAATTGTCCCAAATTCACCAAATTACAAAAGTTCTCACCTCCACAGTTGGCACAGGTAATCTCGGTCCTCTTCATAAACATCGAATTGTCGTCGTGACGGTTGACGGCACCGGGAATGGTGTCAAAGTACGCGGGCCAACCACACCCACTGTCGAATTTATGGTCCGAAGTATACAGCGGAGCATCGCAGCCGGCGCAGTGATAGACGCCCTTAGCATGCGACCCTTCAATGGACGAGGAACCCGGTGCCTCGGTGCCCTTTTGTCGCAGCACACGGAACTGTTCCGGGCTCAGGATCGCTCGCCACTCTTGGTCGGATTTCTGCACGGGAGTGTTCACCATTGCGGGCGTAGAGGTCGAGAAGAGGGATAGTCCAAAGAGACCTGCGAGTGTCGGTAGTGGCTTCGTCTTGGAAGCTGCTGCTGCTGCGGGAGACGAGGTTGCCAGTGTACGTGCTAGCCTCAGACTTGAACGACCAAACATTTCTACTGGGAGGATGACAACTGAACGTAGCAGGTGGTGTTCGAGGACGAGGTCAATTGAGGCGAATCTCATGGGCCGCTGACGAAATCCGTGCAAATCATCTGGTCAGTGATCATCTTGTGGAGCCGAGAGTACTGATCAGTGGCAGGAGGTGATCAGTTGTTGCAGAAGAGATCATTTCACTTGCTCCCATGCTTTCCTCCATGTGTCCTGGTATTGCCAACAGGTGGTTGGGCTTATCTAGACATGAGATTCAGTCATGAGGCAGGCCTATAGTGATAATCATGATGCATAAGATTGTGGACGTTGTCTGTGCATGACAGGTGCTAGTAGGTCATGAGAGTCATGAGAGTCAATACACTATATCTGACACAAACACCTCGTGAAGCATTTCAGCAAGATGAACATCTCACTGTCACTTCGGTCTGCTTTATCTCGTCAGCCATTCATTGAAAGCACATATAAAGCGACCGCAGACCACGGCTGAGGCATAGAAATATTTGTCTCGAAAGCTCTGAGTCGATGGGAATAATGAAGTCCATCACAATCGCATTGGCAATTGGATCGATAGCTTCTGTACTGGGAGAAATCATCCTTCCGTACAAGATGGCCGTCATCAAGGTACCTGACAGATATTTCAGGCCGAGAAACTAGATACTGACCATGGATAGCAAGCTGAACCAGACAAGTCCTTCGGACCACAAACCGAGGGTGTCTTGTACTCGCCACCGGGTGACAATCATAAGAAGCCCCTGACGGCTATTGCGACCCTTGTCTCCTTCAAGACCAAGCACGACAGACACTACAATCTGACATTTATCGACGGACCTTCCGTCAGTGCCAGAGGATCGGGATATATTGAGGTCATGCCGATTTATGACTATGATCCGAATACAGTTACCTGGAACAAGGATTTCACACTTATGAACACATTTGGGAGCATCGATATCCACCCAAAGAATGTCAACCAGACCAATCGAATTCCGTTCACCGGTGCCGACGATGAGATACACTTTATGTTGACGCCAGACTTGTATGCACCTCATGGCGAGTTCCAGGATGTTGTATGGACGCCAACCAAACGTCCTGCTTCTGGCCTCGTTCTAGACACAGCTCGAAGAGCTTGATAGGCGCTAGCGCGCATGTAAAGTGTTACTCGTGCCTAATCCCCACCTGGCTGTAAAAGTACAGTAATTTGACATGCATGGCACTTTCTTATATAGAACAACTCTTCCGACCATCTCTGAATGAATCTCGATAGTCCTAAGTTATAGACACCTTGTCAAAATTTGTGAGACCATCGCAATGGTGGCAAGCCGTGCTGGGACCCTCACACAACGCCAAGCACCACCATGAACTTTAGTCCAGCGATTTCGCCGCTGCCCTCCCCTTCGATGACCTCTCGTTCATCATAAGCACACAGGCCACGGGACTTCCATCCCCAAGACTGACTTCGGTGAAATTCGTCTGGTGCACTGCGAAATTCCGTAACACCGACCTTGCTCGTGCCCTTTCGACTCGGGCAATAAATCTTGAAGTAGGTCGAAATGGTGGAGCGCTGATCAATGTATGGACGCTTGGCCTCAGCAATTGCGCCCAGTGGAATGCCATGGGCATCCTTTGCATCTGGTGGACTGGATGGAGCAATTAGCTCGTCCTGACTGCGTGGCGAGGAGCTCAATACCTCGCCCGATCTTGTTTGTCCTTTGATTTCAACCCTATGGAGGTAGACGCCCAGCTGCCGGGACTTTCTTGCCCGGACTTTGTTATGGATGTAAATGTTCCAGTAACTTCCAGCGTAGAAAACAGTGTGACTGTACACTCTCGTATCTTCCTTCAGATCGCTTATACGCTCGAACTCAGCTGAAAACCTGAAAGGTGGGAAGACACTGTAAGTCGGCGTTTCTGGGGGCGATGCTAGCACTGGAGGACTCAGTAAGGGGTCCCCTATATAGCATGTGTCGTCGAAAGGTACGGGATGATCAGTTTCCTCTGCTTGTGTAGTGCCGAGTATAGGGTTCACAGCTTCCTCAATCTCCTCCTTGAGTTCTACTTGATCCCACAGCGCTTTATATAGGATGTTTTCGTCGACAAACCCATCCTTCATGATCTTCTTGAGCTCTGCATGAGACATATGCATATAGTGGATCCCGTGTTTCAATACGTCTTCCAGCAGATCTACATCCTCTGCGTGCTTCTTGCGATATGAAATACTCTCCACGAGATAATTGTACCGGTCAATCTCAGACGGGCAGAAGAACCCATCACTAGCTATGACTTCGGCAAGCATCTCGCTGGGGATATCAATCAGTTCTTGTGGTGTCATATCGTAAGCATCCCTGTACAATAGCGCCTTGGCTGCTTCACGCAGTCTATCACTGTGTATGCCATAAGTACTCTTTCCAGTCACAAATCTTACGACAGCCGTTATGGTGTCGGCAGACAAGTGTCGTAAAATCCAATTTGTGCATTGCTCTTGCAGCTCGTTCAAGTCGAGATATGCGGCCGTAGCTAGAAGAGACAGACAATCTATATTGTCCAAGTCACCTGTCTTTCCATAAAGTCGAGCCAAGGCAAAATCAAATGCGGGACAGGTGATATTGCAGTCGTCGAACTTCAGCTCCATAGACCTTGAATCGCTATCACGCCACGGTCCAGAGAACATCATGCTGAAGAACGGAGATCTATCCAGTATGATACGATGCAGAGAAAAAATCTTGTCAAACGCCTGGATCTGTATATCAGAACATGCACCTTCGAGAAAGCCTCGCGTGTAAATATGGTCGTCGATTTTGCTTGAGACCACTCTGCTAACGTTCCTCCTTGGTGAAGTATTAATAATTGGATATCTTGGCGCTCGATCCTCTAGATTTCCGAGCTGTGAAGTAAAGCTGACTTGCCGTGTTGGCCAACTTGGATCATCTGGCTCCTTGTGAGGTGTGCTGTATGGAGAATCAGAAGCAAATCTGGAAGCTCGAGGGGTGCCAGAAAAGACACTTCGAAATCCTGCTATAGAGCTTTGTCGTCGGCTTTCGACCTCTGTAGTCACTGTCTCTGAGGCTGCCAGCTCCTCGATCATCTCGGTCAGTTGCGATATGTTGGAGGTCAGGCTTCCTCCTGACATGATGATGCAGCACTTATGGACTTGCGCGCAGGGCAGGGTCAGACCAGAACGATAGCACTCATTGACCAGACAGTGAAGAAGAGATCTTTCAGGAGGGGACAATGACCGCTCAAAGTGCTGAGATCGCAGTGCATGTATTGCAGTTTGTTGGTAGCAGCAACGTTACCGCTAAGGGCGCGAGATCACGAGCGCGAGTCCGAAAATGAGCCCAACACCAGCCACACCAGCCAAGTCTGTGGCCACTCTCATGCAGACAAGCTCATGCAAGCTCACCTGCATTCAAGCTTTATGTCTCTCGCACACATATGCTTATCTTCATCTCGAGCTCAGACATACTTCCTACCCAGCTAAACCGCCCGACGGAGAGTTGCAGAAAAGATCGCGTATATAAAGGTAGGTCGCTGCAGACACATTGACTGTTAGCAGAGATTAGATGCAGTGCGTCAATATGTTCACATTTCACATGCGTCTAAGCTTAAGTCTATAGCTATCTAGCACTGCCTGCAATACTTCTGCCACGTCTCTCGGATCGTCAGACGACTTGCTCTTCACCAAGCTCACAAGAGTGTCGTTCAAGCTCGTCTCCATGTTTTGAACTTTCCCCAGTCGACTGATGGCGCCGTTGATGTAGTCAATTTCTGTCGATCGTCCACTCTGTAGATCTTGCAACATCGAGCTGCGATTCTTGGCTGTGCTGTGTATGACTTTCTCGACGTTTCTCCGGGCCTTGACGAATGAGAAGTTACAACTTGGAAACGAGCTTTGCAGTATTGGAATTGATTCGCCAAGAATGGCATCAATGAGCTCAGGATGCTGTGACATATGACCATTTTCCATCCCAAGTACAGCGGTGACAGGGTTGATCACAGCATTGACGAGGAGCTTGTCGAGCTGTAATTGCTTGAAAGTGTTGCTATCAGAATGTTTGCAATTGAGCGGTGCTAGTTGTCTAGCGAGCTCTTGTGCCATAGATCCGTTTCTTTCTCCTGAAAGATAAAATGGTCCATCCCCAGCGTGACAGATAGTGCTGTCGTCGATGGAATACACACCATGAGACAAGATGCCCAGAACTAAATCTGTCTCGGAGGTCGAAGTGCTTGTCAATTGCTTGACCTCGGTGTCGGCACCGATACCATTACCTACGAGCGTGATCTGCGTGCTAAAGCAAAGTCGCCCGAGTATCCCTTCCACGGCAGATGCTGCGTCAGAAGCTTTTGTGCACACTATGAGGTTTTCAATCCTGACTGATGAATCAGCACCGTTTGATGCTTGAAAAGTATACCCAGTCGAGCTTGTTGTCACGGGACTACCATGAATCAGATTCGTCACATTCAGCTTCCAGTCTGTCGGAAAACGCTTGCTAGCGGCTGGGCGAATCAAGATAGTCACAGGTACACCTTGCCTACGCAAAGTATGCGCGATTAGCCTTCCGATAGAGCCGAAGCCTAATATATGTATCATTCATCGAGCTGGAGAGACAGGTGGTCTGCGCAAAAGCTCTCTTCCGCGCTAAGCTTCATTCGTCATAGACTCATGTTTCGGACTGCTGCTACCTTGAAGTAGTCCAGGAGCAACCACCATATATATGCATCTACGAAAAACTGCTCTTGCTAGATTGCCAAATTGGACCTTCGAAGTCGAGGCGGCATGAGGCGTATGAACGCATTGTGGCGTCGAGAAACACGATTAGCATGTGATACAAAGGCTCGCACCAGTCTCATGGACATTCTTACTCCCCGAGTTTATGTATGTGTACATCTACGCTGGCAAGATCGAGGCCGTCAATGGCGGGGACAATGAAGCTCGACAACTGATGAATCCTCGGACTCTTTGAGCATGGAGCAATTAGCGATCTCCCGACGCTTGACGGACACTAAAGTGCATCTGGCAGCCAAGTCAACACGATCGAGACACCCTTACCTGTCTGGCAATTACTGGCCACAGAAGAACGAACTGCATCTCAGTCCTTGCAAAGTCTCTGGAACTATACCCAAGTGTCTGGCTGGTGGTCAATTTGTACGTAATGGTCCAAATAGTTCGATTCCACCCGAGGATGGAGAGAGTTATCACATGTTCGATGGTGATGGCATGATACATGGGGTCTACTTCAAGTCAACACCTGGGATAGATGAACCAGAACCCTTGTATATCAACAAATTTGTGCACACAGATGTCTATCTTGCAAGTCAGTATTGGGGCACGTCTCTTTTGCCCAGCATCGCCTCGCTCATCGATCCTCTCACAAACACAATTCAGGTATTGAAATCCATATTGCGGTCCGGTGCTATAGCATTCTTATCGGGTTCTGCACGCCTTTCGACTGCCAATACTGCTCTTATATACCATGACAATCGCCTTCTGGCCACTTGTGAAAGTGGACCTCCGATGCATGTGGGTTTACCAGAACTTGAAACAGTCGATTGGCATACGTTCACTGATGAACACACTGGTCAAAGTCTATCTCCAGTGCCAGGCTCTTCAAAAGAATGGATTACTGGTCACCCAAAAGTTGATCCTGTCTCGGGAGAGTTGCTCATGTTTGGATATGACATCTTCCAGCTGTTCAATCCTCACATTAGGTTCTCAATAGTCAATGCTGATGGGTCTCACAAGAACTTTCAGCAACCTGTCTACCTTAAGTCAAAGACTCCAAAGATGATGCATGATTTTGCCATCACGCAGACAAGAGCTGTCATACTAGATCTGCCATTGACGATGTCGCCCTTCAATATCGTGGGAGGAGGCAAGCCTATGCTACATTTTGATGCTTCTCTGACTTCCAAGTTTGGCATTCTACCACGAGAGTACAACAGCAAGCGCGATCGCAATAAGGTAGTATGGTTTGAGACTGAGAGCTGTATGATCTTCCATACAGTGAATGCTTGGGATGACCACGATGCAGCTGGCAACGTTGTTGGAGTCAATCTCGTGGCATGCCGGTTTAAGGGTGCCAAATTGGTCTTTGCTGCTGGCGCCATCGAAATGCCTAGTTCTGAGCACTTGCCGCCTGACGTGGTACATCTCTACTACTACCGCTTCGACCTAAACTCTGGCAAGATCAGTCATGAATATCCATTATCGGACTTTCCCATCGAATATCCTTCCATAAACACTCAACTTCTCAGTCTACCCAATAGATATGCTTATGGCGCCAGTATGCGGGAAGGTAGTTTCGACACTGCACTGTCGGGCGCCAAGGTTGATGTCTTGGTCAAATGCAATATACAGGCACTCATAAAAGATCCACCGAAAAATGTCACACAGAACTCCAGCGAAACACCTCCCGCCGGGCAGCATGTGCGTACTATCCTGCTACCACCAGGTCTGTATGCTAGTGAAGCTACTTTCGTCCCGAATACTTCCAAGAATAGCTCCGGAGCGGAGGATGACGGCTACATCTTGGTGCACATCTTTGACGAGTCCACGCGAGATGCTGTCACAAAGGATGCATTGGACGACAGGGGCTCAGAAGTGTGGGTTATCTCTGCTCAAAGCTTTTCTTTACCACCAGTCTGTAAGATACGGCTGCCTCAGCGCGTACCTTATGGGCTACATGGTCTGTGGGTCACCAAATCACAGATTGAGAATCAACGGGATGCAAGAAGGAATTCAGAGGGCCAAATCGTTGCGGCCAAGGCATCGCGAGACCACACGTCGGTTCGAATCATCACAAATTTCTGGAAATGGTCACTTGTGTGGGTGGGACGCTCGACCGTGAGTGGACTGTCGTCGGGTCGATACGCAGCAAGTCTATTTATCGGTTGGACAGTCTTCATCCTGCTGACGTATCGCTTGATTGGGTTTCTGCTCTACCATACCTTTCGAAACTTGCATCATGATGCCAGCGTCGAGTGATGCAATCTATCCTGCGCAATGTTCACCATGGCATCGATCGCCTCGAGGCGCTCAAGATGGATATCTCCACGCGCGATACGTCGCTCCATATCCACCATGATGACATCTCTCGAGCGACCATTCACAAAGACGACGTACCGCAGTCCGGGAAACCGGTCCTCGTACCGTTCGTTCAGGACCCGCAAACGTTCTCCCTGCTCGGCTTGCTCCGTCTCCGACATTGACGACGACGCACCCGACAAGTTGCGTTGTTCGTGCAGAGAGTGCGCGGAATGAATCTTCTTCGCGCCGAGTCTCGGATGCGCATTCAAGACCTCAGCCACCTCGACACTGCCCACGCGCGCGTGCAGTACTTCCCCAATAAACGCAATCATCTCGTCATTCACCTGCCTCTTCCCGTCATCACTGTTGTCGTCGAACGAGCTCTTGTCGAGGAGTGTGTCTCGGTGCGGCTCTAGTACCGCATGTAATGCCGCGCTCGGCTCAAATAGTGAATCGATCTGTTGCAGTAGATGCTCGAATGTACCCTATAATGTACACATTACTCACTTGTTCTCTCGTGCAAATATGGAGAACAAATATGATAGTCCTTACCGCATCGTACATGATCGAGTCGCGTTCTAGTACTCACGCGCGTTTCCGAGGAGAGAACTTTCAAATAGCAGCCAGTAGTGACTTTGTCGAGAATGTGATAATAATTCACGATTGCACGTCTTATCTTTTCTTCTCCACGGCGAAATGCGTCAGACGACGCCAAATTTCATTCTGCGCGCCTTTTGGGCCCCACATGAAGACTCCACAATTTTGTATCAGTACGAAGTATTGAGCTGCGGCAGTTGTAGTGAATAAGGATTCTATCACGTTGAACACATCTCAAGGAATCATTATTATTATCTTCTAGACGTTTGTCGTCCGCTAGTGCTCTAAAGCAAAAAGATCTTTTATGTCCGCCAGTGGAGTCCAAAGTGCGGACGGCGAAGGTTGATGAGGTAGAGGTATGCGCCGACCCCGAGCAGACTGAGCAGGAGGCCGAGGTAATTGAACCACGTCAGTGACAACTTATTGAGCGAGCCGGCAAAGGGGACCTGAATCAGTGCCGTCTTGGCGAAACAGAGCACCACGAGTGTCAGTGGGGAGGTGAAGGTCAGTAGCAGGAATTGACTGATGCACGCCAGGACGCTGAGTAGTCCGAGCAGAAGAATCATGAGCCAGAATCCAGCTTCGTCCAGGAAGAAGCAATTGGTAAAGACGTCGAAGATTTCGCCGGAAACAATCAACAGAGGTAGTGTCATGCCCAGCGCACCCACGACGATATAGTGCAGCAGCTGCAGCGCGTTGTGATTAACCCTCGGCAGATTCTTCCTCACGAGACAGTTGTGGATGGGAAATGCCAAGGAAACCACCAGGCCGGCCAACAGACCCTGAAAATTGACGCTCGGTAGACCGGGGCCCGATGCTGACAGTGCCGAGATGGCGTGTCCCAGCATGAGAATGAGACACGAGACTGCGACGTAGACAGACTGCGTATTGTCTGGCGAGAAGTACTTGGAGAGTGCCAATTGAAAGAGCATCGTAGGGGACAGGACGAGCACCACATGATGCATGGGGAGATAATTCAGACAATAGATAAAGGCCGCGCTAGCCACCAAGTAACTCGTGGAAATTGAGCCGAACGTCTTGAGCGTTGCAAAGTCGATAGCAAGGTTCTCCACGATCGGCAGAGCACCCTGATATTCCGGCCTGAAGTGCATCAAGATTCGTGTGAGGAGCATCACCAGCAAGATGGCGAGTTCGCAAAACAAGAGCTGCGAAAACAAGTGACTGAGTGGGTAAGGGAACTTGTACGTGGCTTGATACATGCTGAAGCGATCGATGATGGCCAGAGCCGTGGAAGAAACGACATAGACCACAGCCGTCAGCAAAAGTATCGATATCGGCTGCCGAATGAGAAAGAGCACTTTGCTGGTGGTGGTCGGAGACTCAAGTCGAAAGATGTCTTTGGAATTGAGCGGCAATAAAGGGGAGTCTTGCACAGAAAGCAAGTCGCTTCCCGCGGTGACAGAACTCAGTTCATCGTCCGCATAATCTCCCATCTCACTGTGGACGTCTGATTGACCTTGTTCCGGAACTTGCTTGACCAACGAAATGGACGGCACAATGCTCGCCGATTGTTCGTCGACTGCCAGATTTTCACGCAATCTCTCAATCTTGTTCTTCATATAGTCCATCGGCCCGGGAGCAAAGTGATGCGCTCGAAACTTGTTGTTGAACATTGTGGCTAGTGTGAAACGTCCCTCAGATCGTTGGTCAAAACGCGAGTCTCTTATGGCATCGTGTCAGGGAGCGCGGTCAGTCCTTGCTCAACACACGTAGAACGCGTCTCAATCTGTCAGTGCCATGGCCAGATGACGTTGCTCGCGTATCTGATACCACCCAAGACGAGGGAACAATACATAGATAGTCGTCAGACATACTGCAATGCATGATGAGCCAGGCAAGTGCAAGAAGCGTGGGATGAAGGTTGGAGGGCCACGGCAGAAGGGAGGCCTTGGCACCGCAGTACGTGGGAGTGGCTGATGCCTGTGCATGTGGCTTTCGTGCGTATGAATCCCCGAAACACGAGCGGGCCACGTCTAAAAGATATTGAATATGTCAACTAGCTATTTTATTCAAAAGGAGCTAAATTTCCTGTGGCATGCTAAACTATGCCGGTCGTTATATAAAACACGAACAGAGATATGATCTTCTAATAATCAAGATATATCCTCCATGCTCGGTCCTGACCGTTGCACGTATCAATGTTGTTTTGCCCGACTCTTCTCCGATTGTGAGAGACCATTATTGCAGAACAACGGATCCTGACTTTTGTTGTGGGCAGAGTCTGTCGGATACCTCAAACCACAGGTGCTGCGATTTACGATTCGACAGCACCATCATCGGTGTGTCGTTCTATCACGAGACCTTGGTCTTCCGCTCTTCAGCTTTGCGCTTGATGAATGCAGTCAACAATTGTACACCTTCAGTGCTGACGAAGAAGTACCGCTTCGACTTGTTGTCGTATACCAGAACTCCTATATCGCGTGCATACTTTAATGCTTCCTCAAATTCGGATGCAGAATTGAAGTCTCTGAATAGATACCCAGTCGTAGCCTTGAGTCTATTCTTCTCTAACTCCCAGAGACGAATCTGATCTACTACCGTGGGCGGCAGGAGTGGCAGCTGCTTCCTCATTTGAGGGTGAGCATGTGATGTTAAGAACAAAATGACCTGATCTGCCGTAATGCCGTTGTCCAAAGCCTTACGAATCGAGTGGCGAGTAAGCTGTCCCGTACAAAGGTTGGGAAATCTCGAATTGAGGTCCGTGAAAAGATCGAGGACCGCAATCTGCAGTGGTGAGGAGGTGTATGCATATAGTCGGTAATTGGTCTCCAGAATGACGAATCCCGACTCCTCGCCCGTGGTAGATGCTATGCAATCGAAAGATTCCTTGGTCGAAGCAGACGATGTCGTGCTTGCAGCATCATGGTTGAGGGTCAGAGCCAGTCGTGTGGGCCAGAATGAGTCAGATCCTGATTTCTGCCAGATAATACCGAAATCCATGAGATCTGTGAGCAAGGAGGATTGGGTTAGTGACAGCTCGGCTGCCGAGTAAGCGACTCCCACTTCAAGCGAGCCCAGCATGAACAGGAAATGTATCATCTCGACTGGATCGGACCCTTCAACATCGGAAGTCTCGAGGTATTGCAAAATCAGCGTCCATATCTGAGCGTTGCCGTCTTGTAGTAGGAACTGAAATCCTGCGCTCGTGATGCGATTATTGTCGTCTATCAAGCTCGAGGCTCGCAGGAGTCGAACCACGGAGCTACCAGGCTGCCGATCAAAGGTCGTTCCTACCATGAAGTGCAGAATGTCTTCCCAAGTAGTCGTGCAGAACTTCTCCAGGAACTCTGCGTCCACGTTCTCGTGCTGCATGGTGGGAAGCCCGAATGAATTGTGCTTTCCACCGCCCGTCAAGGCGAGCTTCATGTTCAGTCTGAACCCGTCATTCATGACCAGGTTGCCTCCTCTTTCAGTCATAACATTTAACCTCTGTAGTTTGTCAAACGCCGCAGCTTGTCTGCTTCGCCCTTGCTCATTCGACCATTGTTCAAAGTCTGTCATGCTCAATTGCGATGTCGTGAACAGCAAAGAGGTCACGTAGTGTTTTGCCATGGCGGGAAGCAGGCGAAAAATTGCTAGACACGTTGCCGGTCTAGTATAGAGTCTGGAGTTGGTGGTCGGTGGCAGTTGTTCCAAGTAGTCATTTATACTTGTTCTGAATTCCGTTACCGCCATGCTGAAAAGTAAAGTACGTACAAGAATTCCAAGCAATGCTACGAAACGGTTCGCATTGGTGATAGAGGTAAGACTGTTGCGCTGAGGATGACCTGCTGATGTAGTATCTGATCTATTCTATAATCAGTGTCTCGAGGTTGAATTGCTGTATGTATATGAATTGTGAATTCTGCACTTCCGGGAATCACACTAACTAGCTACTGCAGCTGGTGCTAGTGGATACAGAGCAGTCCGGCCTATAGCTAGCTTGAATCTGATCGCGGCGATGGGAGCAAACTGTGGGCTTAAGGTGGTGGCTCAAGGACTACGCAGAGCTCTCATTAAATCATTATTTTCGTTAGTGTAATGACCGAAGTTCGAGCATAGTAACAAGCTGTGCAGTGATGTTTAGCTGTAGGAGCTTGTATGTACGTGTTTACGCATCCTCTACTATATATAGCTAGCTAGTACTTATAGCTACAGGCCTCGAATGAGAATTGTTCGTTTGTGTCGTATTAAGAGGTATAATTATTATGTCTATAGCTGGACAGTTACATTGACTGACTAAGTGACCTTGTGTATTGTGTCTGAATTCTCCAAAACTCTCTTAAAAGCCCAGTCATGTACATGAAAGTAGTTGACTGCGCGAGCGAGATTATCATTTGTCATGCTACGAATATCGGTCATCGCAGCCTATGCATGTATTGAGAGCCTTGCGCACGCGATGGGATGAGTCGAGATCCCACATCCTTTTCTGTCTCCGACAACGTATTGCATGTCTCATTGACGAGCAGTGCTCCAGAGAATCCCCTTCTGCTCTTTCGTAACGTACGGCGTATGGCTATGAGGTAGAGTAGAACCAGCAATTGACCCGGGAAAGGACAGACTATGATCTGCGAGAGAAGTTGGGTTGTGCACAGGCCGTTCAGTCCGGAAGCCACTAGGGGTGAAAGGATGTGGCGCGCTTGCATAGCCGGGATCTTGTCTGGGCGGTATTGAGGTACCACTGTAATGTGTAGCACTTGAGATATGCTGACGAGCGCTCGTGGGCAAGTCCTGTAGAAAGTGACGATGATTCGCGACATCTGTTGCAGTTGTTGGAGGATTAAAGTCATTTGACGAAGAGCTTTCCTGATGCGCAAATTCTGTCGCTTGAGCATGGACTGAAGCCGCATATCGCGCATGAGGTCCTTTTTTACCATTGGCAAAGTTCGTAGGCTCAGCACTCTGAACCGTGTTTGCTTTCTCACCATGGTTGACTGCCCTCGATTGTTGCTGATGATTGCGCTGCGGCTGGTCGTCTGGCCATTGGCCAGGCTGAATAATTTTCTGGGGCGGCCATGGACTATACTGCTGGCTGATTACAGCAGCGTGTCCAGTTGAGGGACAGCTTTTGTATGGGTGCAATGCTTCGAGTGTACCGAGTCGGGAAGGACTTGAATTCGTGGGAGGCGTTTGTGTGTGGAATGGATGCCTTTCAGGCGCTGGCAAGACTCGATCAGAGGACGTACTACCAATTGCAGTACCGCCATGAGGACGAGTTGTGGTTGATGTAGTCTGGTGCTTCTGCTTCTGCTTCAGTGATTTCGTCGTCTCAGGGGTATTGTGTGGCAGAAGTGCGTCTGGCACGGTCATGCTGGAAGCAATAGTTTCCGCCAGCTTTTGATTCTTTTTATGCGACACAGCACTAGCAGTAGCAGTTCCCTGTAAGCTGTCGTCGACGCCGTTGTGTGGATGTTTGACTTTCTGCACGGTCTCTGTGTGGTTTTTGAGAGCTGGCTTATGCTTTTGTACTTTTCGTCGAATGGTCGTCTTAGTGGTGACTGCATTAGGGCGTTTAGAGACAGGTCCTTTGCTTGGCACTGTGAAAGCGCCGAGGATTGGCGCCGCTTCCAGCACTCTAGCATCAATACCAAGTGGTTCTCTCGGTGGTGCAATGTCCATAAGGATTAAATCTTCGTCCTTCTCTGTGAGGGAAGCCCCCATAGGCTCCTTGCGTCTAGGGCTTTTGTCATGGGAAACGCGAAGAGGAAAGTTTTTGGTATTTGACGAAACGCCGAGCGATTCGCTACTCAAATCGCGAAAATCGCGACTCAGATCGAAGACTTGCTTCGAGAGAGCTTGGCGTAAAGAACTGCGCAAGTCAGCTCGAGCCTTGACAAAGTCATACTGAGCGCAAGTTCTGGAGGCATTCCATTCCCTGTCGGCTTGCGCCTTTTGCAAATTCATCCGCAGTTCGGCAATGGTATTTCTTTGTTGGCGAACAGTGTCCAAGGGCTCAATGAGCCGGTTCAGCTCCGGACATGCCCCTCTTTTGATCTTCTGAATTTGTCGCTCAGTATGTTTGTTCTCCGAGATGAGTAGTGCATGTGTCATTCGGGCATATCGCTGCTCCAGTACGCGCATCTTCTCAATTAACGGCGATACTTTTTTCGTGGGCTTGGTTGATATAATGGCTAGTGATGTTCCCTCACTCCTGCGACTAGATTCTCGAGAGTGGGAAACGCGACTGGATTCAGAGTTTGTGTCTTGTGACTTTTGAAGTCTAGCCTTCTTGGACTCGTGCACCAAGGCAGGGTCTGACATGATGGCTGCACTCGATCGTGTGCTCATATCCTCCCTGCCTCGTTTTCGTTGCGTTAGGGGACTTGGAGATCTTGCCGTACCCGATACCTCATTAAAATCCCCTCCAACTGAAAGCGTTGTTGATGAGCGCGTGCCATGGCTACCGACCTCTGCATGGATGTTGTCCAATTTTCTGCTCGACCTTCGTGTTTCGACATGGCCGCTCATCGGCAACTGAAAAGGACAGGATCGAGCTCCTGAGACACTACAGACCAATTATTCCCCCGTTCCAAGGAAAGGTCGCTGACGACAAGCTAATCCGTCGTCTACCCTTGGACGCTTTGTCGAACGGCTGACCGAGAATCAAGGTCTACGTGAATGTCTGTACTATGCATACATGCCTGCTGCATGCATATGCGGCTCGACAGGCGAGCGGGCAGCCAAGGCAGGTGTGCGCTCACTGCACGCTCAGACAATGCAAGCTCGATCGATGATGAATGAATGAATGAATGAACGAAAGAATGATCAGCCCTGGAGGCTGCAGCTTCTGGGGGACGTTCTCGCGGGCGCGGGATTGAAAGTGGAGACGGGCAGGAATCTGCGAATCAAGCTTCAAGCTGCCCAGGTGCGGCTGGAAAGGTTGGCAGCGGGGGAATCAGCGCGTGAAAATTGGCAGGTGAGCTCGCGAACCACAGACGATCGATGGGACGTTGTTATCTGGATCTTGCACTTGATCGTGCGCTGCTGCAGGTATGCTCAATTGCAAGCTGCAGCAGCTGCAGATCTACGGGTAGCTAGTCGCTTCTCCATGACTCGTTCTAGCTAAGGGTCAGCTGTAGCGGGAGGACCTCCACGATCAGGCACCTGATTCTTTGCACGCGTCATGAACCGTGTCAGAAGTGTACACGGGCATGCAAGCAGGACATTGACGGATGGAGCATACGGCAGTTCACTATATACTCGTCTATGCTGCTGGGACACTCGCTCGCTATAGCTCCCTCTCGAGTGTCCTCTTGCTACATTCCGTACCTGGGGTCACATGCTTTCGATCTGCAAGCCTGAATCGCGGGGCCGGGCAGCTCGTCTGAGACTTCCAAGGTTCCCAAGGCTGATCAACTCCCCATCCATGTCTAGAGGTAGGTAGCATGGACCCTCGCACACCCTTTGAAAAACAACCTTGGCACACAATTCGCACCGCTGCATATAGGAGTGCTCTTAGGGGTTCACACGACGTGTAGCTGGCTCGAATGCACACGAATTCGTACGAAGTGTAGCTGGCTCGAATGCACACGAATTAGTACGAAACCATACGAATACACACGAATTCGCACGACCTCGAAACTGGCTCGAATCCGCACGGATGCACACGAATTCGTGTGCATTCGCACGACGTTGAGGCAGCTCGAATTTGCACGACGTGAAGCTCACAGCTACAGGCTCACCCGTAACTTGACCGTAACTTAGTCACGGTCGAGCCAGTGCCCTTGAAGGCGTGTTGTAGTTGGTGTCGGCAAGAACCTCTGTTTCTTATGCGCCGAGGCCGTCAAAGAGTATCCTAAAGGAACTACGGGACGTTTCAACGAGAACTTTGCGTGATCATCTTCATGCTGGTTAAGTACGCTCATCTTTTCGAACGCTCGAACGCGCCCGGACCTCGACAATCTAAACTGACCACAGACAAGTGGAGGTACACCTAACAATTTACTTCATGTCTCGACCAAGATACTGACGACGACAAGCCGATCCAGCTGGTCGTCAAGTTCAGTGCACGGCACAAGTACTTCAGGTGATTTGTCATTGAGCTCGTAGGAGATAATCAGGTGCTGATCGCACATTCCTGACCGGGATCTTGGCTGCATGAAATATAAACAATCGCAGACAGGTTACTTGATCATGATGAAGCCAGCTCGAGGATGATGGGCGATGATGGGCGCTCGATGAATGATGATAATGAGAAATTGTACAATAACGAATTAAAAAGACAGAACTGTAGCTACTATGTGGACGACCCTGATTATGCCTGCCAATTTTGCATGGCAAGAAAGTCCACGTCAGTGTGACACTAGCCCCACCTGACGGCACTGCGTACGACATTTGCAACACCTTGATTGAAGTGTCTATGGAGGAAAGGGAAGGAGCTTAGGAAAAGAGGAGGAGGAAAAGATCAAAAGAGGTAGACGAGGAGGGCGAGGGAGCTGCCGAGGAAGAGGACGGTGTTGCGGGCCTTGTTGTGCGATGCGTCGCTGCTGCGGGTGATGCAGGAGCCAGAGAGCACGTCGCCGAGCGAGGAACAGCCAGAGGCAGTGACGCCGCCCTCGGAGGTCGTGGTACCTGTACCGGAGGAAGTGCCGGTGCCGCTGCTGGAGGCCGCGGTCGCGTTGGACGAGCCGTTGGTGCCGTTTGCAGAGCCGGTGCCGTTGGTTGCAGCGGCGGCAGCTTGTCGCTTCAGCAGTGCCATTTGCGAGGACATGTAGAGGTCCTTCAGGTGGTCCACTGCGCCGGCGTCGAGGTTCTCCGGATGCCTGACGTGGCAGTTGGCCATGTATCGCTCCACGGCGGAGGCAACGGTCGGGTCGTCCTTTGAGCACTTTGTCTCCAAGCAGACGGTGAATGAGTCCTAAAAAAATCGTTAGACTTCTTGCAAGACAAGAGAATCGAAAAGTGCTTACGATTGTGTTTTGAGTGCAGTCAAGCTGGTTCAGACACTCGAGGCCACACTTTGGCACGGCGGCGAGGACGTATCCATCGTTGAGAGTAAGTCTGGCGGCCTGCGAGACGGACAAGATTGAAGCGAACAAGAGGGTGAATTGCATGACGGGCAACAATCTAGCGCGAGCTGGTTTCCCTTTTGTATGTATATGTGTGTGTGCGAGAGCGACTGCCGAGCGAACGAGTGAGATTGATGTGAATCCCGCTAACAGAAAGGACGATGCGATGCGAGAGGCTAAGTGACGCGTGGAACTAAGCTTTGAGAGAAGACAGAATAAGCTCAACGTCTGCCTGCGAGGGGAAGGAACCGATACTATGTGTTGGTATCGAAGGAAGGAAAGAGGGAAGAGAGGGGAGAAAGCAGATGGGAAGGAGGGAAAATCCGGGGGAAAGGGGGAAAAGGGCCCGAGGGTTGTTGTGTTACCAGAGGCAGGCAGGCAGGCAACCAAGGTTTAACCCGTCGTCGCACAGAAACCATGGAAGGTGCAGACAGACAGACAGGACACACGCACACAGAAAGAGCAAAAAAGAGGGGCAGAAAAACATGGGAAGCGACGGCGCGGATGGAAGCGCGGACAAAGGCCCGAGAATGGACGCATCCACTAGATGGAATAGACTTGCAGCTGCGGCCGTTGACTCTTGCAGGCCTTCTCACCGGATCAATCGCCCGAATCGTCCGCTGCAGCATGCCAAGCCTGGCCATGACTTTGATCCTGGGTGCACAGCACTAGAACAGGGAGCACAAAAGCGGGGACATTCACCAGATCTGTCCATCTGAACCAATCAGCAGATCCTCCCGCCTGTGACAAGTCACCCGGCACATGTTTGTGGCTTTTCATCTTTTGCTTGCCTCGGAGATGAAATTTCTATTAATTTGCATCTGCAGCTGATCTGTGATCACCTTCTATGTTGGAGCTCCCGGCGAGAATATCTCTGGTTCGTCAATATATGTCGTACCTGATAGACATGTCTCCGGACAATAGATAGGCCAGCAGTGTAAGTATGAGCAAACGCAAGCGGGATGATGTTGTAGAGGGAGTGTCTTCATTTTCATCAATCATCACCAAATTCAATGATTTTGTCTACTCCCTAAATGCAGTCATCGAAGCAACGCCGGAAGCAAACTTTTCGACGCGTGGTCTGTCCGGCGACGAGGAGGATCGCGTGGTGATTGCCAAGGTATTGAAGCGCATGCACAAGAAGGGTCAGCTCTCTTGGATGGATCAGTATTTGGAGGTCGATGGTGCCCGTCCGTGCCATGATCGTCCTGCAGAAACTGATTCAGACAAGCAGGCTGCTGTTCCTGATAATACTACTAAGAACAACAACAACAATGAAGAGATTACGCAGCACGTTACCGGTTCCATTGCCCAACTCTCACAGGATATTCACAGCAGTACGCACTCTGCAAGTGGTGTGCCAGTGTCCAAGACCTCCACCACGACGGCTGCAACCGGGGATCCATGGCCGCCAGCCTTACCTCCGATGCGAGACCAGAGCCTGCTGAAGCAAGCATTCACCCACAGATCCTATGCCACCGCCTGTGCCCCTGCACAGTCGACAAAGGACTTCCTCACGAGTCTACACAATGAACGGCTCGAGTTTCTGGGTGACAGTTTCCTGAACCACTCCGTCACCAAGATGCTCTTTGCGCGAATGCCCGAATCGCGCGAGGGCGAAATGTCCCTGCTGCGCGCAGAACTTATCGGCAACACGACTGCGGCCGCGTTTGGCAAGATGTACGGCTTTGATCGCCTGCTGCTACTCAACAACACGGCGGAAAAGGACGGCGTGCGCAAGACGCCCAAGGTGATTGCGGATACCTTTGAAGCGTACCTCGGCGCCCTCATCCTCGACGGCGCCGACGGCGTCATTCGCGCCGACGACTGGTTGAAGCAACTCATGGCCCCCCGAATCGCGACGTACCTCCGCTCAAAAGTCGCCGTGCCCATCGACGTCTTTGCCAAGCAGAAAGTATGGAACCATTTCATCAAAAAGTACCCGGCCACCGCGGTGCAGCACGACGGGGACGGCGTCGCCCGACCACTCATCTCCATCAAGTACGACTGGGTGGATGGCGGTGGCGGAAATGAAGGCGGCTTCATCATTGCCGCGAACCTGCACGTTCCCCAGCAGGCATCCGTCGACAATGTTGTCCAGGAACTCGGCCGTGGGTTCGGACTCAATAAGAAGGAAGCCGAACATCGCGCCGCCATGGATGCCGTCACGCGACTCGGACTGTAGGTCGACCTCTTTTGTGCGTTATTCATTCTGCCACGGCGCATAAGCACTTTCTCACTTTGCAATGGGCTCACGGTGGATCTTCATTTACTGCAATAGCAAAAGCATGATGCATGACATATATGACTATTACGCAAATGCAATTTTCATCTCTTTTCTTCTCCTTTTCTTTTTCTTCTCTCTCTTCTCCTTCACTTCCAGCTACTCTCAAAAAAAGTCCTTGCTTCTCCTCCGTGCCAAGAGACATGTTTCAAATTCACCAAAACTCTGGTCTCGAGATGTATCGCACTAATGCTCGCGTCTGCCTTGTCCAGAAGGCGCCGTGGTGGCCTCGAGAATGAGCGTCTTGGCACGCTCGAGTCCCTCCCGCGATCCCTTGATGACGATGACCTCGTCGCCCTGGTTGCGGGGGACATCGATCCTGGTGCCCGTCTCGCTCCTGATGGCATTGATGGTGGCACCGCCCTGGCCGATGATGAAGCGGTGTTTGGCGGCGGGCACGGAGAGGTGTCCGATGTGTGTTTGTGCGGCGGCCTGCGCGACCGCCGACGAGAGGGCTTTCTTCGCCTTTGCGATTTGTGCCGCGTCGCCCTTGAGTACCCAGGGAATGTCGCCCGATTCCTCAGAGGCTGCAATCTCTGACACTGACCAGGCATTTGACTGCTCAACCTCATCGTCATCTATCCTGGCCGTTCCGTTTTGCGCCGATGTTGGCACTGATTTAGCGCTCGCTTTCGGGATCTCGTGGCCGTCGTGGTCGATGGAGACCTTGTAGTCTACCTTTAGCTTGCGCACGAATGAACCGCCGTCAGCGACCTGTCGATGCAATTTCCTTGGTACCTGAACAGTCTCGCTCTCCGGCACCTTGACAAGTTTGATAATCTCTGCGATAGCACTCGCAATACCTTCCTCGCTTCCCAATACTTTGATCGGCACCTCTGCTGCCCCGTTCGTGTCGGCCCTTGGGATGTCGATCGTCACGGAGAACTTGCTCTCGAGCTCGGCTTTCTTGTTTCCGCCACGTCCAATGATGATTCGGACTTGATCTTTTGGTACCAGAGTGATTTCGCTGTGCTGGCTGCTAGCATCGCCAACAATCTTCTCTATTGCTTTCGCAATCTTGTCGACCACTCTTTTGGGACCCTTGAGCACAACTTCACTGGAATCGACCCCTGCTCGTGGGAAGCGGACCATACGGGCTCGCAAGGAAGCATCATCTGGGCCACCTGCCTTGACTACGAGATCTCTGAGATTACTGCCGCCAGGGCCAATCAGGGTTCGGTGGAATGCAGGATCGATGACCAGTGCTCGAGTTACGGTGTCCATCACCTCGTTGTTGATTTCTACGATAGCTTTCCTGGCAATCTCAACTTGTGATTTCTGACCGGTGATCACAATAGCGACCAAGGCATCCGAGTCCTCTTCTGTAGCTGCACTTCGATCAATATCAATCCTCGTGTTCGTCTCATCCTTAAGCTCATTGATTGTGCTGCCTGATTTTCCGACAATTTGAGCCACCGCTCTTTGAAGCACTTCGACGGTGACGGAATGGGAATGTTCATTCTCATACTCAAATAGCTCCATGATCTCTGCCTTCGCTGCTGTAGCTCCTTTCTTGCCACCCTTGACAGTTATCTCATTCTTGTTGGAAGACTCCTCCGCGCCTTCTGCCTCATTTGTCGTCTTGGGGAAATTTATCTGTACCTGATATTTGTCTTCCAGCCGCTTGACGAACTTGCCACCTTGACCAATGATCTGGCCATGGAATTCCGCAGGAATCTTCAATTTCAATGTTGTCTCATCAGCTAGTCTGTCACCAAGCATAGTTATGCGAGATTTTGCTTCTTCAACATTCCTTTGTGGACCTTGACAAGTGATTTTGCCCTCATCACCAACATCGATTCGAACTCCCAGCTCATCTCGAATCTTCGATATGTTAGCACCACCTTTGCCGATCAAGTTCTTGGTAAATTGAGCTGGGAACTGGAATTCAATCTTGTATGAATTTGCGACATCAGAAGTCTCTGCCTCCGCGGCGACTTCCTGAATATCTTTGAGCACTCTAGTGACATCGGCAAGTGGACCCCGGACTGTGATAGATTCTTCTTGTGGTTGACCGAAAACCACTCTCACAGTTGCGTCCGAACCGCCAGTGATCGCATTCAGGGTAGTGTTGTTTTTGCCTTGAATCGTGGCGTGATGCTTGGCTGGAACAACAATCGATTTACTCACAATCTGACCAGCAGTGGCTAGCAATTCTTCGAGCGCAGCTTGTGCCTGAGACATAGCGGCTGAGATTTCTTGTGCATCCGATTTGGTACCAGAGTAGACTAGGATGACTTGGTCATTGTCGATATCTGCAGATGGAAAACAGATTTCGACTTCATGCTGTTTCTTGATGCTCGTTATGTTCTTCGATTTCGGACCGGCGATCTTCTTGTGAAGTAAGGGCTCAATTGTGACACGTTGTACCTTTTGTGGCTTGAGATCATTGACAAGTGCGATAATTGCTGTGCGAGCCTCGGAAACACTCGAAGCAGATTTCCCACTGATGTCGTAGACGACCTTGTTCGCCTGAAGGAGTTGTGCCTCTGAGGGCATGGAAACGCTAATTGAATGGAGTTTCTCCAGCTCATGTAATTTCTCTGTTTTGCGGAGGTAGTTGGATATATCAGCTGCATGATGCACTTGGTTAGCAGAAGATGGATGCGCACGACTGAGTTCCAATGATTCAACCGCCATACTGTTAGCCTTTTCCATAACCATAGTAATACCTGCTCCGATTTTTGCGCCTGGGCCACGAATCGTGATGTGGTCGGAACTAGAGGATGGTGGAGGGACTATCACGGAACAGCCTGTAGTGTTGAGGATATCCGTCAATGAAGCAGCAATAAACTTGTGTTGCTTCTTCGCCACAGGGAACGATGTGGGTATAGTTGTCCTTTGGAGATCTTCATACAAGCTTTCGAGTTGTTCTTTCACAGCAGCCACCATTGACTTGTCTCCAGACACAGAAATCGCTACAGGTACATCTTCATTGAAGGACGGAGAGGGTATCTTGATCTTGACATCACCATCATTCTCAAGCTCCGCCTTGCGTAGACTGAGTAGTCCATAAAAGTCAGAAGGTATGCTAGTGATCTTAATTGAAGTAGAAGATGTCCGTTCCGTCACTATTGCCTCAATCTCCTTACGAGCCTGATTGGCACCATCAAAGTCCCCTTCAATGGTAATCTCAACCAGCTCTTCAGGGTCGTTCTCTTGGTCGACTTTCACGGTTTCATCTCGCTTCGGTAATTGCACTTTTGCTCCCGTCTTGTCGATAATTGCTTTCAGTGTCCTTCCTTTTGAGCCAATAATGTATGGTCGAACCAAGCTAGGGACGAGCAGCTTGAGCACTACCTATTTCAAGTCAGAGTTTGCACCAATTAAAGAACGGCTAACGCATACTTTCTTTCCTAACTCCTTAAGTAGTGTTCGTCGCGCATGTGCAACAGCATCTGGTTTGCCTTTGATCAAGAAGACTGTGGTCCCTGTCTTCTGAGCAGTCGACATTTGTATCGTGGTATTGGTCGATTTCTGAACATCTTTGACAACATCGCTAGTTTGATTCTTGCCTAGAGATCTTGCTTGTTGTTGAGCTGCTTCCAACTTAACAGTTTCTGTAACTAGATCCGAAGCAGTAACGACCTGGCTAGCACTAGTTTGAATAGGTCTAGCAGCTGCCTTCATATTGCCCCAGAGATTTTTAGGTCGTATCGTTGTGCTCGCCCCAAGAGATGGAAATGCACTCTCATCACTGAGGTTGACCTCCCTACCACGATCACTTTTGTTTTTCGATGTGTGGTTTGCTGAGCTTGTTGGTATATCTTCAGAGCCGCCATCGTCAGACACGTCAGTAAGGTCCTTCACAGACTCCTGGTTCATTGAGGCATGTGCAAGAGCCATTCTTTGTGAAGGAGTGATGAGTGTTGGGTCCGCTGAAAACATGGAGCTAGATTCTTCCATGACTCAATTTCACACGAGCTTGAAATGACTATGCCAGAGGTTGGAAGACGAGATCTCGAAACTGATCCGTCTGAAGGCCACGACACACCTTAGATCGTGTCCTTTTCAGGTTGCTTGTCTTGACCAGGAGAGACCACTACCTACTACCTACGATCATTCAGTAACTATCTACACAACACGAATATGTGCATCGGGCTCAATTCCCCTTTCCAGGAAATGGTTACAGTGGAAGATTGCTCGTCTACACGATCAGATACGATCTGCAGACTCGGCTCCACAGCTGCCCACAAGTACGCAAGTGAACATATCGTCATGCTTGTCCAGCTGCCTTCACATTGCCAGCCTCTACCTGATTTCCATTCGATTTTTCAGCTAAGCTAAATGCGTGTCAAATTCACGAAACGATAACATTTCATCGCTGCACATTCTTTCAAGTAGCAGGATATGCTCTGTCAAACACAATCACTCAATTGGGCGTTATGACGATATTCTTGTTGCAGATGCCTCCTTTAAAGAATACACCAAATCTCCAATGAACCACTGAAGCTTTGTGATTGCACATTCGAACTATCGGTGGCTTTTTTCGCACATGGTTAATGCCACTACTGGGACAAGTCCCGCTCGACTGTCTACGAGTCGAGACTCCGAGATGGGCAGCTCAATGAATGCTGGGGCGCTTGGACCCGGTATGATAATAGCCACACATAGTGGGCGGCGATCTCGGACATTGGACGTCGATTTAGAGCATGCAGACTCTCGCTCAGAGCACCGTGGATTTAGCATTGCTCGAAATCTGAACCTTGAGTCGAGCTCACGGCTCATGCTTGATGGACTGCAAGATGTAGTCCAACCTCTACAGCTGATGCGTCGCATGGCCGAAAACATTGAAAGAAACTCGCAGCAGCTTCACTCTGCAGATCAGAGCACTATGTCATGGCAATTACAACAATCCGTTTCTCAGTTGAGTACAATCCTATCACACTTGGAGTCTAGGATGACTCCTATAATGTTGACCGAAACGAGGGACTCACCCGGGTCCAACAGGGCTGTCAATGCTTTTCCCTCTTTGCCACATCACAGTCTTTTGTCACGGGCTATGCAGCTGCGCAGAAATGACGGTATCAGTGAAGGAGCACGAAGATCCACAGAGCTGCAAGGTACAACCTTGGAGCGCAGTCTAGCGCAGGTGGCTGCTGACTTACAGGTCATGATTCAGCGTGTTGAGAATGTGATTCGAGATGTTCGAGGCATGCGGAATCACATACCATACAGTATTGCAACTCCCTCAGCACTACAGTATGCAGCGAGTGCTGATACACAGCATGATCCAGGAGCTCAAGAGCTTGAAATTAGTTCAAGTCCAATACAAGGACAACCTCGGCGCGATCTGGCGCTGCACGGGTCCAGGGCGGAAGCAGAGGTCCCACCACTGCCGATGATACACATCCGGCGAGAAACGTTGCACGACTCGTGCCAGCTTCTGAGCATCGATTCTGCAGAAAGTCCGCGTCACAAAATACCTATTGCCGAGAGCGGGTACAATCTTGCACAAGAGCAAGAAATTTCACCTCGTTGTCATGCACCAAAGTCATTCCCGTCATCTCACGAGCCCTTGCATCGCCCAGTCCAGAAGGTTTTCTGCAAAGGTATAGAATATCGGAATTGTCTAGGTCTCTGGCTATCTCAGACGGGTCTATCGGCTCCTAGTTCGGCAATCCCGTTACACCAAAATGGCTAGCCTGATCTCAATTCTGCTCTGCACAAGTGGAGTAAAAAGAACTGGACATAGCTACACACTCGAGTCGATCTGAGCATGAAACAAGAACTGCACGGCTTCTAAGAGGCACTGAGACTCACCGGGAGAAGCTGAGTCCTTGCAGACGTTGTATAGCGGCTTCGATCGAGGTACGTATTCCGGCTGACGGAAGCATGTGCACGATGAGTCTGAAAGAGCGCCCCGGCCGGGAGGGATATTGCCAGCCACCGGGCCCGGGCACACATCAGTGCAATGCTTACGGGAGCCTCTAATAACGGCCGCGGTACAAGACGTGGTGAGACTGGAGCAGCTGCGCTGAATAGGCACCTGAGGCTTGCAAAAGTGTGTCACCAACACGGAATAGTATGGTGAGCTTGCTAGTAGTGCGGCTGACAAGCGGGACGAATTTTTTGTCACAAGAGCTTCGAATAAAGGAAGCTGTAATTATAAGTGTAAGATGTACATGTGGCTGCACAAAGTCATGTCCATCAGTTGGCAGCGAGGATGAAAGGAGCTCATTCGAAGTGAAATGAAAGACTCGATTTGACAGGAAACCAGATTTGGAGAAGGACCTGTTTGAGCCCACGCATGACGCAGGGCGCTGCCGTGACCGAGACAAAACAGTAAAGTTTTGTCTTCGCGTGCGTGGACATTTTTCCCTCTTGCCTATCATCGCGGCTAGCCTACAGCCAAGACACCAGGGACAACCAACCACAAGAGTTTCGATCACTGAGCGCGTGCCGCATTTGCAAATGTGCCACTACAACCTTGGAAGGCACTATTCGAGGTGATTCTGCAAGTCATCATTCGTGACTGTTATCCTTTGGATAAGAGAGACGATTCTACGTACAGGTCTCACACAAGGCATCTCCAAATTGCAAGGATGGATTTATCGCAGCTTTCCAGGACGAATCGCTGGAGCACAGCACAACAAGATGAAAAGCGGGACCAAGCGGGCCTCGACGAGACTCTACTCTGTTCGAGAAAGAGGAGCGATTCGTTGGGCGAATAGACCGGCCGGGACCCTGTGAGCTAGACGGGCAAGAAGGCCTGGGGCTCTTCAATGTCTTGGAGTTGCTATTCATAGCAGCGTACACGCTGCGAGGGCGTTTCCTTTTTTGCACTGGGGAGAGCTGATCAAACGAGATCATCTAGATCGGGTCAACGCCATTGAAGACTTGCGAGCCCGTAAGGTCGAGAGGCAATGACAAGACTCGAGACTATTGGCCAGTCGCTGCTCTCCGTAAGAAGCTTGACTCGACCACAGTCTATATTTGTGGACACGCCTCACTTATCTATATCCACCAATCATGACTACGAACAAAGCACATTGGTCTGAGATTATGCAGCTGCAGGCCGAGGTGGCGTGCTCCAAGCCTTTTCATCGCCCGTGTGAGTCAACGGTTATTACGTCTTCCGTGCCGTTGTGCCTGGCCGTTGTGTGGGCGGCTGGACTGCCTTCCAGACGGACTAATTGCGGAACCCTGCCTGCCTGCCTGCCTGCTTGCCTGGGAGATGATTAGATGGTGCCTCGAACGCCCACCCCGCGCCAACCCGCTGCCCCAAGACACGGGCAGAGGAGGAGGGAGTGGAGATGATCTCGTCTCGGTGGGTGATGAGATAGATTGATTGGCTGGTGGCTCAAGGGCGTCACACAAAAGCCTCAGCAGAAGGAAAAGAGGGAGAAAGCCAGCGTCTCCCAACGGCTGAACAAAAATCCACGCACACCGAGGCTCGAGGGAAATGATTCACATCGCAAAGTCTTAATGGGATGAATGGATTGATCAACTCATTTCCTTCTCTCCCGGTCCAGCAGGCTGATTCCTTCTTAAAGAACCCCGATCGCACTCATCCTGATAGTCTCTTCCTTCTTCTCACACTAGCACCACCGACACACTCGTCTTCACTCGCTTGTCTACACACACACATCTACACTAGCATCATGCAGTTCTTCACTCTCGCTCTCGCTGCCCTCTCGGCCGTCGCCGCCCAGTCTGGCTCCCTCAGCATGGCACCAGCCGCAATGTCATCTGGCTCGGTCGCTCCTGTGCAGTCAAAGTCCAGCAGCGTCGCCCCGGTACAGTCAATGTCCGGCACCGTTGCTCCGGTCCGAGCAAGCACCACCGTCGTGCCATCGAGCATGTCTTCCGGCGTCCGAAACTCGACCACGACCTCAATCACCACCACGACCATCTACGCTACCCGAACCGTCGTCATCTCTGGAACCACCACCACCGTCGTCGTCAGCACCGTCGCCACCCTGGCCCCGGCCGTCACGACCATGCTCGTCGTCCCAACCACCGTCAAGGTCGGAGCCAGCACCTCGACCGTCGTCGTCGCCATCCCAGTCGTTGGAGGATCAGTCATCAACAGCAACGTTGGCTCAATGACTCTGCCCGTCTCTGCTCTGACTGCTGCCACCGCCGCTTCAGTCTCGACCGGTCTGCCACGAGTCTCTACCCTCCCTGCCGCCGGATCAGACGCCACCAAGCTCGTCGTCGGTTCAGTCGCTGCTTTGGTCGCAGTCATTGCCCTCATTGCTTAGACTCGTCATTTCAATCTTCTGTACGACAAGGTTTTGCAGGAGTAACACTCGTTTTCTCCTCGAGACACACACATACACACATCACGCCATATACACAGACATGTCACACAATCACATTTCTACTCTCAAAATTATAGACTTTTCATAATTGCTCAATCTTAATGTTGTATCTCTGCCTAATTCGCCCTTATGTATGCATTGAGTTTCCCGGTCTTGTGTGTGAATAGCTAGAGCTGCCAACACGTCCGTGCACTCTCAGTGAAAGTTGATATTATATGTGCATGAATGCATTGTGCTCCAGAGCAAAGCTGAATATGTATAGTGATAATATGCTGAAAATGTGTATATATGCCTGCGACGCTGTCCATTTGCGCAGAGTGGGGCACCTAAGTCCACAAGTGCATGCCGAAATGCTTTACCTGAAGAACCTGTGTCAGCCAAATACGTACTTTTGGTTAAAAAGAGAGGGGATGAATAACTCACCAGGACGCCCTCAGTTTCGGAATCGGGACTGTTGCGGAACTTGGCCTGTCCACTACCGAATGCGCGAATGGGGAGGACACAGACGTCGCCGAGAACTTTGGCTTTACGGAGACCGAGCAGGTCGCGGTCCTTGAAGCCCGGCACGGTGGATTGGATGTGTGCGACGATGGTGTCGGTCCATACCCTGCGCCCCGTCCACGCGTGTACCTGCGTCGCATTCGACACGTCAAAGTCAATCGTCGAAGAAGGTTCGTCCAGTGTGGTTCGGACGATTCGGTCAATGACGGAAGCTAGGACCGGGTGACCTTTATTCGCTGCAAAGACGTAATTCGCGAGCCCGATTTTGCGCCCATCAATCAGCTCAAAGTCAGGGTCGCGCTCGAGGTCGAATTCGACGCCGACAATGAGTCCCGGCTGCGAGGACCGGATGCGTTCGCCGTGCATCACCGAAGGCGACGACTCGGTGTAGCATTGCGCGTACCAACTCTCGATCCCCGCATAACAGTTGGTGTCAATGTCCGCATACACCCCGCCATTCTTGAAGAGCGCAATGTACCGCAACAAATCAATCTGCAGCACCCGCGCCGGCAGCGCATGGTACGTTGCATTCAAAAACTCCAAGTCCCGGCTCATGCGATCAATGGCCGCCGACGTGTCCGCCTGCGCCAGAAAGGTGCGCGACCACTTTGGCTTGTTCTTCTCCAGCCAGGACGCATACGGTATCGAGCCAGCGTCCGGCTCTTCCTTGAACGTCTGCCAAATGACGGGGTTGTGACTCTCCGTGTTGTACTTGAGATTATACGGCGCCCATGCCTGTAAGCGTGCGAGGTAAGTCTTGTCTTCATCAGTCACCGTAGATGATGCTCCGTCAGAGTCCTCCGCCTCGGTCGTGCCGTACGTATCCTGCTGATAGGATGATGTTGGTTTCGACGTGTCGAACTGCTCGAATCCTTCGGGATAATCCAGTCGTCCGATGCCCGTCTGAACGGGTGCGGCACTATCCGACACATGTTGCTCACCACCAACGGTCGTGTGCTGCTCCGAAGTGTTGCAGCTCGCATCCTCCGGATCAACCGAGCATTTCAGCGCTTCCAATGCCGTCTTCGTGCTTTGCCGGTACTCGCTAATGTCGTAGACGATATGGACATGCCGTGTCCGAAGCAGCCAGAATACCCCGAAGAGCGATAGGGCCGTCAGAAGTGCTAGACGCGTGGACCGCCCATGCATCGCCGACTTCCCAACGCAAATCTGACTGTCGGACAGTCGTCTCTCCGCGCTCGACTTGCTGCGAACACACACGCGATACCTGATATGCTTGGTGGTGATGCATAAACGCCGAAGACTCCAAAGACACAAAAAGCTTGATTTGCGGGGCACGTCAAAAGGATCGCTCGGCTTATGTCAGCGTGCATGCAGTTCTTACTCCACCTCGAAGAATCTCAGCGCAACAAAAGTCATGAACAAGAAGCAATCACAGACAACGGATCATTCAGCAAACAAAGACAACCAAACGGGATGTGATGCTAAAGAATTATACAAGCGCTAAACTCTGAGACCACTACTGCACAATCTTGTCAAGCGACTTTTTTCGACCCCGCAATTTAGATCAACGGCCGAATGTCCAGAGCCTCTTCGACGAGTGCCTGTTGCTCATTCATGTGCTGCTTCTTATTACCAGTGGCCACGGAACCGGTGGGTGCTCGACCAGCGAACCTGACTCGTTTGTCCTTGTGCACAGTCTTGGCCAAAAGGGTTTCGAAGCGAGGATGCATGTAGGTCCATGCTCCTCCGTTGAGTGGCTCTTCCTGGCACCATACAATCTCCTTTACGTTCTTGTACTTGTCCATCTCCTCGTGTAGACGCTCCCAGGGGAATGGCATGAACTGTTCCACTCGGATGATTGCAATGTCGTCAATCTTGTTGTCCTGGCGAGCCTTGTACAATGCTGCATAAACTTGTCCAGAGCACATAACCAGTCGTTTACACTCTTCGGGGGCCTTGATCTCGCCAGTCTCAGAGATGACTCGCTGGAAGTGCGAGTCGCCGAGGAAATCAGCGGCAGGAGACTTGGCGAGTGGATGACGTAGTAGTGCTTTTGAGAAAAATAGTATGAGTGGTTTCCTGAACTCGCGGTGGATTTGTCGACGCAATACGTGGAAGAGATTGGCAGGAGTGGTTGGATAGACGACCTGCATATTGCAATCTTGGTGTTGCCTGTCAAGCTTGTCTGGTGAAGGGTAGATTCGTGGATCATCATTGTTCAATTGAAGATATCTCTCGATTCGAGCCGAGGAATGTTCTGGACCTTGACCATCATAACCGTGAGGCAAGGACATCACCAGCCCAGATCGCTGTAACCATTTGTTCTCTCCAGAGGCGATGAATTGATCGACAATACACTGTGCATTGTTTGCAAAGTCTCCAAACTGACCTTCCCACATCACAAGGGCGTTAGGTGACGACAAAGAATAACCGTATTCATAACCAAGCACCCCAAACTCGGATAGATGCGAATTAACAATAACGAAAGAAGCTTGTTTTGGGTCGACAGCGTTGAGGTTCACGTACGTCTTTTCATTCTCTTGATCATGCAAGACAGCATGTCGCTGAGAGAATGTACCTCTTTCGACGTCTTGTCCAGAAACACGGATGTGATGTCCTTCAGTGAGGAGCGAGCCGAAAGCAAGCGCCTCACCAGTGGCCCAATCGATTCCCTCGCCAGCTTCGATAGTTTTGCCACGATTCTCGATAATTCGCTTCAAGTTCTTGTGGACAGTGAAGTCCTTGGGGAATGTTGAAATCACTTTACCGATATGCTTGAGCAGCGGTTCTTCTATCGAGGTAGGCAGATGCGGCAGGACTTTAGTGGCGAGATCCTTCGGAGATGCGAACCCGTTCCAGGCAGCAGTCAGCCAATCTTTTGAGGATGGCTCATAGTCCTTAGACTTTTGGAAATTTTCCTCAAGTATATCCCAAACCCATTGCTTGTGTTCTTCGATATCTGCAGCGGTGAAAGTCTTCTCTTTGGTCAATTGTTCAATATATAGATCGAGAGTCGGCTTGTGCTCAGCGATCTTTTTGTACATCAAGGGTTGTGTGAATGATGGTTGATCCGTTTCGTTGTGTCCATGCTTCCTGTAACACACGATGTCAACCACGACGTCCTTCTTGAACGTCGCCCGCCATTCCGAAGCCAATTTGCAGATGAAAGTCACAGCCTCGACATCGTCGCCATTGACGTGGAAGATAGGTGCGTCGATAGATTTAGCAATATCAGAACAATATGGGGTTGAACGAGCGAATCGAGGATCTGTAGTGAACCCGATCTGATTGTTGACAACCAAGTGAATAGTTCCTCCAGTAGAATAACCAGGAAGAGCATGCATACCAATGGTCTCATAAACCACACCCTGCCCAGCAAATGCTGCGTCACCATGTAAGAGTAGACCCATAGCTTTGTTGTGGTCCTTCTCATCATTACTGAAGTGCTGAATCGCTCTTGTTTTACCAAGCACGACAGGATCTTCGGCTTCTAAATGCGACGGGTTTGCGACCAGTGACAAGTTGACAAGCTTTCCAGAAGGCGTCGGACGTTCATAATTCATTCCAAGGTGGTACTTCACATCTCCGGATCCTTCATCAGAAGGTTCTTGTGATCCAGAGAACTCGGAAAAGATTGCTTCTGTTGGTTTTCGAACCACATTGGCGAGCACGTTAAGACGACCTCGATGCGGCATACCTATGACAATGGACTGGATTCCTCGTTCCACTGAATCATCGATGAGTTCTTTCATGCCGGGGATCAGTGCTTCACATCCTTCGAGTCCGAAACGCTTGTCATTTGGATGCTTAGAAGCAAGGAATCGCTCGAAAGAGTCACTCCATATCAATCTGTCCATAATTCGACGCTTCTCTTCAGTACCATACTTGTAAGGCTCTGGCACTTCAAGTCGTTCTCTTAGCCAATCGCACTGATGGCGGTCAGGAATGTGAATATATTCTGAACCATAAGAACCACAATATATCCTCTCACAGTTTTGAATGATGTCTCTCAAGGTCATTTTCTCTTTTCCTTCTCGCGCAAACCGTGGCAAGATACCTGGTCCAAGGCTGTATTCTTTGTCCAAATCGGATTCCACGAATCCATAGTGATCAAGTGTAAGCTCTGTGACAGCAGTTTTTGATGTATCGAGAATGCCTAAGGGATCGATGTTTGCTTTCAGATGACCTCTCACTTGATAAGCACGTACGAGCAATTGAACTTTCAAGTGGTTCGATACGTCAGTGCCTTGAGATAGACCAGCGCCTGGCACAATATTCGGAATACCGCCTGCAGCGGTAGGCACAATTGTCGGGGGAGCTTGAAATGCTTGCGAGGGCGCGATTCCATTGTCCATATTCTTGAAATAGGTCTGCCACGAGATATGAACCGATTCTGGGGCTGCTTGCCAAGCCGCGTACATCTCTTCACGCTGTTAGTTTCTGCGATGCGCAAGTCTTTTGGTCGCATACCATCGATATAATTTGCACTGTTGGACTGTAAGAAGCTGTCATTCGGCGACTATAGGCATGAGCAAGGTCATTATTGTGCGCTTCTGAAGACTAACCGGCGCCTTTGCCTGTACTACGGAGGCTAAAGAACGTCTCGGAGCGAATGATTTGTGAGGCGAAGCGAGTACACTTCGCCTGCACAGACCACTCCTCGATAACGAGAATCGAAGCATAGTACAATGTCAAACCTGTGCACTTCTAGATGTCCACGACACTGGTCACAGTGTTCACCTTGGGCAGAAGTACTTTTGTAATTGTCCGGAGGCAAGTATTTTGAGCACCATAGCAGAAGTAGGTGGAGCAGCCCTTGCTCAAGGCTGAAGTTCGGAATCGGAAAGGATTCGTCCATAGCGTCTCTGACACGTGCACTAATACCTGACATGGCCATGGCCATGGCCATATACATAATGCTGAGCGTGTCAATCACAATATGGTGCGACCACCAGGGTCAATGGTTATGCTCGAACACAAATGTGAGTCCTGATGTAAACCATTCATCAATTGCTTCATGGTTCTTGAAAGCTCTCTGTTATGCTATGTAAAGACCTCTAGATAGTAGACACATTCGACCAGCAATCGTGCAGAGTCTGCTACAATCTGCTTTTCAATCCACTTTTCGTCTTACGTAGCAATTGCACAGGCAGCTGCAAGATACTTAGCCCGAAATTGTACTTATGTTCTGTCCTTGGACGCGAGGAGCATAATCATCAATGCTATTCGTGATTTGAACTGAACATTGAGATGTACAGAATCGCTCTGTAGTCGGTGTTTTGACCATGATATGCAATCTAACATTCTCGAGAAATACGAGCCACAGGGTAGTCTGTTTCGAAGTTGACTGTCAGATCGTATATTGCTCTGCGTCAGGAACATCCCAAGGAAGAAAGCTATGTCGGACGTGCTTCCAACACAAGCGCGCATTCGTCCTTTCTGCCTCTGCCGAACGAACACTTGAGATCGCATCAACAGCCATTTCATTGTCAGATTGGACCTGAAACCCATAGATAAATCGTGTGCTGACTAGGCGTGGGCATATGCTGTGAACGTCCTCGCGATGGCTTCTTGTACAGCATCATATTGCTTTCCTTTATAGCCCTCTACTAGTCCATGAGCGGCCACCTTCAGCAGTCCAGATAACCACAAGGCGACCACAGCACAATTGATTCTGGTCTTGATCTTCTTTGACCAACCGAGCCACTGTCCCAAGCCATTCGCGATATGTAAGCTGGAAAAAGTGACAAAGCTTGTGTAGAAGATCCAACCTACCAGAGGATTCTTTGTGATGACATGACCAACCAAACTCGAAGTAACATCGATGTCCAGCTTCCAGGGTATGTAGCGATTTGTGAAGATGTGGCCTGCCACGAATGGAATGATGATATAGCCACTTATTGAATTCCAGGAAAGATATGGCACTCGTGCATTGTGTTTGTACCATATATATTCCCTGCATATTCGGATCAGACGTATGGTCAATCCGGATGCCACATGTAGTCCCAGAGCACCAAAGACAAAGATGGCCTCAGAAGCATAAGAATTCTGGTAAAGCGCTCGAGCGGCAGTTAGATTCTCATCAGCAAATGTAAGATCTTTCAAGGGAGAAAATAAAGGCGCGATTCCAGTGTTCAAGAAGTGAATTACGGAAAAGGCACTGAACGTGTATGCACTATAGCGATGTGTTGTCCTTAAGCCTGACAGCATACTAGCCAAGTAATCGGTCCTCACTTCACTTGGCCGTGGATCCGGCTGTTCTTGAGTAGATTGATCCTCAAATGACCCGCTCCTGATAGGAGAGGGCGGTAAGTGGTGGATTGAGCTCGAGTCGTCCATAGAGATATACCCTGTTTCTCCGAAAGAACAAGCTTGAGGTCAGGTAAACAGTCGACGAGTGCTACTGATTTTGAGCAAACTTTATTGTGGGACCTCGAGCAATGAAAGAGTGTACTGCTCACAATCTTGTGTTCACACAAAATAGAATTTACTGTGATGACGACTTCTGGTGTATGGCTAGTAGCTACTGCAGCTGTATACAGTGAATACAGATGCAGGAGCAGCACTCCACTATCTGCCACATCTGCCACAATCAAGGACTTGCCGAATTGACAGCCGATCATGGAGCTCGAGATATTTCAACAAAAGAGTACTTTTGTCACTTGGAAATGGTATAGTCCTATAGAACCGCTACATGATTCCAATATCTACGCTCTGATTTTTTGCGATAGTCTCTGGAAGTCCTGTCTCCGGCCGCCCCTGTTTCCTCCATAGTTCTGATTCCGCCTTGGCCTATTATCGCCGTCTCTTTGTCCATCTCTTTGGCTCTGTGGTGTCTTGATGTCCAGTGCTTGCTCATTCGCTTCCACAAGTCTTTGTGCTTTCTCTGCGAGTTGCGTCGCCTGTGTCTGCAATCGTGTGGTCTCGGTGCGCTGGAAGATGACGGACAGATCGTCACTACTCAAGCTCGCATTAATTTCTTCTAAAGCAATCATCTTTGAGACGATAGTCATGGTCTCCACTTTGGTGAGATCGAATAGCGAGGTCAATTGTGATAGAGCGACCGATTGATAGAATGGAGCGTATGTGAAGAGGTAGGTTCGTAGTGCTTCGACCTTGACCTTTTGCCTCAACATTTCCCGAATAGCATCAACGTTGGGCATCAGCTCTAGTATCTTGATGGCTGCCAAGGATCCATAAGATTTCTCCCAGTCGCCTGCAGAGAGTGCTTTCGCAGCTTGCATGATATAGTCTCGCGTATTCTCAGGAGGACCTGAGAAGATCTGTCGTTCTGAGAAATCAAGGGTCCGTCTAAATTGCCGAGAGATGACTCGCTTGGAGCCTCGTGCCATTTCCGGAATTTCCATGAACATGGATGATGTCAAATAAACACATTCCGAAAGCTCTATATTTAAATGTAGGTGGAACGGCAACTGACGAGATTTGTCTAGACGTTCCTGCTCAGCGTCCCTGTTATTCTTCGAAGGTCCTTGTGCCAGTAATTCCTTGGCTCGATTGCCTCCACAGATCTCCGACAGTGCTTGTTGCGCTTCGACCACTAGCCCATTGCGGAATGCGGATAATCCCAACTGGACCATAGTCCTGTTGTGAAGAATCTGTGTTTGAATATCTGCGTTATGTATAGTGTCCTGCAAATGCGACATAAGTAGCATGTCTCTTGCTTCATGGAAGTAATCGGCCAGTGCCAAACTATAGATATTGCAGAGCATCGCTCGTGTACGTTGAAGTCCAGAGCCGTTCTTGTATAGATACATCGCAAGTCTTTTGATCAAGGGCACATCATCTTTTCTAGGTGTGATTTGTGAGTTTGCGTTTGCTGGCAGGTTTTCATAAGTATTGGCCTCCGTGGCTGCAATGAGCTGCACAGATTTGTAGTAGAGGTGCTCTAGTCTTCGTGTAACGAGACGTGCTATGTTCTTCTCGCCGTTCGTTTCGAGATAAATTTGAGCACGAACAATGGTCGTGTAAAGCGCAGATTCATCTCTAAGACGATCGATATAGTCTTGTGAATGTGGATCAATATTCTGAAGAGCTCGTGTCAGCTCATCGTCAAGACGATCGATGTACGAGACAATACTGCCACGGATCTGAACTATCGGTGTTTCTGGTGATGGTACAGGTTGAGCGGCTTCATCGTCTTGTTCCGGCGCATCTTCCAGAACAGTATACTCACGCTCATTCTCAAGGAGTGTCAGCAGCTCGATGACCTCGGCCTGAGCTCGCTTCCAGGCTTCGACTGGCATGTACTGTGACAGATTGACCTGAAAATCGAAGCGAGCAGCTATCGTAGCTAGAAGCACTCTGATCGTCTGATAAGGTGTCTGAGCGACTTCTTTCAACCTACCTAGAATGTTGATTTGTTCCTCTTTGTTGGTATTCTTCTTGCCGCGAGCTTCAAAAACAGCTTGTAAATGCTTGAAAATGCTCTCTGCCGAGTACTCGAGAACCTTTCCTCCTTTACCAACAGTCGCGAACCCATCATCCTCTTCGGCTCCAGCAGCCACATTAGCATTACTTGGAGCTCTTTGATTATTCGATGTTGTCGAAGATTCCTTAGTCTTGGTTGCAGCTGCGACCGACACAGGAACTTCGTCTTCATAATCAGGGTTCGCAACATAACGAGCAATTTCGGATTCGTAGGTGCGGTTGTTCTTTTTGATTCGTTGTTTGAGTCCGTTCAGTGCGCGGGTATTGGAAGGATTGAGTTTCTTCGTTTTCGATGCCTTGAGAGCTTCATTCGACTCAGTCTCTAGAGTGTGTATAGTCGATATGTAGATCTTTGGTAAGTTGTGTGCAGCCTTGGCTTTCTCTGCCAATTTGTTGAGCTTGTCGAATTCTACAGTAATTAGCTCGTTACAACCATGATTCCTGCGACAACATACCACTAGAAATCGTGACCCAGTCATTGATTTTTTGTGCATTCTCAATGATGTGAACAGAGGCCTCAATTTCCTCCAGTCTTTTGTCCTTAGCGGATTTGACAATCTTCTTTCCGTCATCACTTTCGTCGTCCGAATCATCACTATCTGCTCCTGCCAAGAAACGATTGCCCTTGGCTTTCGGGGCATCGCTGTCATCGCTATCGGAATCAGAGTCTCCGGAATCGGAGCCAGAATCGGAGCCAGAGTCATCTTGTGACGACTGTTCTGAATCGCTAAATTCCTCCTCTGACGAAGAGGAATCACTATCGGATGATCCTGCAGCAAAGAAACGAGACATAATCGTCTATGTCGTTCGGATCTTCCACTTAAGTTCAGCTGCTGTTCTTGACGTACTACGTGACGACACGAACTGCTATGCTGCGTCGTCCTCAAAAGTCGTGGTTTGACTTTGCCTTCGTTTTCCTGTCCACAGGACTTCACGCTTTCGAATTTGTCGGGATGCAGAGTTGCGCGGAACACAATTTTTGTGCTAGCGGAGCTCCTACAAAAAAACTCGAGCGTGCAGTATCAATTACAGTAACGCTTGCTATGATGTGCACCATCAGGTGTATCAGAGTCGGTGCTTGCAGTTCTTGCGAAGTTGACGTGTTTCTTCTCGGCTTGCTTGAACTGCCTGAATAGCTGGATAGCTTCTACCTTATACTAATCGACACACTCTCAAGATAACGGGCTTAATTGAACCCGGCCTAAAAGCTTCACAGTCCCTCTTACAGTCATTCATGTTAGGAAATGCTAGTCGCCGCAATTTGCCATGCATGAAAGCTCAAATCCGTGGTATGGCCAGGAAACCAGAGAAGGGCAATACTGATCCACGCACCCGTATGTTACTCGGAATTTGTGATCAAGTCTCATGATTTAACGGCCACAGAATTGATGCGTGATATCCTCTTTCGGAACCAAACCCCAGCAAAACTCTCGTTCACAGACGAGGAAGCTATCAGGCATGATACAATACATCGAGCCTGGCAGCTACATCTGCGATATCAGAGAGAAAGGCGAGAATTGGAGCTTGAAAGGCAGTACAACAAAATCAAGGATGCATGTACCGACCTGGAGTCTCACGACCCGCGACTGTTCAAGGCCGCCATGGTGAAGGATAAGTCCAGTGCTGGCTTTCCCATTGAAATGAGGTCGATGACCGATACTCCTCCAAAAAATGGCTGGAACCATGATTGGATAGCAAAATCCGCAGAATAAACTATGCGTGAAGAGTCTTGTTGTTGTGGCGGCGGGTGTCATTGGCGTTGATTTTCAGCGACTGGAAGCATAGCGACTCATAATAGCATTATATCTCAGAGGTGTCTTAGTGGGAGCTATTGACAAGTTGTGTGACACAACATATACGATTTCAATGTGCCACAAACCTACCCACCACGATCATTGACAGATTGGAGACAGAGCTCCTGATTCATCACTTCGTTTGGAGACTAGCAGTAGTTGTTATGGGCTGTATTGCACAATTGCAAGTGCATGTACAGCAACAGAAACTGCTGTGACCTTGATTTGTGTGTTTGGAAAGCAGCCACCAAGTCATCAATGCTTCTCTGAACCACTTCAAAATATTGCTTTCTAGCAGCAGGAACATGAATGGGCACACAGCTATAGACCATGGGTTGACTCTCTGGCTCTCATGTTCAAGCTGTCGATTCACCTGGGAAATGCTTGCTGAGCAGCAAGTCTGTGTACAAGGCTCACCTCAAATCGTCCATCCGTAACTGTGACATTTCCAGATGTGCTAAAATAGCTATAACATCGAGGAACGGATGACAAATTCACTCATGGCACATGCTGCTGTGATCAGAGATTGGCCTCCGCGAACAATAACTACGTGGAAAGCTATCCTGTCTGTAGATGACTATGGTGTACTCTACTCAGTATTTGCGGATCTCTTATTGGCACAATCTTGGACAGATCTGCGAGTCCATGATCTTGGCGCTGGCTATCGACCTCTGCTCTGTGGCTCAAAGACGTCTACCGGCACAAACACGAGATTTGTATACTGTGTCAGAGCTCAGCACTGTACGAGTATCAAGGAGCTGAATCGCTTGTTTCGGATGGCTTCCGAATCAACTGGAACCGATGTGCAACAAATTTTGCTTGGCATAGTTCATGATGATTCTACAATTGTCTACTACACGCTCAACCAAGGTATAAGGAAACCTACAGTGAATTGAAATTTGGTGAAAGCTTTGCTGCGACTGCAAGAGCGTCATCATGACCGACGTGTTTCAGAAGACTTAAGTGCAGAGCGTTGCAACGGTCCTCGTCACAACGTAGGCAGAAAGTGTCACATGGAGCATCTCTGTCACAAACGACTACTGTGAAAATATAAGCTGGTCTGAAGAACATGACAATCGTCAACACTTTGTCAAATGCGTTACGAGATGTTGTGTGCGTTTCTGCTCTCATGTTCTTTCGTCACAGCGCACTCGGTGATATCTGCCGTAAGTCCATTGACCTTTAGTAGGCAAAGCGTATCTCATGTCAGATAGGCTATCGGAGTGTCGGGACCCCAAGGTATAGGCCTTGGAGTTGATGCCTCGAATTTTCGGAACTGTATGGATGTCATTCCTTGTCAGCAGGACAGTCCTATCATGCGGGACGCGGAAGTCGCTACGAACAACTTTGGTACATTTCTGATCAGTCCTGCAAAACTCCTACTGACAATGTAGGTACATGCGGCCGCACACAAGCCGGAGGGAATATAGACACTTCGACCGCGATCGAACAGCATGTCGATGCAAAAATTGTCACTGAGGTCACTAAGGGATCGACTTTGACTATACAGATGCACCAAGTCAATGGTGACGGAGCCGGACCATATTTGTGAGTCGACTTCTTCCCATACAGGAATCATAACTCATGGATAGGTGTGAAATTGATCCAACTGGTACTGGAAGCACATTCACACAAATCAAAGTATTGAAGGATGTCCCTGGTAGTGCAGGACTTTCGGCCACGAGACAGACGTCTTACGATATGCAATTGGAAATTCCAGGCGACATAGAGTGCGTTGGTGGCTCGACAGGAACAATCTGTTTGATTCGATGTCGAAATGGCGCCTTTGCAGGACGTAAGTTGCGCCCTTATTGTTATGACACAACTGAAATTTTAAGCTTTTGGTGGTTGTGTTCCTGTCTTACAAAAAGACGCCATTGGTCGCAAGGATTCTTCGCCCTCAAGTGTGAAAACAAGGGCGAAGATAGAGACCATTGAGAAGCAAAAAGTCGAAGGACAGGCGCAGCTAAAGGCCATGAAAATCAATTCAGCAGTCGGAGTGGTTGAGCCACAAGTTGCTATCAGACAGAAGGACGGACTCATGGAGATGATGCCCGGTCAGTCGGTGCCTCAAGGTCATACCGCCGACAAGACGTCCGCGGCCTTCATACCCGTCAATGTCCCTCTCAACGTAAGTGTCATACAATTTTCATAGTGAGTTCTATGTTGACTGAACAGCCATAGATTCCAGATCCAAAAGACGGACGAGTTTCGTCCAAACCAAGTCCTGATCAAGTTGAAGCTATGCGCAAACAAGGCATCACGACACCACAATAGGATATCTCTTGATGAGATGTAGAGGAAGGCAGTACTGCCAACAATGTATGTACTCAAAGAAAAGATCTTATTACACTCACTTTACTTCTGCACGAAGTACTTTCAATATATAGTCAACCACTTCTTGTGGTTTGCCCGTGCACACATCGTGACCTATGCCTGAAACTATTTTCAGGTCGACATTCGGAATTGCTTGCTGCAGGTTACGACTGACTGTGTTTGTGTCGACAATGTCGTCTGCATCACCCCAAATGGCATGAATATCCAAGTTGGTACTTTTCAATCGGCCGAACAAATCCCACTGATCGAAGATGGGTCCGTATCTGAAGGTGGACAAATCTGCCATGTTAGCTATACTCGTCTGTGCAGAGTGGGTAGCTTACAAGATCTCGAGAAACCTTTATGGTTGGCGGATTGCCAAAGAGAGACATGAGTGACATCTACGCGTCCGGCAGACGTCCTAGCCGCAATCTCCTTCGACTTGGGGACTAAGGCAGATTGCAAAGCTTGCAGCAGGCCGAACGGCACCAATTCACTTTGCGCCATTCTGCGCACGAGCGGCATCTCTTTCTCGACCAACAAGCCGGCCGGCGCAATCAGAATCACGCTCTGCACACTCTCGGCAAAGTAGGATGCAAAGCTGGCGGCTAAGCTGCCCCCGAAGGAGTATCCAACAACGGAGAACTTTGTCCATTGAATCTTCTGCAGGACGCAGAGTACTTGCGAGAGAAAGAGTCTTTCGTCGTGCTTCAGATCCGGTGCATCGGAGTACCCGCGACCAAAGAGGTCGAATGTACAGACGCGGTAGCCCGCTTCGACAATCTTTGGCAGGATGCCGCTGAAGACAGGACACGGCGTGGTAATGCCATGTATGAAGAGCACTCTTTCCCCATCTTCGGGGCCGAACTCGTATGCTCGAATTGACCCGTAGGGCGTGTCGATATCTCTACTGCCGGGATAATATGTCGTCGGGTAGTATGAGCCCTCCTGTGATTCGCGAGCTGGCGCCTTGATGAAATGAGGCTCGGGTGTTTTGAAAGCACTGTATGCGAGCTTCAAAGCACTGAGCGTCGCTATACCAGTCAAGAAGGAAGTCACATCACGGCCAGAGATTGAGGCCGAAGCATTTCCAAAGAGTCTGTCAGTCATGATGAAGATCCTGACGACGAGGGAACAGCTTGCTGCGTCTATAGCTACAGACTGATATATCCCCGGATTCAGACTCGAAGTGGTTGCAGCGTGTGGTGGAGGACCGGTAGAGCCGAACGTGGAGACTTCGCATGTGCAACCTTGGAAGTGGTTATTAGTTGAGCTCCAACGGCCAGATAATTTTGTTCATGGTTGACACTTTTTCAGACACACTCCATATATCGTCAATTGCGACTCCTGACATCGTGAACAAGTCATGTCTACCGCTACTGCGACACTCAGCACTCCACCTGTCTCCAGGCAGTTGGAGCCCGTGGGACAGTACTTTCTGGCTCATGCTCGAAGAAAGAGACACGGCCGAACATTCTCAGAGGATGAACGCATTCAAGCCGAGCAGAATGTGAAAAAGGTGGAGGTCGTCGAGGACGAGGAGGAAGACGAGCCAGAAACTGCAGAGCTTCTAAAATCAGACCCTAAGGACTGGAAGAAGCAGGATCATTATGCAGTGCTCGGCTTGTCGAAATACCGATACAAGGCGAATGACGCACAAATCAAGAAGGCGCACCGAAAGAAGGTGCTCAAGCACCACCCCGACAAGAAGGCATCTGGAGGAAACGTCAACGATGATGCGTTCTTCAAGTGCATCCAGAAAGCCATGGAAATTCTCTCTGACCCTATCAAGCGCAGGCAATATGATTCCGTTGATGAAGGCGCTGAAGTTCCTGCACCTTCGAAGAAAGCCAAGGACTTCTATAAGACTTGGGGCAGAGCACTAGCTGCAGAAGGCAGATTCTCCACGAAGAGTCCTGTACCAAAATTGGGTGGTGCGGATGCCACAAAAGAAGAGGTTGACGATTTCTACAACTTTTTCTATGCATTTGATTCATGGAGAACTTTTGAATACCTGGACAAAGATCTTCCTGATGATACTGACAATCGTGATCAGAAGAGGTACCAAGAGAAGAAGAACAGGGCGGAGCGTGCCAAGAGAAAGACTGAGGACACTGCCAGACTCAGAAAGATGGTCGACGATGCACTTTCCATCGATCCACGAATCAAGCAATTCAAGGACAATGCGAAGAAGGCCAAGGAGCAAGCCAAGTGGGACCGGGAAGCCGGTGCACGAGAGGCCGCCGAGAAGGCACGACTCGAGAAGGAGAATGCCGAAAAGGCGGCTGCCGAAGCGGCATCGCAGGAGAAGGCTGCAAAAGAGTCAAACAAGAAGGCAAAGGAGGATGCGAAGAAGGCGGCCAGGAAGGACAAGAAGACGCTCAAGGCGGCCCTCAAGGATGCCAACTACTTTCACGCAGGATCGGATGCCCCGATGGATGTGGTGGACAAGGTGCTGACTGAGATTGAAGCGCTGATGGAGAAGATGGAGGCGGTTGCGCTGCACGAATTTGCTGGCGCGATCGCTGCCGCCAAGGGAGATGCGGCCAAGATCAAGGAAGCTTTCGTGTCAAAGGGTGCTTCAATCTAGAGGAAATCAGTTCCACAGCTCGAGAAGAGGCTGCTCAAGTGTTAGATGTGCTAGATAGACCTAGGATAATCGATAGACTAAACCTTGACCGGAGGATACGTCGTTCCGTTTTATTATGAGTGTGCGAATCATACACGATCAACTACATCGATCTCTATCTAGCTGCATGTGGTCCGCAACCTGCAATTATAATTGCACAGAACGCTTGGACGTTCGTGAGTAAGCTTTATAGGCAGAGCATGTCGTCCTCTTACTATAGCTATTGCAAGCATCGACCTCCTTGCTGAGTAGATGTGGACGAGCTAAAGATCACGCGTACGACAGACAACTCATCTATGAATTTACTGCAGTTGCTAGCTAGCGCCTCAGCTATAGCTAGCCATGCATACGTAGCTAGCGAACCTTGTATGCGAGTCCGAAGTGACAGTCCATGGCACTCGTAGTGCTGCTCAACAGTTCATCAAGCGTATGGTCCCGGATTGGCCAATTTTTATCCTGGAGCTTCGCAATATTTGACAACCTCGGAGGCCAAAAGTGCAAAACGAGGTCTTTCTTGAGATCTTGCCTGGCCAGCTATCACCTACTCGTACCTGCTATTCACCAGCCTCACTTGGTCGCCATTGTAAACCTCGAAATCTTGGCGGGTCACGCATCTCACAAGCAACCACCATCACCACCACCCTGGAGCGCCACTGCCATGTGCTTCCAGAAGGATGATCTGGTGGATTTGATTTTTGTTTCTTTGCATGTCACTGAACTGACTTGAAGACATGATTCAATTCCCCCTTCCGCATGGCACAGACTGGCTTCCAGCATTTGGCTATCCATGCCCAACAAGTGCATGGCTACCTGCCTGGCAGCTGCAGCTGGTCGTATGGCCATGGTCATGTCATGCAAGAGGAGCAAGCTGCAGCGAAAGAGACGAGATGCATGAAGGCGTTGCAGCCCCATGCCCAGCCACGATGTGCGATGGTGGACTTAACTCGCTTCAATTTTCCCTCTCACTGGTAGATAAACTAGCTGGGCAGCTCCAGGAAGAAGGAAAAAAGAGCTTGGCACCCCGATCCGTGGACGTCAGAATTGCGCGCCCGCACCTCTTCATCTCCTCCTCGGGGCTAATTTGGCTGGCTGGCTGGCTGGCTGGCTGGCTGGCTATTGGGCGTCCTTTACGAGTTCTCCAGCAGGGGCTCTTCTCACAATTGGCACACACGGGGCACGGTGCTTGTTCCCTCGTACTCGATCCTCTCTCCAGCCTTGCTCCACGCTGCAGTTGCTGCCACCCAAATTCTTTCTCTCCGAGGCCCGCGTGCTCCCATCTTTGTTAAGTCGTAGCTAGCGTAGCATAGCGTAGCGTAGCTTTGGTTCTACTGAATCCCCTGTGTCGTCAACAGTCGAGGTCTGTGGGTCATCAGACGCTCAGTTCGAGCGATACCCATGCATATGCCTGCTTGTGTCTCACAAATCGCTGGTCGTTGAGATTGCGCCTTCTCTACATCTTCGACTTGTCCTTTTCTTTTCTGTTCTTCTTCGTCTCGATCTCCTCTCATCGACTTTTCTCGCTTCTCTTATCAAAGGTGAAGTTGAGCAGGAATGTTCAACAAGCTACTGCCGACCAAATATCACCACAAATGCCCGGATTACCGGGGGTTCTCGCTGATTGATGTCAAACCGAACGAGAGCTATGTTGAGCCAGTCAGGGCCGCCAACCGTCTACGAAAGGGTCTCGCGATGCTCATTTATGCCCATCAGTGGTTCGGTGAAACACTTGGAGAGGGAGTCGTCGATACTTACACGAAGGACATTGCCATAAGTGTGACGAAAATTCTCGAGATCCTGGGTGACACCAACGCCATTTGGAACTGCAAGGGTGAGAAAATGCGTCCAGTCCATGTCCTGCTCGATCTCTTCGGTGCCGTCTATCTGCATCTCAACGACCTTCAGAATGACATCAAGGGTCTTGCAGGTCAGAGTATCCGTGTAGCACAAGACAAGAGCACACGTCGCATGATAGAAAAGCATGTGTCTGACATCAAGTCATCCCTGAAGGATATATTGGCAGTCATGGAGACCATGCCGAGATACAAGTCGACCGTGACGCAAGTATCAACCTCGAAAAGGCGACGAGGGTTTCCCAAGATTGATTTTTCCGAAGAGAGCGAGACTGATGAGGATCTGACGAATGCAAAATTTGGCATCCTGCTCGCCAATGCTTCTTCCGAAGAACTCAATGATCTCCGTCGTCAGGCTGAACGTACTCGCACTCGCAGTCGTCGACGCTCTCATCTGTACAGTGTCGGAACCGAGGAGTCTGATGATGAACTTATCTCTGAAGCACAACATGTCGCATCAGAGCCGCGTATCAAGAGTGACAGCTACGTTTCACCACGGTCGAGCTTGTCGGGCGCTGCTCTCAGACGCTTCTCTGGTTCTGCTAGGGTCGACTCTTTATATCGCTCCTATCGAGATATTCTCCCACTAGCCGAGCACGATGCCGCACCACCTGCCTCAGCAAAGTCGAACGCGTCGATGCCCATCCTGTCTGAGCATGGAGAGACGCTCGAATTTCCAAGCTGTCCAAGAAAGTTCTTTTTAACTCGACAGGCATCTTCCGCATTACATGTGAATGTCCCAGACGCTGATCAAAGGAGGATAGCAAATGTTGCTCCTACCAGATTATCTGCTCCACACAGCGGGACTATCAATGTTGTGCAGCCAAAGGTGCTGGTGAAGGACGATCTGCCGGAGAGCTGGGAAAAAGTCAGCGATGGTGTCTCGATTGCTCACAGTAATGCCGAAGAAGAATCGATCGATTCCTACTACCTAGAATCTGAATACAGTGATCTCGACGATGAGATTGCAACGAGTGGCCAGATCTCGAATGCCGTGTATACTACTGCGACAAAGGTGGTCATGACCAGATCAGCTGGGCCAGAGCGACCGTACTGCAAGCCAGTCATGCTGCAAAAGACGAGGAGATCCATCTGCAGACAAAGCCGCGCTGTCGAGACCACGCTCACCTCGAGTCGCGATATGGAGAGTCTTATGGCAGAGTCCACCGGTGCGCTTGAGAACTCCGATGCGGAGTCATCGTTCAGGTCGTCGATGCCTGACTCTGGCATATATTCAGGCTCCGATAGCATGTGCTCTACACAAGCCAGTCCGATTGCTCCCACGACTCAATTCCCAGCCAAACTGGTTTTGCCTGAGCTTGCCTCCGCTCGCTTTGATCACGATAATGCCACGGCAGACTCCTGGATGATGGATGTCACGGGGCTTTTGTGCCTGGACAAGTCACGGATCTACAGCTTGGCAAAAGTAGCGGAACTACAGAAGCACTTTGGACAACGGCTGGAGAAGGTGGTGATCAAGGCGAGCAAGGACGAGCTCGCCAGCAATTTCAATCCAGACACGGAAGTTGCATTCGACGGACAGGTCTGGCGGGTCTGCCGGTGAGGGTCGAATGTCTTCGATATCTGCATGTCCATCCATTCTATATACATATTTTCCTTCCCTCTGGTCATGTATATAGAGATAGCTATTCAGGCAACATGTACACATATCTATATATGACTAAATCATGCAGCACTGTCGTCTTCACATCACACAGGGAGCCCGTGTCGATAGCTAGATTGTCTGACAATGATCGAGAGCACAAATGTCCACTCAGACGTGGACGCGAATTTCGGGCCGTCTTTGTGCTTTTTTGGTGTAAAAGCTCAACGTATGATTGGCGGGCTCTCGGTGAGAAAAAGTCAGAGAATCGCGGGATTGGGCGACCGATGGACGAATAGGAAATGAGGACTGATCACGAATCTTGGTCTTTTCTGCTGGGGGCAGCCTCACAATCAGTAGCCGGCGTGTGTGCATGCAGGTAAGCGGGCAGCAACGCAGAGAACCAAGCACGGCGCAACAAGGGGGGAGGCCAGCAGAACAGCAGCAGACAGCAACCTTGGAAGAGCAGACAGGCAGCGGGAGCCCATCCTCTGAATGCTAATCCCACCCGCCCACCAATCAAGCCAATCTCTCTCTCTCTCGCTGCCTCTCCCTCTCCTTCCCTGCCGCTCTCTTGCTCTCGCTCTGGCTGATTCCAGCACAACCCACAACCTCAACTCAGTCACTCAGTCAATTTCCGCCCAGGACATTTCCATCCTTCGTCCTCCTGCTCAGTCCCCTCTCCTGCTCGCACAGCAGACTTCTACGTCTGTGCCAGCACCAATCGTCTACTACGTTTCGATAGCGATCGTCCAGTCAAGTCCTTCGCCTAGTCCTTACAGCTCTCGCCGCTCCATCCTTTTTTTTTTTCTGCGGTAGCTCGTGCTTCCAATCATATACCCTTGGCAAATCATGGTCTTGCCGTCGAGAATAGCACGATTTTCTAGCCAGGCGATTCGTCGCACGCCCAAGGTTTTATCCCCAGCCGTTCTGAGGACAGTCTCTCCTCGAGTCGCGACGGCGACCTCTCAATCTCCTCTCGACGTCTTTGCAAAATACAATGTCGGCCTGCAGAGCGGCCGCCGTCAGGCATCTTCCGGTGACGGATCAGTCGAAATCACCGTGCGAGATGCCCTGAACCAGGCTATGGAGGAGGAGATGCACGCGAACGAAAAGGTTTTCATTCTTGGAGAAGAGGTGGCCCAGTACAATGGCGCATACAAGGTCACGCGTGGATTACTAGACAAATTCGGCGAGAAGCGAGTCATTGACAGTCCCATCACCGAGTCTGGATTTGCCGGTCTCTGTGTAGGTGCGGCACTTGCTGGCTTGCACCCGGTCTGTGAATTCATGACATTCAACTTTGCCATGCAGGCCATCGATCAAATCATCAACTCGGCGGCCAAGACTCACTACATGTCTGGTGGTATACAACCCTGCAACGTCACTTTCCGTGGACCAAACGGTTTCGCGGCCGGGGTGGGTGCCCAGCACTCGCAGGATTACACTGCATGGTACGGATCAATTCCTGGACTCAAAGTCGTTTCGCCTTGGTCGGCCGAGGACGCCAAAGGTCTGCTCAAGGCTGCCATCCGGGATCCGAATCCAGTTGTCGTGCTCGAAAACGAATTGATGTATGGTCAGACCTTCAAGCTGTCTGCCGAAGCACAGAAGGATGACTTTGTCATCCCGCTTGGAAAAGCCAAGATCGAACGGGAGGGCAAGGATGTGACTATGGTATCAATCTCACGAACTGTTGGACAGTGTATGGCGGCTGCCGAGGTACTGGCCAAGTCAGGCATTGATGTGGAAGTCATCAACTTGCGATCAATCAAGCCACTCGACCAGGAGACCCTGCTCAAATCCGTCAAGAAGACAAACAGGTTGGTCACGGTCGACTCTGGGTACCCGGCCTTTGGATTCGGTGCCGAGATGGCCGCCCTGGTCATGGAGCACGCTTTCGACCACCTCGACGCTCCCGTGGAGCGAGTTACTGGTGCGGAGGTGCCGACACCATATGCCGCTGGACTGGAGGAGATGTCCTTCCCGACAGAGGACATCATCGTCAAGGCCGCCAAGAAGGTCTGTTACCAAGACTAGGCCGGGATGGACTAGACAGCACTGCACCGGACTCGAAATGCACCTCGATGCTATTAATACTTTTCATGGATGATGTAGCGTAGCACATGAAGACTTTTCATTAGGACTATCCTCTCCCTTGTTCCAATTCGTATTTATTCATCATCATCATCATCATCAAAATTCAGAGATGCCACTATCGCATAAAAAGTGATAACAAGTCGCGAGGAGCAACTATTACTGGTTGATGCCCTCGGCGCGTGTATACTTGCCCTATAATGGCCGTTAGTCTATGTTGGAAGGAGGAAGATTAGGAAAGGGACGTACGCCCATGCTGGGATCACCGGTCTGGACGACGCCGGCGGTGTTCTGGTTGGTGACGTCTCGCGACCCGGCGTCGACGGAAGACGAGTTTTCGGACGTGTTGTGTTTTCCGCCCATGCTGGGGTCGCCCTGGGTCACTGTGCCGGGGACACCTTCGCGGCCCGTGGGACCGCCGTCCGCGGCACCGTGGGTGGTGTCGGTCTTGTCTTCGGGGTGACGAAAGGCGTTTTTGATTGTTTCTCCTACTCCCATGATTGAACTAATTCTTCTTCACTTATTGAAAGTCTCGAATTGATCGATCTCGAATCTCAACATTTATGCACAGATGGCAAGATGGAGGTAGAGATTAAGGAGAGGGGAAGACAGGGGATCTCAAGGGGTTTGAGGGGATCTACAAAGGTTCGGGCAGATGTTCGATTATGCGGGGACCATGACATCATATCTCTATACTGTAGGGACGTATCTGAAGTCATTACTGCCGAGCACATCCTCTCCACAGATAACAAGAGTCATGCAGATCTCTAGACGATACCGTGTCCTCTCGGTATGACTGGATCAAAACCTTACCTACATGCTGGTGCACGAGTCTGCAATATCGTCGGTACATGGAACTCGAGCTGCCGCAAGCAAGCAGCAGAAGTGATCACTGATCAGCATTTCTTTTATGATGGAAAATAAAATAATGATTTTTGTTCGGGAACAAATGACATTCGACTTGTTCCCAGCGTCGTCCTCTGCTCCTCCGTCAGGGATGTTACACGAGTGCATGAAAATGAGGTGAAGTGTACGGACAGCGTAACAAGGACGAGGGACGAGGATGAAGCGATCACTGCTGCACGTCCCGCTGAACTCACCCATCTCCTACACCTCGGCGAGCCGCTGCCAAGACTTTTTCGTGCGGTCCATATTGGATGCCAAAGTCAAGGACCCTGCATCCATCGCGCGTCCGGTGCTGTTGACGATGGAGATGGCGCCGACATATACCACCGGCAGACGCGACCGCGGCCTCATGCGCGACGAGGAACGCGCGCGCCTAAGTCGAGTTGATCCTGATGAAAGTCATGGGATAGGAGGGGCAGGAACGGCGGTGGAGGAGAGTCTGAGGGGCGGACAGACGACCTTTCACGGACCGGGTCAACTCGTCGCGTACCCGATCCTCGACCTCTCCCACACCACGGGACTCGGCATTCGTCCCAAATGTCACGTGGATAAACTCGAGACGGTCATCATCCAGACTTTGGCTGCTTTCGGGATCCATGGATTCAGGACGGAACACACGGGCGTATGGGTGCGCTGCAACAGTGCTACGACGACGACGACGACGACGACAACGTCAAGTGCTGAAGATGATCAAGCAGCGACGGAGGAGGGCAAGGAGGAAGAGCGAAAAGTCGCCGCGATAGGAGTTCATCTCAGGCGCAACATCTCCAGTCACGGTATCGCACTCAACGTCTCCACCAACCTCAAGTACTTTGATGAGATTGTGGCCTGTGGCTTGGCGGACAAGAAGGCAACCAGTATGGCGCAGCAAGGGTGTCGCGCCACGCTCGCAGACGTCACAAAGGTCTTTGTGCGACGGTTTGCCGCGGTGTATCAACTCGACCAGGTCGAGACTAGTCAGAAGGAATCTCCCGTGGGATGAAAAGTAATTCGTCGTCATCATGTATACATTAATTCGCATAAAATATGACCTGGCTGAAAAGTATCTATTCGCTAGCGCTCATGAACATCTGCCAGAGTCGTCCATCACTGCTCTGTTGCATCGGGTAATTTCCGCAAATCAAATAGGAGTGAAGAGGCATAGGCGGCTACATAGGCGACACCAATGACCAAGAACACGGTACCAGGATACGTCGTCAAGGTCGAAGAATAGATTGCCGCCATGATCGGGGACCCCACAGCCTCGCCCAAGCCCTCAATGACTGACAGTGCGGCAAAGAGAGAGCCCAGTTCATCAGGGCCGACCAAGTTGGAGATGAGACTTATGGAGGATGCACCCACCGGCGAACCCAAGGACTGAAAGAACAAGATTGGAGGCAAGAGCGCAGCGGAATCCATCACGCCATCTACAGACAAAATCAGTACACCGTGCATGTGAATTGCCCATCTTTTTTGGGGTCACACTCACATCCGAGATATGCCACGGCGTCGCCCACGAGGCCGATTCGCAAGAGCAACAACTCCAATTCTCGACTGGAGATGCGCCGCAGCATGACTTTTGTGAATACGGGCAGGACCACCAGCAAGACGAAAATCTTGGTGGCATTGTGAGCCGACATGTAGTACCCTGCACAAACCATGGTCCACTGCAGCCGCTCATGCAAGAACTGCGCGACCACTAAATTCCCGTCAGCGAAAAGTCCAACATATACACAGAACAGGCGGGTATCACCTAGGATGGCCATGATGGTCGACATGACAATGAAAGCGATAAAGGCCATGACCACGAAATTGGTCCCCCGTGCGAGGATGCCGAAAGCGCCAAAGCTGCTGCGCAGGGACTGCACTATCGAGCTCACCATGCCCTTGCCCTCTTGCAATACGGCATGCATGTCCTCGTCATTCGTGAGCTGCGATGGCCGGGGAGATTCCGCAGCAGTTTGACGGAGCGATGGCAGTGTTTCGGGCATTGCGAGCACAATCAACGCGGCAATGCTGGAGCAAGTGAGGCCGCCGTAGAGTGGCCACAGGATACCATGGGACAATAAGAAGGAGCCCAGGGCCGGCGAGATGGTGTTGCAAATCAGAAGACTGGCACCGAGCCATGCCACGGCGACAAGTCGCGCGGCGCCAGTGTAGCAATCACAAATGACGGCTCGTAGGACGGACCGAAAGACGGGCGAGGAACCACACAGGCCGACGATGATGGGTGGCATGAGCAGGGTATTGATGCTCCACTCGCCCGCCTTGCCGAGGACGACGAGCGACCAGAGCAGGGAGACTAGATTTCCGCAGAGACTGATGTACAACGGCACCTTGCGGCCCCGCGTGTCCATCAGCCTGCCGAGGGGCAGCACGACGAGGATGGCACAGAGACTCTCGATGGCGAGTACCGTGCCGTTGAAATTCGCAACTTGCTTGGAAATCTCGGGCGCGTCGCATCGCGTGTCGAGAGTAGTCCCGAGGGAAAGGTGCTGCTGAATTCTCAACAGCCTCAGGAGTGGCGAAACGTCACTCTCGCTGCCGAGCTCGTCGGCGGGGAAGTGCGATTTGCAGATGATGTAGCGGTATATCTCGAGGTTGGGCACGAGTATGAGCCACGATCCGAATTGTAGTAGACAGCAGACGGCGAGGAGCGCCGCAAAGACGTAATTCGAATTGGGCAAAGTCTTGCCCGTGTCCAGTAGCTCCTCCTGCCTAGCAATTGTCGCTCCTTGATATTCGGTGTCGCCCAGCAGAGTTGTCGTCTCTGTCGCCATTACGGCCTCGGTCGTGTACGCCGTCATGGCTCCTTTCGCCGGCGGAGGACTCACGTCCGGTAAGGTACTCATGACAGCAGTCAAGATGGCCGCCGACGACCTGCCTGCTGCAATAGTCCAGCAGTACAGGCAGCCAGACGGGGTCGTGACGACTACTTGGTACGGAGGCGCGAGATGCTGGTAGTGGAGGGAGGTAGCTAGTCGAGCTGCAATGGCCGAGGGATGTATCAGTCAGCCGACGGAGGTCGAGCAGGAGAGATAAGATTGCGAGATTCGCGGGGAGGCTTGTTCCATCCTTCAAATCCATGGATGGATCCTGCACCTCCGGGGCTTGTCCGTGATCCAACCTTGAAAACAGCCACATGCAACCGATGAAAATCCTGAATATGTACGTATGCATCCTTCGTGATCGAAGTAGTGTGGCAGACTCGAAGATGTGATCACGAGCGCTGAAGTGAACTTGGCTTGCAACTGGAATTCTGACTGACTTTCACGTGTAGTCTCATATGCATCCATGTACTTGTCGGAGTGCATGACTTAGTTCGTGTCGTGAGACCCTCTCACCAGCTGGTGGCTGACCATCGCTTTCAAATTTGCCTCCACTTTTCCAGCCAAATTTCATTTTTTCCCCGGTGGTTGTTTCATTTGAGGCTTGTCTTGTATATCTTGTATATTTGGTTGAAATATTCCAACAAATCGCATCAATCAGTATCGCATTGTCTCGATGGCATTGGATACTGCGTGCAAAATTTTGGAGCCAGAGAGCACTTATATGGGCATATTCGCCGATCGTCGTGATGACGCAGTCAACTAGTTAACGGAACTTCTCCATCAGTATGCGTATCACCTCTCGTCTATTTCATGCCTTACCACGAATCACGCCTACGCCCTCTTTCATTACGCACGACGTCTTCCTGCAGAGATATGCAGATGTGCCAAAGAATGGAAAATCGGGCACCAACGTTACCATTCGGGGTCGTGTCAGCTCGAAGCGCGTGGCGGGACAGAAACTATTCTTCTTCGACACCACCTCCTCGGGGACAAAGATTCAGGTCGTGGGCACAAACCCGAGCGAGGAGGTGACCCGGTCGTTCAAGGGTCTGACTAAGGGTGATCACGTACAAGTCAGCGGCATGCCCGGTCGCACGGAACGTGGCGAAATGTCACTTTACGCTACGGACGTGGTGCGACTGAGTCACTGTCATCACCGCATACCGGAACAGTACGACGATTACGCAAAGCGAATGACGAAACGGCATGTAGACTTTATCGTGAATCCGTCATCGCGGGAGGTTATTCTCAGTCGAAGCAAGATCATCTCCACACTGCGAGCCGAACTCGATCGCCGTGGTTTCATTGAGCTCGAGACGCCCATACTGCAGTCTTCCGCTTCGGGTGCCACAGCCCGCCCATTCGAGACAAAGTCCGTGGCCGGTCTGGATTTGCAGCTGAAGATTGCGCCCGAGCTGGCGCTAAAGAGGGCTGTTATCGGCGGATTTGATCGTGTTTATGAAATTGGCAAGAGTTTCAGAAATGAAGGCATCAGTCGGCGACACAATCCAGAATTTACGACATGCGAGTTTTACCAGGCTTATGCTGGTCTGGAAGACCTTATCACTCTTACCAAAGAGCTTTTGATTTCATTGGAAAAGTCGCTTGGTCGTCGGGTCGATGGAGAGCTATTCTCAGAAACGCGATTTCAGCGACTGGACTTCGTAAAGACCATTGAAAAAGCGATTGGTCAACAACTCCCGAAGGACCAAAATTCCCTGCTAGAGCTTTTCGAGAGGATGAAAATTGATCGTCCCGAGAATATCTCAATCGCGAACTTGTACGATGTCCTCTCGACGGAATTCATCGAACCGCTTTGCGAACTCCCAACATTTGTGGTCGACCTACCAGAGGCTCTCTCACCGTTGGCCAAGAGTACCAATGGCGTCTCACATAGGTTCGAGCTGTATGTCAACAAGATGGAGCTTGTGAATGCTTATGAGGAAGAGAACGATCCTGAGCTGCAACGCGACAAATTCAGAGCGCAGAGTAATGGTCGATTGACTGCTGAAGAGGAGGACTACTGCAATGCGCTGGAGTGGGGACTTCCTCCAACAGGCGGATTTGGGATGGGCATCGATCGCCTGGTCATGCTCCTTACGAAGACGAACCGTATCAACGAGACGTTGCTGGCTGGCGGAATCATGAATCAACCAAGGTCGAAAGCGAGACCAGCTTGAGAACAACACGAGTGTCGATATCATGATGCACGTTCAAGAACTTTTGCTGAGATAGACATTCGCTTCGATCTCAATCGAGCTCTTTCGGAGTTGGACACAATTCCCGCATCTCGTTCCTGAAGGAATTGTAGACATCTCGCCACACTCGCACGTCTGGACACTCAATACCTCCACCAGGACATTTGGGACCATGTTGTGCGAAAGTGGCACCACGGTCGTCAATCCATGGTTTCGGTATTGGGGCATCCGAAAAATGTATATAGTCGGCATGATCAATCTCAAATTGTGCGTCCCATACTTGGTCGCTCATATATGACATATGGTCCTTGAATATCCCCGTAAGCAACAAGTGGTGGCGATAGGGTAGTACCTTGGAAGTTGTTGACGAATTATAAAACAAGTCATTCATGATCTCCATATCAAAGTCCTTCTGATCACGAAGCTGTACGTGTGCTTGAGCACTGTCATAGAGTGCATCCGAGGGTCGAACGAGCATGAATGCACTGCTCATAAGAGACCGACCGTCAGAACGTGGTGAAGTTGCATAGTATGCCTCAGGCATGACCAGATCCACTTCGAGATCTGCCTCAAAGTGATAGTCTAGATTCCTAAGGACAAGTCCATCGTTATCAAAGTATAGCACTCTTCTGTAGGACAATTTCAGGATTTCCAACTTCTGCAGAGAGTGTTGGTATGACACATCGGTCGACGAGATAGCTGTTCTCGTTAGATTCAGTGGCACAAGTCTTACATTGTGATGCCGGAGGTCAGACACGATACGCCCAATTGGTGAATTTGATCTGGCCTGCAAGAATGCGACGGGCAATAGAACCACAAGATCTGACTCGGTATCGAGTCGCCGAAGACGAGCAACGTTGATCAAAGCATTGCAGAGGTACTGCCTGTCCGTTGCGTATTGTACAATTGCGAACCGATGGTGTGGCTTTCGCCATAAGATACTGAGCCATAAGCTCAAGCATGTCAATGTAAGGATGAGAAGGACTCTCGAACATCTTCGCTTGATCATGGTTTCTGTGGCTAGGACATCTTAAAAGGAGTTCTTGACCACGAGACAGTCTTTCACAATGTACATGCAGGAGCATCAATTGCAAGATTGTAACGATCAGAACGTACGCATCAGACTTTGGTGTAAGGCGAGCAATCATGATCAGTGATCAGGTAGGATTCGTACGCTATACGAAAATTCTTGCCACATGTAAGGTTTCACGGCTTGTGCTAGGTGTGGTTATGGTTGTCAAGCGCTAGCACATAATGCAAGTATCGTACGCGTGAGTTGTGTTTTGTGTCGTGTCCTCGGTTTCGTGAAGCAAGGAAAGCTTCGCACAAGTTCAGAAGTTCGTGAACATCAAAGTATATTGCAAAGCTATAGTTGATCACAAAGCGAGTACAATCCGGAATGCCACTGTCAATATACTGCTCATTCGCAAGTCTCGATCCGAGCCCATGCATATGACAGACAGCTGTCAAGCTTTTTCGTGGGCAACATAAACCAAAGCACAGTAAACAGGAATCATCCTCACGTCATTGCTATTGTGCTTTTCAGACTGGGCTTTGCTATGTCCCATGGCCCGTGTATCTCGCTAGAACAATCAGCGCCTAGTAATTGTTGGTTGGGATTGCTTACTTCTTGTACTTCTGTAGTGATATCAGCCATAACGGGCACACAAAACTTATGAAAAAGATGCAGGCGGCGAATAGCGCAGCCAGTGCTGCTGAAACGTAGCACACTAGCATCATTGTTGCAGCTGTGACCAGAAGAATAGTCAAAGCTATATGGTATTTGGTCGAATAGTTTCTGATATATCGTCGGAATATTGGGAACAGAGCAAACCATTCTACAGCGAAGAGTGTCAAGGCAAAGACGCTAGCTGACTTCCCGAGTCTTGACGCCAGCACGACAGAGCCCATGATAGCTGCGTTAGTACTGAGACTGCCAGGATAAGATATATTGGCGGAAGCATTAGTCGAGTAATCATGAAATATGATGTTGGCTAGAAAAAGATACAGGGCTATAGTCCAGATCGAGTCCGAATCACTGGAGAGTGTCAAAGAGTTTAGTATAGGTGAGAGACCCAGTATTGTGAGCACTATTAACGAAGCTGATTTAGCTGTTTCCAGGGGAGAGTGAAGACCACCAAAATTGCTATGTGAAGAAGCTTCCTGTAAAGTCCAGAAAACGTACGCACAAGAGGTAAGCGCAGTCGAAACTCCTGTCACTGTCAACGGACTGAGTTGTCTGTAATAAATGCTCATGAACGCAGCCACGAAGATCACAACAGAACTCAAGTGTTGAGTTAGTACCGTGCTATCAGCGACTAATGGCCAGAAATCGTAAGCCACGACATTTGCATTGCGTTGCAACTTATCTAGAAAAGATCGGTCCACCCAATTGTCTGGATAGTCCTGTTGTACCCACAACAACTTTCTCCATGGTTTCCGCCAGTTCGAACTAGTACGCAATGATAAGTGTTTACCAGGCATCGTAGATTTCGATCGGTTCATCCTCTACATAGTCGTGTCCAGGTCGAGTGTGTACATATGTTCTCTCGGTCTCGGCAATTCATAGAGAGCCTGAACTTGCAACGAGAACCTCAAGCTAGGCAGCGAGTGGCTTTGAACAACACTGCTTCGACGCAATTATAGATCTACGTGCTGGGAGATGCCGCACGATCGCGCAGTCTTGTTGCTGCTGGAAGCTACGTCACCGGCGCAAGATCAACAGATGACTCTGTAGCTGCAGATCGTCTTGCACACTTGCAAGTAGCTCTGATCAACATTGTTGGCAACTTGGAAGTTCGTTTATGAGGATTTCGAAGTACCAGCTGCCTCACCGTAACTGCGATGCCCAGGTGGCTGCATCTGCGGCTCCACATACGGTTAATGCATTGAGAATTCACGCGTTTTTGAGCTGTGCCTACGCAACAACTTGAAAAGCATCATGGAGATGCAGTACGGCGTATCACGCTCTATGTTTTTTAACATGATCAAGCCACGGTCTCTGCTTCTCAGAAGCTCTGTGGCACTTGTCAATCGAGTCGAGGCGCAATGCGTACAAAGTGATACGCATGCAGACACGGCGATTTTATTGTCCTCGCTCATGGTGAGGCAAGTGGTCGATTAACGAGCCCTTATGCAATCTATCAAACAAATCGCTCTCGAAATACATTTCGTTCGTGGTGAGCGTTGGCAGCGAATGTGCGCTCGTGCTCGACCAGGCTGATCGATAGAAGTAAGTACACTCAGCAGCCTCGAGAAGAAAGCAACATGAAGAGTGGCACGCCGTCCACCATGCCAGATCAAGCTAGTCTCATGGCTACACAGATAGCTGATTTCGCGAATGACAAAACACTTTACCATAAATTCTTGGAAGAGGTTTCAGAGCGCAAGAACTTAGTGCAACAGACTACACAAGAAAGCTTTAATTTGGTGCAGATCATGGTTAAAGCAGGTTTGCAACTCGTTGGAGAGGATGGATCTTTCGACAGCATTCAACACGAGTCTTTGTTCTCGAAAAGTCTATCGGCATTGTCCTTCTTGTTATCTGACAATACCGAAATCTTGCTCCTTCAATCTCAATTTGAGATCGTGGGTGACAAACAAGGCCTTTGGGCTTGGCTTATTGACAAATTCTATTCTCTGTTATGTAGAAGAGTGTCGAGCGAAGTTGCGACTGCCATCTCCGATGCCATGTTGACCGTGCTATGTGGACTGAAGGAAGATCCTCAACAATATCAGATCTTTTCCGAAGCTACACAGACCATGATGAGATCGATCGGAGCTAAAAAGACTGCTCACTCAAGGAAAAGGTGCACAAATGGGCATGCGCTTGCAATCGAACCCGAAGACGAAGTATTGGTCCAAATTCGCTTGTGCTTCATTATTGTGTCGTGTTTTACGAAGTCAGACGATTTGCAATTCCTTACAATCTCCACTAAGTTATTGGAAGACATCCTCGCTTGCTTGCAGAAAACAATATCGACCTGGCAAAAGTGGACGAACGACATCAAGTACATGGAAGCTTTCACACTCGTGACATCTATAGTCGCACGAACGACCTCCTGCTGGCCAAGTCTTGCATGGCTACTGCTTGCGCGAGACGTATTAGCAGTCTTGGCCGTGCCTGCACAAGCAATTGGTGATCCACAGGAATATTCATATCACCACAAGTTTCCCACTGAGGCCGATCGTGTCGCTATGGATGCTGCATTGTCCTCGATCTTGCTCTGCCTGTCCACTTCACGAGCTTCGATACCACGAGAAATCATGTCCAAAATCCGTCAGATATGTGATCATCTGATCAGAACTGAACTGCTCAAGGGGTCTAGTGAGTTGGAGCGCTTGATCGAATCACTTGGTAGCAATGTCGCTCTTTTGCCAAGACTTGAGCGACGTGGGATCGAAGTAGCTGCCATATTCAAGCAGCGGCCAGCTCCTGCTAGACTCCATCCACTCACTAAAGAATTGCACAAGATCTTGGATGTATCAGATACAGTCACAGATCCCCCCGACCTTTTCAGACTCGGTTTGGAACAATTTAATGATCTACCATTCTCGACACAGAGCACATTTGTGAGAGCTCTTGGACTTGCTTTCTGTGCTGCCGCAGCCAAGGTCGTACAATTGAAGGACCACGCTTTGGGTTTTGCCTCTTTATTCTGTGTCGAGTGCAACGAAGGTTTCGTGGTCGAAAAAGCGGACGAGCTACCGCCTTTCGTGTTTCCGAGCCTGGCAGCTCGCGAACTGCTGCTCGAGTTTTTGAAAAAGGACAGACTCAAGACGAACACCATGCTACGCATAGAACTACTGAAGAGCTGGCGTCGTTTGCCGAAACACGTTCCATCACCAGAAGCAATCGACGTCAACGACCCACTCATCCTCAAATACATCAGTCTCAATCTGGAAGATAGTTCAAGACATACGAGGATATGTGCAGGGTATGTCACATGTCAGGCTTTGAGCATCCGTTGCTAATTCCGCAGACAACTGCTTGTTGAACATTTTCGCTATGGTGAACGTCAGTCCGAGGAAGACGTATATCTGATCAATAGACGGAGGATCTTTGATATGCTTCGAAGACATATCACTGTCGCTAGATTATCTGAAAGTCTTATAAATACGTGGACCAATCTGGGACTAGTTGCTCGACCAGAGGACCTACAGCTAGTACTGATTACTCTCGTTGATTGTTTGTGCAACACGAACATGTTCATACGACAGACCACGATTGCTTCGTTAAATCGTTTAGCTGCTAAGCTAGACAGATCGACATACATGCTCTTCTCCCCATATATGAGGCACATCAGTGCTCAAGTCCTTGACAGGAGCAATAAGCATCCGGATTTCATTCTTACCTTTTCACGCATACTAGGTAAGATCATTGATACAAGGTCTGAGTTCTGTCTGATCAGCTAGGAATCACAACAGCGGATTTTTTGTCTCGAAATCAACAATATTTGTTGCCTTTGATGGTGCTACATAGCTTGCAAGACCACATACGAGCCATTGCCGAGGTCACAAAGCGAAGCATAAAGGAAGCGATTTTGGATAACATACCTTTCATATTGAGTTCGTTACTGACAAGTGGATATAACAAGGATGGCGGACTCATGAGGTTTCTAGCTGCTGCCGACGACTCCTTTAGGACTATTGGTCTCGAGGAATTAGTCAATTCATATCCTATACCTCTGGCTGTCGAACTGCTTCAACTCCTTGCGGACTCATCCGTCAAAAGAGAGAGCGTCATGGCGGCATTGAGCCAAGTTGCACACATCTGCGGCAAGATTCATTCAGCTACACGGAAGACGCCTCGTGATATGGCGTTGGACAATTTGAAGGAATTTCTGCACAAGCACAGCCTTGGTATTGTCAGCCAATGTGAGGAATCTATGAACGGCTTTCGAGGAAAACGTGGTATATTGGATCGCATCCGTTACATCAATGCTGTTGGCGAATTGATTCTATTATTACAGCAAGGAATAGAGTATGCGGTGCCTCAGATCACAGCATTCCTTCAGACCGCCATGAGCGAGCGAGGGCTGAGACTCTCGGCTTTGACTGCATGGGCTGGGCTGATCTATGTGGTTTCTGAGGAAGTCGCTATGCCGCTGATACCTTATACCGTGTGCTTATTCCAGTCTATCTGGACAGTCTGCGATGATACAGAGCGCATACGCATAAAAAAGATACTGGAAGACATCCTAGAAGATCATTCCGCAATAGTTCAACGTCAAATCGGTATGATACCTCATCTGAGGATTGACGAGTTGCAAGAGACAGAGGGGAAGCTCGCAGGGTTTCGATCATCGGCTTCACTAACTACCAGACTAAGATGCATTATGCAACTGACGACGAGCGATAATCCTGTCATTTGTGAAGAAGGTCTACGAGAGATGCGCGCCATCCTCGTAAGTCGTCAAGCCGACATCCACGTTATCACTCTGAAAGATTGGAGGGATCCTGTCCTCCACGATACAATGCGAAATCTCTTGGATATAGCCGCAAAATTCCGCATATCCCATGAGCCTGTGCAGCTACTAGCCGCAGAATGTCTGGGCATAATTGGAGCAATTGATCCAGTTCGTCAGGATGCCTCGAAAAAGTTTACACGCGAAGTTATTCTGCACAATTTTGAGGACGCTGACGCCGAGGAGTCTGTCAAGTTCGTGCGTATCTTTCTCGAAAATCAACTTGTGAACGCCTTTCGGTCTGCTACGCGTTCCAACGTGCAGATCTTTTTAGCTTGGGCGATACAAGAGCTTTTGAAGTTCTCAGGCTTCGACGAATCGGTCATCACTGCGACTGACCAAAGAGGTGTCGTGCATGACGTGGAAGCGAAGAGACGGTGGCGAATGTTTACTCCTCTGGCGAGAGATGTGATGACTCCTTTACTCTCATCAAAATATGATGCTGGAAACAGGAATACGAGATTGGAGGTTCAGTATCCGCTCATTGACCACGCCCAAACATACAACTCTTGGCTGTACCTCTTTCTTGGAGATCTTCTACAATCGGCGGCAGGTGAGAACGCCAGAAAGCTCTTTGGTGTGTTCTTACGAATATTGCGCGAGGAAGAAACCATAATTTCCAATTTCTTGCTTCCGTATGTCTTTCTCAATGTCTGTGTCAACTGTACAGAAGACAAAAGAAGTCTGCTCTTGCTCGAGATTGTCACTGTCCTACAGCTAAGGGCGTCAGAAAATGTGTATCAGACCGAGTACATTCGCTTAGCACGCGAAAGTGTCTTCTCGATAATGGACTATGTATCACTGTGGTCCCGGTCTAGAAAAATCTACAACCGCGATCGTTTGGCCGAGAAGCTCAAACGTCAGAATAGGCACATGTTTCCAGAAGACGAAAATGATAAGGATCAAGCGATCAAAATTGTTCAGGATTTCTTGAATCAGATTCCTGACAAACTAATGGCAGAAGCGGCACTTTCTTGTGGCTCATACAGTCGGGCTCTATTCTACTGGGAGCAGCACATCCGTTCTCGTAAATTGGATAAGAAATTTATCAAGGCGGAACAAGAGGCACTTTATGCTCAATTACAGCAACTGTATATCAACATCAACGATCCAGATGGAATCGAAGGAGTTTCATCTTGTCTCACGGACATGACTTTAGAGCAAGAGATCATGATGCACGAAAATGCTGGCCGATGGACTTCAGCACAAAGTAGTTATGAATTGGCCCTGCGAAGTGCGCCTCCAACCGATAGACTGCGTATCGGCTTGCTAAACTGCCTGAAACAGACTGGGCATCACGACGTCTTGCTTGATCAAGCTATCAGATATCTGCAATTAGGAGACAAGCTTGAGCCACGAATCATTGACCTAGCCATTGAGAGTTCTTGGAGTCTAGCTCAATGGAATGAGACCAGAAACCTACTGCAGCGCGCGACTCATACAAGCTATGATGTGCTTCTGGGCCGCTCGATCTTAAGCCTCGTGAATCAGGATGATTCAGGTTATGCCAAAGCAATATTGGACTTGAAACGAAAGGTGTCGAATGACCTAGCACTGTCCAACATGGATTCGACTTGGCAGTGTTATGATTCTCTAGCAAAACTTGCTGTTGTATATGAGTTGGACTGTGTAGTACAAGATACACATCGGCCTGTGGCTAGCTTGACACCAGCTATACTGCGTGACAGATTATTGGTTATGCCGACCACGAGCCATTGGAAGCAGCATTTGCTTGCCGTTCGAAGGATAGTCGTACAAGCCAAGGCGACCAGTGCACCTGAAGATCGTGCTACAAGCTCTATTTGGCTCGAGAGTGCAAAACTAGCAAGAAAGGCTGGGCAAAGTCAACAAGCTTACAAAGCCATACTAAATGCTCTCTATGCGAAAAACGGAACTCCTCTGGCAAAGATTGAGCACGCACGCTGGTGGTGGAAAGAGGGGCATCAAATTCGAGCCATACAGACCTTACAAAAAGCACTAGACAATAACATTTTTGATGGTTATGAACCTGATTCTCATGACTCTGTTCTGTCACTTGATGCGAGCTTGGTCAATTCAGGGAAAACGCCGAAGGCCGCACTTATCTCCAAAGCTGAGCTACTCCTGACAAGATGGACTGATCTCGCTGAGCATACGAATTCCAAACAACAGCTGAGGGAATATGCTAATGCTTCTCGTGGGTCTCAACTGGAGAAACCGCACTACTTCATGGGCCGCTACTTCCTCAGACTGCTCGAGGCAGAAAGTCAGAAAGCGTCCGAATCACAAGACGATGACTTTCTCAAGGGTGAGTATCATCGTCAAGTCGTCATGAGTTATGGACGAGCTATGCATTTTGGTGTCAAATATATCTTTCAGACACTACCATCATATCTTCAGTTATGGCTTGACTTTGGTCAAGAAGCTAAGACATTTTACCATAAGGGACCTGCAAACCAAAAACGACAGGAACTGACCGCAGCACGCCTCAAGCATCTTGCGCATATGAACGAAAAGATAAAGGGCTTTGTTCACAGATTGCCAACATATCTGTATATGCTTGCGTTTCCCCAAATACTGTCTCGCATCAATCATCAGGATAAAGGTTGCTACACCTTGCTTGAAAGCATGATTCTGAAGTGTCTCGTTGACTACCCGAAACAGGCCTTATGGCCTTTCATGGCTGTTTGCAAGTCTCGGGATTCCTCGAGATCGTCCAGAGGAAATGCTCTGATAGCGCGACTACGCAAGGAGGCGACGAAGCAAGGAAACAACAACTTGGCTCGACTGTCGATGGATGCTCAGAACTTGACTGATCAGCTTATGCACTTGTGCACCGTGCCGGTCATAAAGAATCGGGCATCGCTAAGTTTGAGCCGAGACCTCGATTTCAATATGCATGTAGCTCCATCCAATCTGGTCGTGCCCGTCCAGAATAATTTGACAGTTATTCTGCCTGCACAAGGAGGCGTAGGATCGACTAAGCATCACAGAGCATTCGACGAACACCAACCCACCATCGCTAGTTTCAAGGATGAAGTCGATGTTATGGCTTCACTGCAAAAGCCACGAAAGATTACGATCAAAGCATCAGATGGTCAAAATTACCCTTTTCTAGTGAAGCCAAATGATGATCTCCGGAAAGATGCAAGGCTCATGGATTTCAATGGCGTCATCCAGAAATTCATTCGGAAGGACCCTGAAGCACTCAAAAGGCTCATGAAGATTAGGACATATGCCGTTATCGCGCTTAATGAAGACCATGGTCTTTGTGAGTGGGTAAGAAATACTAGACCTTTACGAGATATCCTTGTCAAGACGTATGCTGGACGCAACATCTCCATGCAGTATGCGGAGGTCAAAACACGTCTGGAGCAATGCCTCGTGGCGGCGAATCCTGGTCAAGCTTTCGAAGTTCACATCCTAAAGATGTTTCCACCAAGTTTTCACGATTGGTTTGTGGAAAAGTTCGCAGACCCGGCGCAATGGTTCGCGGCGAGACTATCCTATTCACGTACTCTTGCAGTGATGTCTATGGTAGGCTTCGTACTTGGCCTCGGTGACCGCCACGGGGAGAACATTCTGTTCGATGAGACAACCGGAGATGCAGTGCACGTTGACTTCAATTGTCTCTTTGAAAAAGGACACACTTTCGACAAGCCTGAAAGAGTTCCGTTCCGGCTAACACACAATATGGTCGATGCTCTCGGTGTGACCGGAGTCGAGGGTGCTTTCAGGAAGACTTGTGAGATCACGCTGCGTATTCTAAGAACGAATCAAGACGCATTCAATACAGTGCTCGAGTCGTTCTTGCATGATCCTGTCGCGGAATTCCTTAAGAAAGTGAAGAAGAGCCCGACAGGCGATTTTGAAAAAGGAGAAGCCATGAAGGTTCTTGCAGTGATTGCCAGCAAGCTGAAGGGATCCGCAGGCACTGGAGCGGCAGATAAGCATACTCCTCTATCGATCGGAGGACAAGCAGATGAACTCATCAAGCAGGCGACTGATCCGAAACTACTTGTACAAATGTATATAGGCTGGACAGCATGGCTGTAAATGATACCAATTCGCTGGTCGGTACTGCGTAGGCCTGTTGTCACAATGTAGCTAGGTATTTCAATGGATAAACCTTTGATCCATGCTTTCTCATGGCAAAACTACCATTTTCATTGTGCTTTCGTTGCCAATAAGCATCTTTATATGGGCCTTTGTGCTATGATGAGCTTTGCACTTCTGTAAACACATTCTTCTCAGAACAAGCATATGTCCGTGGATTAGACAGCACAGGTCGGATTTCTGCCAGAATAGCATGCTCAACAGTAAAGCAGCTTACATCGGCGGGGTCCTGGCAGGATTATACCGACCCAATCGACGAGATCGTTCCCAAGCTTGCGACAATCTGCCGAGGACATAGTGATAGATGATCAATGCCTGCAATGAAAGTCACGCTAACGGCGACAATAGTGCTTGAGGTGCCCTGGACGATGCGTGTCGTGAAGAGTTAGCCCGTGCTCGTAGCGTCCTTTGATGCGTGTCGCATTCTCTTGTCGCTCATATGGCTTCATGTGAATCATGTGAATGCTTTCGTTTCCTTGATTGGGTCGCCGATCACGTTGTCCCAGTTTATCTTATCCTCGATATCCTGGTCGACTTCACCAATAATGGCGATGTTTTCTCCACGCAGAAGGTACAATCCAAGTGCTTCACTTATGACATTCTCTCCTTTCACAAATATCCGCTCTTCTGAGTCGGACAGAATGACATTTGTGGCCTGATCGAATCCGAGTAGTCGACCAGTGAGCGTTCGTCCATCAGATGTGATGATTAGTACCTGTTCTTTTCACAGTCAGTTCTAGGTACTACGCTTTGCGAAAGGAGACACGTACTATCTATATAGGGCTGCAAAAGCAGTAGAGACATGCAGGACTGTACCACACCCACAGACACAGGAATACTATGGCCTGTGCCATCTGAGCAATCGTAAAGTACTGAGTACTTCTACGTCCTCAGCATGAAGAGGCGCGAGCTGCGACGGCAGAAATTCACCCACAGATACCAGAGTTTATCCGAGTCCACATGCGAGTACGCCAACATCAAACTCGAGCTCACCATCTCCACGACACATCAAGTCAAGTCTAGATGGAGTCTTCCTTTGCAGCACTTGAGCAACAATGCAAAGCACGTTACGAGGTAATGATGACGCAGTAGATACCACAATGCCGTAATAGCCTAAGATGAGCCTTCTGGACGACTATGTCAATGGCTCACAGGTTATGCCTACAGCTAATGGCTTGTCACATGCACCAAATGACTCCGGACTTGCAATGTTCAAGGTCGATCAGGTAACTTTGCCCGGTAGTCTCGACATTGTCAGTGCCGCTGTACAAAACAACATCTTGTTCATAGCCGTTGTGAAGCGAAAGCTATTACGGATAGACCTTGCAAGCCCGGCTGAGATACAAGATTTCGAAATCCCTAAACCGAAAGGCACTGAATTTGACGACATACGCCGCATATTCCTCGATGACACTGGTCAGCATCTTATCGTGTCGACAACGCAGGGCGAAAATTGGTATATACATAGCAAGCTGTCGAAGCCAGCAAGATTGAGGCTGAAAGGTCTCGTGGACTGCATAGCCTGGAACACGAGCGGCACTTCCTCCTCCACCAAGGAAGTGCTTTTTGGCCTTGTTAGTGGTAATGTTGTCGAGACATGGCTGGAGCCCACAGAAGGTTTCAACAAAACAGTCGAGCGGTACTCCAAACAGGTCTATTCAACAACTACGAATGAGCCCATCACAGGCCTCCAAATGTACACCGGGTCGACCACGCGTGATCGACATGTCATGCTTGCGACTCAGAGCAGCTTGCTGCACTTCAGTGGGTCCATCAGCGGGTCGGGTGGCGATGGCCCTATCCTGACACCCCTGTTCGGTAACAATCTTGGAGAACAAACCTTTCAGAAATCACTTCTGCAGTCGCCTCTGGCCATGATTCGTGACGGTAATCTACCATCAGGCAATTACTATGCCTGGTTATCTAGTAGTGGAATCTTCCATGGTCCAGTGCCAACGGAGGCGCCAGGTGACAGTTCTTTTCAAGAAGCCCGCATGATAGCTCTGAATCAAGCCGATGATCAAGTGGATGTCAAATCACAAGACATGACACTTAGTGCTTTCCACATCATTACCATTCAAAACAATATCATCTCGGCCTTCAATCGCTTTGATGGATCTGCGGCTTTCCGAGATCATTTTACACCACGTGACAATGTCATAGCACTAATGGCAGACACTAAGGAGAAGACGTACTGGCTGTACACGAGAACGGAGCTATACGAAATTGTCATTACGGATGAAGCTCAGAACATGTGGGCTATCTTTCTCAAACAAAAGAATTATGATGCTGCATTAAAGCACGCCAGTAAGTCGACACAGACTGATCTTATATATGCTGCTCAGGCACAATCCCTTATGGATAAACAACTCTTTCTTGAAGCTGCAGAGTTGTTCGGTCATACAGCATTACCTCTGGAACAAGTTGCACTGCGATTTTTGGATCTCAACGAAAGAGATGCTTTAAGGACATACTTAATCAAAAAGCTTGAAGGACAAAAAAAGTCCGCGGAAATGCAACGCACAACCCTTGCGACTTGGATATTGGAGCTCTTCATGAGTAGACTTTCAACACTAGATGATATACATAACAATCTTCGAGATCCAGAACAAGGTACTCTCGACCGTCAAGTAGTCAAGAACGAATACTCTTCTTTCATCTCGAAGCATAAACTAGACCTTGACAAGGATGCAACATATGCTCTAATCAATTCACACGGTAGGTCGGAAGAATTGATGAGATACGCAACTGCTATCAACGACTACGAGTATATCGTTAAACATCATATACAACAGGACGATTATTCTGCAGCTCTAGATCTATTAGTTCGGCATCCGAGTCTCGACATGACATATGCTACGTCAACCATTCTGTTACCTGAGATACCTGAAGAGACGGTAGAGATGTGGATGCGGATGACACATTTGGATGCGGCACTTCTTCTTCCGGCCATATTGCTGTACAATCACCGAAAGAATGTCCCAGTACATGAAAATCAGGCGATTCGATATCTGAATTTCGCTATAAAACATCAAGGCAACACAAACCCGGCGGTACATAATGCACTCATAGGTCTCTATGCTCGCGACTGTGCTGGCTTAGAGAGCTCCTTACTTGAATTCTTGGAAGCTCAAAGCGCTCATCCTTATTATGATTTGGATTTTGCATTGCGACAATGTAAACAATATGACAGGGTCATGAGCTGTGTACATATCTATTCCAGCATGGGATTGTACGACCAGGCAGTCCAATGGGCATTGCAGCATGATAATCTATCACTAGCCAGTACCGTGGCTGATCGAGTGGAGGACAACCCAGCACTACGAAAGAAGTTGTGGTTGATGATTGCGAAGAAGACCATCGAACAGGAAGGTGGAACGAAGGCTGCGATCGAATTGACCAAGAAGAGCGATGTGCTTCGTATAGAGGATTTGGTTCCACACCTTGGCGAATTCATGGTGATTGACGATTTCAAGGACGAGATTTGTGCAGCACTGCAGAACTACACCACCAATATAGAGACGTTGCGACAGGAAATGGACGACTCTAGCAAGACTGCTGCAAACATCGAAAAGGACATACAGGACTTGAAGAAGAGGTTTGCCATCATTCAAGTCGGCGAACAGTGCTTCAGTTGTCATCGACCTTTGATCGAAAAGCAATTCTACGTCTTTCCTTGTCAGCACACATTTCACGGCCACTGCCTGTTGAAGACAATTCTGAGCGAGTCAGCGCCACATACGAAACGTCGCGTGTCACAATTGCAAAGTCAGCTGAAGGAGGTCGAGGCGGCACTCAGTCGTGGCTTGAATGGGGATACCGGTGGTAAGAGTAAAGACGACGGGGAGCATGGCGCGAAAGAAGCCCTTCGAAAGCGAGCGCAAAAGTATGCGGACGAACTCGATGAGATACTTGGGGAAGAGTGTCTGCTCTGTGGGTCGGTCATGATCCGAAGCATCGGTAGTGGGTTTCTGCCAGGGGACGACAAAAAGGAAAAAGCGGCGGCGGAATCGTGGAAATTGTAGATACTGATTTCATAAATATGGCATTTTCGGCGGCCGGCATTTCGAGCAGTGTAGCATTTAGTAGTATAAATACAGTCTATGGACAAACTCACTTCTGCGCATTATCGTATCAGACCGCTACCTTCACGGGATAAAAATCTTTGCGAGATTGATCTTCCATCCTTCGTCATACACATTCTCGAGCTGGTCGAAAGTGACCGCATTAGGTTTATTGACGACATCTAGGCGGAAGCGACCTCCACCGTCACTATACAAGTCAAGTTCCTTGGCGGCGACGGCTTCCTTGATGTCTTCAAACTTCAGTGTCTCATTTGTCGTGACGCCGCTGAAGACGAGGTAGGAGTGGTATATGAGGAATGCACTGACCATCAGGTCGCACAGCATCACAAAGAGAAAGAGTGATCCGACCAGAACGTCCACTCTCAGCAGTGCGAGCCAGACTGCCAAGCGACTTGCATTGTGCGGAAGTTCGAGCATGGAGCTGCCCTCTTTGTATTTTGACATTAGTGATCTAAAGTGCGAAAGAAGCACAAGGGAGGCATAGGTGAAGGTAATGCTGTTGGTGCACAAAAACGCCAGAAACCATTTCATGTTCCTTTCGCCCACACAAGAATTGATCCACTGTCGCAGTCAATTGCTTAGTACCAGGTAGTCCTATGCAGGAGACTTACGATACAGTGATGGTCGTGTTTGGCGATACACTTGTTGCACAACGGACAATGTTTGCTTCGTGCCCTGCGAGTTGTGAGCCTACTGCCTGAATCGAACCGTGATCAGTCTTACGGTTTCTGGCGGAGACAGGTAGAGCACTCGTGGCCTTTTCGGAACAACACGCCATCGTACTCGTACTTGTTCATGTAGTATGCATGGGTCGAGGCGGTGATGTACCCCGGATCAGTGCTCGCTGCGAGATACAGAGTAACCAGTGGCGAGATGATCAGGATTGGAACAACCATATGATGTGCAGCTGACAAGTCTGGCAGGATTCGTGCACAAAAGATGTAGACGCCGCCGAGGAAGAGTGACAAGTACATGATGAGTACGGCATTGTGTCTCTCATGCATGATCCTTTTCTGTTTGGCTCGAATAAAATCAGCGCCGCGACCACCAGTGAGAGTATGATCCAAGAATGCACATCCTGATGGAATCAACCTGGTGAGAAGATGGTTCAGCCATCCTATAGGAGACTTCTTGAGGGCTGGAATGTGTCCAAAGAGCACCGTGAACGTCAGTATGCTGAAAGTCGCAATGCAAAGCAGAAGCAATTGAAACGTATTCATCCTCGATACCGCGTGCACTCGAATCAGATAATAATCATATGGACCTGGTCGTCAAACATGATGCCTTGTGTACGCACTAATCATCTCCCTCTATGTATTATTGTATCCGAGCGGCGATGATAGGTTGGAGGCTCGAGCACGCCCTGCAGCTGAACCATATTAGCATGATATATCCAAGTCAAAGTGCAATGCTCCTGATCTGATCAACTTTCGGGCCTGCTGATCACGGCTCGGCTGTGGCGGGCGCCAGGATTCATTTCGGGAGCAGCGTGTTACACGAAACTTGGCCACTAGGCAATCAACCTCCGACTCGAGTGAGCAGAATCCATGCCCCCAAACACGTCCAGGTGGATTGTAGAAGGGATTATATTTAGAGCTGTCGCCGAGACTCTTTTTGATAGACCGCGAAGGGTGTGATGATTCGTCAGTCACTTAACTTCGTGCTGGCAAGCTCTTTCTTGGCGCTTGCTCGTGCACATGAGCATGTCACCACAAATGTCGAGCACGGCGCAGTAATTTCGAACGACCCGATCGACCGAAAATTATGGCTGCACATAGGAATCATGATGCTTGCGTTCGGCATTCTCTTTCCCATGGGCGTGGTCTTTGGACTCTCCAAGAGTCGCTGGCATGTGCCGACGCAAATCCTTGCAACAGTCTTGGCAGTCTTCGGAGTTCTCTTGGCTCACACAAAGCGGACCGGCAGGCAGTTTGAGTCGAATATACATGCCAAATTTGCGCCATTCATCATACTCTACCTCATCGTGCAGGTGTGTCTTGGAGTCTACTTGAGACTGCATTTGGTCAAGGGATTCAATAAAGTGCTTCGGCGCGTGGTCGTCAGTGTTCACGGCTGGATGGGAGCTTTCTTCCCAGTCTTTTCATGGGTACAGATTGGTTTCGGTGGCATCACTGCGCTTGGGTTTTGTCGAAACTCGACCGGCGACCATCTCGGCCAATGTCTGGCTCATGGCATCATGGGCTCGGCATTCATTGGCTACGGTATATGCCTGTTGATTATGCTCAATGTGCAACCATGGCTGGCACGACTCAACATTTCGCAAGAATTGATCGATTCCAGCGTGATCATGGCATGGGGATTGGTCAACACTTTTACCGAACATCGTTGGGGCAGTAACTGGAACATGTCTGATTACCAGCACACGTCGATGGGTGTCGTCTGGTTATGTGCCGGCTTGGCGGGCATTTTCCTCAGTAGTCGTAATGGAAAGCCGAAGCGACACGTTGTTCCTGCGGCAGTGATCTTCCTGACTGGTTGGGCCATGAGTGGCCATGCACAAGCTCTTCTCTTGTCGACAAAGATGCACGCCACTTTCGGGTACACGCTCATGGCTGCCGGCATGACTAGAATCATTGAAGTGGCCGTCATCCTTCGCGACCAGGCTCATGCCGAAAATCTGGAGACTGAGGGTCCTCGCGCATTCCAGTACATCCCGCCCTTCCTCCTCATCAGCTCTGGGCTCTTGTTCATGGGATCCAACGAGGAACAAATGGTCATGATCAACGATGCCATGATCGATGCAGTATCCTACTCACTCATCATCTTCAGCCTGGCTTTCCTGTTGTTCTTTTACGCAAATTACTTGATTCACCTATACTTCACCACCGGCAAGAACTCGGGAGCTACGAAACAGTCCGCCCTCGAAGATGGATATCGTGGTCTGAATGGGCACGTGAATGCAGATCATCGTGCCCGGGCCGGAGCATTACCGATAAATCGTGCTCCGGCCGAGGGAGCAGAGGACTTTGAATTGGGTCTGATGAGCGACAATGAGAGTGAGGACGAAGAGGTTAAAGCGACTGTGCATGCATAAACAGACTTTCCGTTCATGACAGTGACAGCAGCGGACATGGCATGTAAAAAGCGAGTCTCCAGATACATTGTTAGCGCCAGGCATGTTTTCATTATATATGTTGATCAGATCATAAGGTACATTTTATACAGGAAATTAAAGTCAAACCTTGATCATTCGCCACCGCTTCCAACGCTTCGACGTCAACTCCCAAAACATTTGGCGAAGTGATTACAAAACTGGTAAAAAGTTGCCCACAATCATCATTGGAATATCAAAGACATCCCGCTTTATCGTAAAACAGAAAGCGCAGGGCACAGGTCGCTTCTGCGGTGTCATCAGGACACATGTCGTCTGCACACTGCTCGTGTCGCCGAACGCGTGAGCGCTGAATTTCTCAAAGTACTCCACCACAGAGGAGTCGTCCATGAGTTCGACGATGAAGGTTTGCTTCGAGAGTAGTTGTTCGCGCGACCACTGCGTCAAGAGACAAAACTCCTTGCCCACCAGCTCAATCTGACCCGTTCGGCGCCAGATGATTGTCGGTGTGCCGGAATAGCCCACGAATTTCTCGTACTCTAGCAGGGTGCGTTGGAAGCACACCTCCATGAAAGTCAAATCTTCCTCCTTCAACGTCTTCGTAAGCGCGATGAACGACGGTCGGTAGCCGACAATCGCGCGAGCGATGCGGACCAGATCTTCTTTTTCGAAGCGCGACCTGAGGTATGTGTTGAGCAAGTGGTAGCCATTTGTATAGGAAAAAGGTTTTACGATGGACTTATAGATGCCTCCCGGCCCATCTCGCGCTCCACTATGGGGACGACGCGCAACAGGTGTCGGCCGTTGACCGTGAGGATCAATATGCTGACTGACTTTTCGTCCTCCTTGTGTTTGTAAGGCAGGACCGACAGACAGCATAGGCGACTGGGGCGTGAACGCAGAGTCGACAGCTGTCGTCTTGGTGTTTACCGTTGTTGAGGCGCCTGAATATGCCGATGAAATTTGTGGTTGTGGTATCTTGTGGGTAGTTGCGCCGTTACCACTTATAGACATCGTCCAGGACGATTCCGAGGCAACGCTGGCTTGATCTGGAGTCAAAGTGTGTTGTCGACTTGGCATGGACCTTTGTATGTTATTCATGCCCGGTGAAGTGAACGAGGTTGTGTCTGGGCTGTGCCCATAATCTGCCCCTGGAGTTGTTGCATTGCCAAGCATGTTTGAGAGCATCGAGTACTCCATATTGGCAGCCTTGGAGTCGAAGTCATAAGACGACAAAAGAGGATAGTCAAATAAGAGATTATCACCTGTACCGTTAGACTCGCTCGTCCGTGGCATGATGACTCACCGATCATGCCGAAGCCATTATCTTGTCCTCCAACCATTCTTTTGCTTGGTCGGCTTACAGCGGCCAAGTTGACTGTACCTTCATGTATTGGACCTATACTCGGAATCTGTTTGATTGTGTCAGACTGACAGGAAGCGGGTGCTGAGATCATGTTCTGTGTAGATGTCAAGGCAAGGGGCGTCTCGCCGTGTGCGTTGGCCTTGGCCTCTGGAATCGTCAGCGCTGTACTCACACTGTGGTTGTTGTAGCATGAGCTCACTCTCGTTGTCGATATCCTGCAAGTACTTCGCCTTCTTGCGGATGCCATCTTGACATGAAGCATCGAGTCCACGTTTTATGCATCTTTGACACGGTCGTGCTAACTGGTTAGTCGTGAGATCACGGTTTTGAATGTCGTCGCATTACAATCATCACAGGTCAAATGCGCTTTTTGACAGTGGAAACAAGCTCGAGACGCTTTTTTTCTCTTCGTACGCTTGACATTCTGTTGTTCGTTGTGAGCTAGTGATGCTTCTGCAGAAATTGCTCTATCGTTTTGACTATTGGATATACTTGTATCATCTTCGTGCATCGTCCAGGTAGTAGCGGACTAAGGCCGGTCAAAGACACGTCCGCTCGACGATAGACTCAGTCGGATGTGAGCAGTATCTTCAAGAAATTGATGTCCTTACAACGATCAGTGCCGAGTCTGTGGTGCTCAACAAGCGCGAATTCACAAGTGTACCAAGCCGGTGGTTGTGGAGTAGACAACTTTCAAGGTCGCTGCCACAGAAATGGAAGGAGATCCTATCGATGGAGATCCCAAAATGCTCGTACCGCACTTACGACGAGTCTGGCATGGTGTGCCAAATCAGGCAAGTGAAACCGAAAATCAGCCTTTGTTGACCAAGGAAGAAGTCTGTGTTTAATTGGTTGATAGTTCGCTAGTCAGGGTCTGAGCTCACTTTGGGCCAGCTGCTTGTGTCGCACTCGCCTGAGGGAACAAGCGCAGCTGCATGAGACTCCACCTGCACGAAAGAGAGAGAGCGAGAGAGACACACACACACACGCACAAGCCTGGCAAGTGATCAGTTGCCCAGCCTGCCCACAAATTCACTGTTCATCGCACACTCTCACTAACGCAATCTTGCTGTCACCCAATGTCAGCAGGAGCCAAACCTCCTACATCGAGCAATTCGTCTCAGGAGGTGGTCCACAAATTCCAGAACAGCACAGATAATCTGACCGTAGACGATCAACAAGCAAGAAACAAACGTACTGACAATTCCACCGACTTTGTGGAGCCATCCATAGCAGTTGCTCAGAATGGGCTGAACCAGCTTGATACTTCGCGCTCCATGCCATCCTCGGCAGAGAATCGCCCAAAGAAGAAACCACCTAGACGAGCGACTGCTGAAAGTCCAAATGTGTGTTTCGAATGCAAAACTACGGACAGCAAATTATGGAGACGAGGTCCAGATGGACAGTACGTGTCTTCCCATCGCTTCTTCTTCATGCTGACCATTTGTAGACTGATGTGCAACGCTTGTGGTCTGCGTTGGCGAAGGAGCAATAAAGCAAGAGAGGCACCGAAAGCTACCCCCAAGAAGCGAAAGTTGACCAATACATCTTCACTCAGTCCACAAAGTCCTCAAGCGATGTCCCTCCCTCAAAGCTCGATGATGGCAGCTCAGAGAGGTGCTCTTCTTGGTCATGCCTTTGCCACAAACGGCGGCTTCTATGGTGCATTGCCAGGTTCAAATCCCAGTTTTGGGCAGCTACAATATCAACCTCAAAATATGTATCTCCATCAGCAACAATTGGCTCTGCAAGCTCAATTTCGTCCTCAACACACCCAACAACCAACACAAATCATGGAGCGACCTGAAACGCGCGAATCTCAGATTGATCCTGCTCTCATGCAAGAACGTAGTTCTGTTTCTGGTGGCACCCAACAGAATTCGCTTAGACAGCATCAGCAGCAACAAGAATCCATGAGCGATACATCCCGTATGCTCACTGGTAGCACGCATGAAAACGGCGGTCATGCTGAATTGGCACAGCATCCACAAGCGAGTTCTGAGGCCAAACGTCCTACTCACATCCAGCCCGGAGATCTCGAGCAAACACCACGCCGAGCGCAAATGCTCGATTCTCTAAATCTAGATCAACAAATTCCCGCAGCTCACGAAACTGCTGTCGTACAGGACTTGGCTCATCTGCCTGCACCAGACAGTATTCACGTACATCCTGGAAGTGATGCAGCTCAGTCTGAGGACTTCTCAGGATTACTACACCTCAAGGCTTTCGTTGATGGCTAGCTCATAGGACATCAGAAAGTGAGTGAGCAGTGCATATTGCGACTAGTATATAGCGACCCGCGGGGCTCAACGGGAACGTGTATAAATTTTGATCACGACACGATACGCATGGGCGTGTTTCAGCATTAGCAAGTAGCGTTACCGGATTCCGAAGGTCTCCAAGATCCGAATGGCAGATGCGCAAAAGATATCTTATTCGATAGTATTCATATACATATATTCTTATTTACTGACTGTACAAGACGTGGTCGTCCAAGCACGGTCTGCATCATGCAGCTCCCGGCTGCAGCTCGTACCATGACAGCCAGACGACCTGCTCTCAAAGTCTTTGGGTGGAGGAGACGCGGATCCTCCGGTGCGAGATCCCAATCTGGCAAGACGCAAGCTTCGGGCTCGTTGCACTGCGCTTTGTTGCCCAAGCAGGAAGTCTCCCCGAGCATGTGACAGCCCAGCATCCATGGCGCAAGACCATCCCCGCGATTCTTCCACTTTCGTCCTCTGCTCCGTTGTACCACGGCTACCAGCGTAGGGACTTGCCTACGCTGTTTGCAGGTCGTCTCAGCAGTCTCGATCAGTCTGCTGATTTCCGGAAGACGTTCTCATCACTGTCTGGCGACAATCTTAGAGCATACACTACCATCAAGGATATACATCTGGCTACAAGCTCTGTCACAGAGTGCTCAGGTTCAAATCGTCCAAGTCAACACCATGTCAGACTTTCTCTCGATCCATCTTGCGGAAAGACCAAAGGCAGATATCCTACCTAGCACGTTCGAAGCTCGTAAGAACTCGGCACTTTCGGCTTCCAGTCTCAAGGATGATGAAGTGCTCATCAGAGCCGACTACCTCTCGTTGGATCCTGCTATGCGTGGTTGGCTCAATGATGTCCGTTCATATATACCGCCGGTCAAGATTGGAGAAGTGATGAGAGGTGCTTGTATCGCGACGGTTGTGGCATCAAAAAGTTCCAAGTATCAGAAAGGTGAGCAGGTACTAGCTATGTGCGGTTGGACCGAGTATGCCATCGTACAGGCGAAAACATTGGAGAAGCTCGCACTCGTTGGTAAACACGGCATACAAGCACGAGACTACCAGTCCGTTCTTGGCATGACCTCGCTTACGGCTTACTTCGGAATGATTAATGAGGGTCATGTTGACAAGCTACCTAAAGGAAGTACCGTCGTGGTGTCTGGTGCAGCAGGAGCTACTGGATTGATTGCTGGACAAATTGCCAAGATCTTTGGCCATCGTGTGATCGGAATCGCGGGATCCAAGGCCAAGTGCGACTTTTTGAAGTCCTTGGGTTATGACGAGGCGCTCGACTACAAGTCGCCCACGTTTTACAAGGACCTATGCAAGGTCACACCCAAATACGTTGATCTCTTTTTCGACAATGTCGGTGGAGACGTACTCGATAATGTCCTTCGCCGTGCCGCTACTCGATCAACCTTTATCATTGTAAGTTTAGACAACTCATCTCGTGACCCCTTCTCTGACCATTTACAGTGTGGGGCCATATCGCAATACAACGCTGGCCCGGCAGCCAAGGGTCCAGCGTACTACACCAACATCATCACCCAAAGGATCAAGATGCAGGGATTCATTGTCTTTGACTATGCCAAGGAGTACAGCTCTGCCAGGGAACAATTGGCAAAGTGGTATGAGGAGGGCAAGCTCGCGAGACAAGAGTACATTGTGCGTGGCGGTCTGGTTAAAGCACCAGAAGCACTTCAGATGCTGTTTGATGGCAAAAACACAGGCAAATTATTGGTGGCAGTGTCTAATTCAGAGTCTAAACTGTAATTTCATTGTTACATATATCATTACCTTTCCCATGACCAGAGTGTTGCAGATCTGGATGAGTAAGATGTCAGAACAAAGTCTTGGACTGGAGACAGAACATATGGGATGAAAGAGAAGAAAAATAATGGTACAGAAACTGTCTATAGTCCTTGAAGGAGGAAGTAAAATGTTGTAATGTATATCAGCGTTGCTCGCTCTCACTTTGCCTGACCACTTGCGGGATGGCGCGTCCACTCAAAACATTCACCGTCTCCTTGACGTCTCTCCACCAAGCGGCCTTTGGTCGACGTTCCTGACTATCGGCCTCGTGGTCCATCAAGTCCACGACGGGCGTGAGGACGACAGACTGTCCACGAATCCCAATGACGGCGGCGGTCTCGGGACCGTGACCATGGTGTTGGTGTTGGTCGTTGCTGCTGCCGGAGGAGGACGAGGAAGAGGATGGACGGGTGCCGTGCAACTCGATGAATTGCATACACTTGATGGCGAGTCGCGTGGCTCGGACGCGGTCCATGGGGGACGGTGTGCCGCCCTGTTGAATGTGGCCCGGGACGGCGGTCCGCGTCTCGAAGCGACCTTTGGCCTCGGTGGAGATGATCTTGGAGATCATCTCGGTGGTATAGGTGCCCGATGCCTTTTCGTTGCGCAGGATGAGCTTGCCCGCACGATTCTCGCCGCGGTCCAGCGTGTACGACTGTTTCAGGTGCTGGACGTCATTGTAAATCATCTCCAAATTGATGCCGTCCTCTGGCGTGTAGATTGCCAGGGCGCCCACCGTCAAGCCCGCCATCGTGGCCACGTAGCCGCATCGGCCTCCCTGTACTTCCACCACAAAGACGCGACGACGAGAGGCGGATGCGGACTGTTTTGTCGCGTCGCAGTATTGGATGAGCGCGTTCAGACATGTATCGCTGCCGAGGGAAAAGTCTGTACCCGGGACGTTGTTTGAGATTGTGGCGGGCAGGCAGACGAGAGGTATCCGGAATGCAGGATACTGTACTCTACCTTTGTAGAGTTGACCCAGTGCCGAGAATCCCTCATAGCCCCCAATGATCATCAAAGCATCGAAGCGGTGCTTCTGGAATTGATATGCAGTCATGCCAAGGTCAATGTCTGGCGTATCGCGATTCGTTCCAATTTCTGAACCTCCACGCATCGTCCATCCATCCACGTCCATCCATGTAAATTCTCGCACACCGCCTTCGTGGCCGTGACGAATCAGACCGGGAAATCCATTGTGACATCCGATGGGTGTATGGCCTCTGTTCAGACAATACCTCACGGCTGCACAAGTCGCACTGTTCATGCCACCCGCTGGTGCTCCAACGTGGATGATGGCCACCCTGAGGCGCTTCTCTTGCGGCAGAGAAAAGTCCGGGTCATCGAGACGAACCTGGGAGGTGTGAATATATGTTTCGTAATTCTCGGCAAATTCTGGATCGCGCAAGTCCATCGCAGCAGCAAAGTCCTTCTTTTCAATATTTTGAGCAACGGCGTGGGTCAACTTGACGGCATCCATCAGCGCACCCCTCGTGATGACGTTCTCTGTGATGCCAATCATAGGCGATGGCGTCTCCGGCGTTGCTTCGAGTACTGCATGCACAGCTTCGCAGCCTTGTACGGTCGCGAGGTATCGATCGTAGAAGCACGGTGTGCCTCCACGTTGTATGTGACCTAGTGTGGTTACCCTTGTGTCCAGCTTCAGTCTTTCCACCAATAGGTCCTTGACTGAATTTGGAGAAATTGGATTGAGGTCGCGATCGATCGCACCTTCAGCAACGATAATGATTGTGATTCGTCGCCCGAGCTTACGATGTGCCTTGATTGAGGCGCACATCTTGTCTCTCCAGTCGTCCTCTGCCGGTGGTCGCTCCGGTATAAATACAAAGTCTGCTCCTGTAGAGACCCCTGCCATGAGTGCAAGCCACCCGCAATGTCGTCCCATGACCTCCACGACAAATGCTCGGGAGTGTGACAAGGCCGTAGCACCGATCGAATCGACTGCCTCACAGATTCTCTGCAACGAAGAGTACGCACCGATTGTGGTATCGGTGGACGACATGTCGTTATCTATGCTGCCCACCAATCCGACAATGGTCAGATGAGTGTAAGGAGCAGACTGCTCCTTGGTCAACTGTCCTGACTCGACCAGCTCTGCGACCAGACCTGGCCATTCTCGACGAAAGATGTCGGCACCAGTCAGACTTCCGTCACCACCACAAATAATCAGCGCATCGATACCGGCGAGCACTAGATTCTTGGCAGCAGTCAGACGTCCAGGCCTCTCCTTGAACGACATGCATCTGGCGGTACCAATCAAAGTACCTCCCTCACTGAGCCAGCCGCGAACGTCCTCCCAGCTCATCTTCTTGATCAACTTTCCTCCTTGAACGAGCCCTTCATAGCCTTCGTAGATGGCGTACGACTCACAACCAAGCGCAATCGACATCCGAACGACGGACCGCACGGCAGCATTCATTCCAGGCGAGTCACCACCAGAAGTCATGACACCTATCCTCTTCCTCTTTCCATTGGCTTGAACGGGTAAGTCACCACCGAGAGCATTCTTCTTGGGATCTCCGGGCTCTTTAGTCAAGGGTTGTGTCGTTTGTGATGAGCCTCCCAGTAGCCCATGAGATTTGGCCGTCGAGTAGACCGAAGAAAGAGCATTCTGTCGAGAAGTGAAGCCCAGAGTCGTGCCAAGCGGATCCTTGGCGCAAATTTCAAGAGGCTTCGCTGGAGGGTAACCCTTATATTCTACCTTCATCTCCTCGAGCAAGGATATCACTCTCTAATCGTGTCAGAACGCATGTATGCTGCCCAGCTAGAGTATAATACGTGTAAGTCACGACACTTGAATGAGAGCTGTCCCGATTCCCTTCTCCAGTCCCCTTTCCTTTCCGTTGCGACCTTATCTCCATTCGATGCATCCGGCACAAGACGAACTTTGATTGTGACAGTCTCATCGCTCTCTTCATCGAAATTCATGAGCCATGCCTCTCGCGTACTATCACTGCAATACACTGGGTCGTGCTGCGTGTCTTCGTCCTTTGTGTATGATCGAATTTCCACAAAGCCGAGGGTAGCGTAGAATTCTATGGTCTCATAGTAGACCGTCTCTGACCCAGCCACAAGACCGAAAGCCTCGCATCCCACGACAGCAGAGACCATGGCTGGTGACTGCTATAATGCTGGCTATACAGCTCCTGCTAGCCTTGAGATGATCCTGAGCGAAAGAGGTCGAGAAAGACGAGTCGGTGGTGCGTGGTACCTCTGAAGAATGAGTCTGAGCGCCAGATTGGTGATAACGGCAAGCGACTCGAAATTGTCAAGCCAAAGTTGGGAAGCCCAATCCCACGCTCCTCCACCAAACAAACTCAACGGGCAACACGCAACAAATTGTGTCGAACCCATTGCACCTTGCGACCACACATTCCCAGCAAGCACTTACTCACGGTCATGATTGAATCTTCGTGAATGTCCTGACTAGTAGAGTACGTGCGTATGAGTAGGGCTGCCAAAGCAACCCTGGCCGGCGTCAGTCTCACCACGATCGGCATCATCGCCGGCGTGCACTATGTCCAACAGAGCGACAAGGACGCCATGCACCAAGGCGTCGTCAGGGACGAAGAACGACAACGGCAGCGGAAGGAGAGGGAGCTCGAGTTGATGCACCAGCGAGCACTCGAGAGCGCCTACAAGGAGAAACAGACTGTCCGCGAGACTTAGTGGACAGATTCGTCCCGATTCATTACATACGTGACAGTATTTCTTGGTCAGCAGCGATCACCTCGTCTCAAAGGCGTCTCAGTCACGCCGCGAGTGCTATCGGCCCCGTGAGAGCGAGCAGCCAAATGCTCTTGACGACATTCTCGGCGGATACAAGCTCTTCGAGGTCTTTTTCTCGCGGAGCACGGTATGAGCAATGCACCACGCACAAGCAGCTCCATGACACTGAATAAATCTTGAATATACATAAAATCTACAGCTGCATCAGTCCCAGTATGAATCCAAGGACTCTCAATTGCCATTCTTATCACTGGCTTGATAAGAATCCTTTGCCCACCTCCAAGTCCTCTTCCGGTACCGAGCGGCCTTGACGAGTCCGGACCTGACCCGCTGCATGCACCGTAAATATTCCTCGCTCCTGTCCAGCGCAGCCTGTAGTAATCGTCGTGCCTCCTCCGCTTCATCGGGCGGTATGCCCAGGTTTCTATCATATGTCGGCGTGACAAACTCCTCCGCCAGCGCCAAACTCTCCTCCGCAGCCGCACTCTTACGTGTCATTGCCTTGACTGGCACATCCCCGTCCTCTGCCGCCGACACCGCCGCATTGGCAGCCTGACCCAGTGGTGTCTGCAGACTCGTGCCGGCAATCTCCTTCTCGTACGTCTGCATGATCAGGGACGGGTCGTCACCGAGAAAGGCAGTCAAAAGCCGCGACAATTGGACACGGTGCTCGTGCTCCGTGGAGATTGTCTGCAGGGCGTGGCTCGCGAGCAGGGGTAGTGTTTGTCGTCTGAATGTGATGCGGTGTGCCGGATGAGCAACCACTTCCGCAGGGTCGTTGATGGGCGCGAGAATCTCTTCGATCGCAATGTCGTGGTACGCGTCTTCATCATCTGACGAAGCATTGTGAAATCGTCGCGAAGTGATTGTTGCCCTCTTCTTTGACCCATAAAAGGTATGTGTCGTGTCTGTCTGAATACCTCCACCGACATTCAGTCGCCCTTTCGAGACGAAGCGCGACTTACGCTTGAGCTTGTTGAACCTATTTGTCTGTGCTTCGCCAATCGAGGTGTCACTATCCGAAGCATCATCATCGCGGTCCACCACCTCCTTCAATCTCGCGGCCAGGGCCTCCAGCATCTGCGGACTCTGGCTCGACATTGTCCTATCGTTGCTGCGTTAATGTTTCAGATTATGTATGACTAGAGAATCACTTCCTGTCCTGTGGGTATTGCTGCAGGAGCAGTCAGCACAAAACCAAGCAAGGGAACAATACAAGACAAGTGATTGCAGCAGCGGCGGATGAACGAATTGTCAGAAGGGAAGCAAATCTGTGGCTTGTTGTGGCTTCTCTCTTCGGCCCGCTGCTCGGGACGCCGCCGCCACTTGAATTTTGTTTCTTCCTGCGAGGAGATGCGATGACTCGAATCCTTGAAGTCATGCCGTACGTCGCCGCCTGTGGTTGGTAACGGATTCTTGTGCCCTGAGTACGCTACAGTATTCACTGTTGGCCTCGTCAATTGTCTGCACTCCCAAGCATCATCTCAGAAGGAGACATCCGGATGGAGGACACTCTCAGCCACGGCATCGATCACAGTCATACTGACAAAGGCACCTTCACTTGCCAGACCTGCGCCATTGCATTTTATACGCCGGACCTGCAGCGCACGCACTACCGATCAGACTGGCATAGATATAATCTGAAGAGGAGGGTGGCCAACCTGACTTCTGTCAGTGCCACGACATTTGCAGAAAAGGTTCTCGCACAAAAGAGTCTTGCCGCCACATCTGCTGAGCGGGCGAATTTCGCAGAGAGGTGCGAACCGTGCGGCAAGGTCTATTACTCGGAGAATGCATACAACAACCACATTGGCAGCAAGAAACACAGAGACACGGTCAAGGCTGCCTTGACGAGGGCCGAAGCTGTCGCCGATGCGGCTAGCGACGACGACGATTCGACGCACGATTCCACATTCAGTCTCGAAGACTCGGTCGAGCCTTCGCAAGCATCAATCTACGAGTCCTCCACCGCTTCGCCCGCGCCAGAACGCGAGGTATCGGAAGCTGCCTCCAACACTGCCGCCGCCGCCGACGACCACGCTAACACAGACTTGCCGTCGGAGGAGGAACAAATCCGGGCCAAGTTGGAAAAGGCAGTCAAGCTGCCGCTGGGCGAGTGCCTTTTTTGCCGGACGACGCAGACGGATTCTGACGACGACGAGGTAAAGGTGCTGGCGGACAATGTCAACCACATGATCAAGGTGCACTCCCTCTTCCTGCCGGAACAAGAATACCTCGTCGACCTGCGCGGCCTGGTGGAGTACCTGCAGACCAAAGTCAGCGTCGGCAACTTTTGCCTCGCCTGCAACAAAGGATTCCGCAACATCGAGGCCTGTCGCGCTCACATGGCCTCCACCTCCCATCGCCGCATCGCATACTCCACCGAGGACGAACAGATGGAGATTTCCGACTTTTACGACTTTTCCGCCACATGGGACGGTATCGACGGTATGGACGGCGACGGCGAGGACTGGGAAGACGCGTCCGACGACGGCGACGAAGCCGACTCTGTCACCACTTCCTCCTCGTCAAGCACAATTGACCCCAGCAATCGCGACGTGGTGGCCGACGACTTTGAACTCCACCTCCCCAGCGGCGCGGTAGCAGGCCACCGTTCACTCGCGCGGTACTATCGCCAAAACCTGCGCGGCCGCGACCCTCACGCCGAGCACGGTGGTTCGGCGGTCCATAAAGCCATCATGGACCGCACACAGGCCGCGCGCCAGGAACTCGTCGCCCAGTCCATCGCGGGCGTGGACAAGGGCCGCAAGAAGTGGAGCAACAAGCACGTCGAGACGTACGCGGATGTCCGTCGTCGCGAAGACTTCAAGACCCGCGTCGGGTACCGCGGCAACAACAAGAAGCACTATACTCCTCAATTGCTGCAGTAGTCTAATCTCGATCTTTGCCCCATTTTTCGACGATTCCTTCGAGTTTCGTTGCGTATAAGCACTCTCTTGCTCTCGCTGTTTCAATGTTTGGCCCCTTCTTCAATATAGCATGGCAGAGCAAATCAGATCGAATCAAACCAGAGCAGGGCAGAGTTCCCCGATTGTATTCAAAGAATCTCACATGATGATGTGCGTACCCCTGATTAGTGCATATTTTCTGTGCAAGGCTTTGAATTTCAATGCATGATTATAGAATTCAAAAGTGGAGACTATGAAAACAGACAACTACAAAAGAAATATACTCCTTCCCAAGTGATGTTCAGGCCATCCAGGCATCACCTCGACAACCCTGGTCGATTCCATCATACCATGCATGCAAACGCCTAGTACTCCAACGCCCGCCGCCGTCCTTTCTGCTCGGCACACAATCCTTTTTTTTTTTCCTCCGCTAGCCAATTGCCGCGGCTGTAAACCCTGCCCATTTTCTGTTTGCCCCTTCCTGCATGGTTTGGCCCAGCAAACCATGAATTTTCATCATTCGTGCTCTCGTGTGTCGTCATACAAATATCCTTGTTGTGTTCTTTCTTGTTTTGCGTATCTTGTGTATCCCCAAGCTATCGTCTCTTAGACGGCAGCACAGCTTTCGAGTGTGGCACATCGTCGATATCGAAGAAGGCCACCTCATCAAAGCTCGACGGCAAATCGTCGCTGGATCGCCTGTCTGTTTCATCTCTCTTCTCCTCCTCCACGTCCTCCTCTTCGTTCTCCTCCTCGATGGCAGACTTGCGCCTGTTGGACCACACAGGGCTCAGCATCTCGTTCTCGGACTCGCTGTCCTGATCAGCCCAGGACGTGCCAAACTTCAGATGCCCCTTGTTTGGTGACGGTTCGGGAAATCTGATTCTCGGACCAGGTGCCGATCGGGCAAACTGTTTCGTAGTCGCCTGCATATGCTGAGAACGTGGTATGCCGTTCTTCTGTGGTGAGAACGATGTGAGGCTTGCACCCAGTCCAGAGTCGATACTGCCCAACTCTTTCTGTGTAGGTCTGCGCCATGATGTTGCCAACAAGGAAGGATGCTTTGGTGCCGGCTTTGCAAAGCCAAGACCATTGCGTGTGGACTTTTCCTCGTCCATGCCTGCGAGAGCCTTTGACCACGGAAACGAGCCCAACACGGTGGATTGCAATTTCGCAGTCTGCATGATTGACGGAGTCCGTAGAGGCGCCCTGCCCGCAGTGGGCCCGGTGGTGTCGTAGTCCGCCAAATTTGTGCTGGCGCGGCGGGATACCATGACGCTTTCCACGCCATCACTTGCTTGGGTCCAATCCAGTACCTCTAGTACAGCTGCTCGCATCCTCTCCAACGATCTCAGCTCCGGTTCCACCTTGAGAGCATGCTTGACCACGCGAAAAGTATCGTGCGTTAAATAAGTGAAATGCTCAAAGAGGGACTCGGGATCTCGCAAAAAGTCCTTGAAGACAGGATCTTCCTCAGTCGGGCACTTCCAGGGGTTTCGCGAAAACAAAGTGTTGAGTATCACAATTCCGAGTGCCCATATATCCGCCTGTGCGGGATCATAACCGCCAGCCTCGGTCAACGCAAACTGTTCTGGAGCCATATAACGGTCTGAGCCGGTGCCAATTTCGGTGCTGAAAGAATCACAGGTTGCGAGACCAAAATCGCCGAGCTTGAGAACGACCTCACCGTCTCCAGCGGTCGTGGATTTCGCTTCTTCGACCGTCAGGAAGATGTTCTCTGGCTTGATGTCCCGGTGATAGACCCCGACCGAATGACATGCTTCTACTGACTGAATGAGCTGAAGGATGAGATCTCGCAGGGTTTCTGCATCGACCGGCACCCGATCGGCAGCGATAACCTCGTATAGATCTCCCAGAGTGCAAAAGTCGTTGACAATGTACGATGATCTATCATCTGAAAAGGAATCGATGAGCTTGATGATGTTTCGAGAGCTTGCCTTTCGTAGCCGAGTCAAGATGTCGAGCTCAGTGGTCTGCGTATCCTTGGAGATCTGCTTGATGGCGACCTTGTTGAGAGTCCGTGCATTCCTGGCGGCATAGACGGTACCATAGGAGCCGTGGTTCAGGGTAGAGAGGATGAGGTACTTCTTGTTGTCCCAACCACCGAGCTTGTCTCCTTTACCCAGAACTTTCGACATGACTCAACAGCCGAGAGTGAGTCGGCGTGCTGAGAGCGATAGAGAATGATTGACAGGCTTGTTTTCATACGACGATTGAATTGAGCTGAGGTCAGGATTGAGTGACAGAGATAGGAATGATGCAGCCAATTGAGAAGAGACCTGCTGGTGTCGCTGCAACAAGAGTGGACAAGCTGGAAGGGACAGCGTAGAGAGAGACTAGAGAGAGACTAGAGGGGAGTAGAGGCCGGGTAGCAGGGAAGCAGCAGCACCAGCTGCCGTGGTGGTGGGCAGGCTGGAATGGGGGAAGTGGAGAGCGAGAGAGATGAGCGTGAGTGAGAGCGAGAACCTTGGAAGCGAGAAGCTCGCAATCTGAAAGCGGATGATGTGCGGGAAGGTCCCCGTGAGCGCGAACTCTCTGGAAGCTGGAAACCTCCAGGGTTTGGAAGGACAGCAACCCAGATTGGCATCCCTTGAAGGTGCTCCTTCTCCGAAACGCTTCCCGGTTCACCCAAATTTAGCTCCCGCGGGTGCATGGAGCTCCTGCTGCCGCTTCATTCGTGGTAACTATAGCTACCGTGATGGCATGGTAGGTATCTCTGCAGCCTATGCTGCCTAGTTAGCTAGCTATAGCTATAGATGCATAGATGTGATCTTGTGGATGTCATGTGAACACATTTAGCTATAGCTAGGTAACTTTCAAGGTCGGTAGTCCAGCTGATGGAGGGCGTCTGCATTTCGGAAGGTCGCCATGCAGCTGCAGCTGCTCTTCTTAAGTTTGGGCTCGCCATCAATCGATCGATCACTCGCTCGATCGATCGTACACTAGCTAGCTTGCGCATTGGCCCGTCTACCTTGGGGATTCCTGTATCTAGGGCAGCTATGACGTGCGGCGACTTCGCATACTTCAGACAGGGTTGTCCTTCCTCGCCCTGTTGGCGAGATAGAGGCTGTATGTGTACAGACAGTTTCAAGCTATGTGGATGCTGTAGAAATGCTATATGTACACTATACACACACAATACAGCTAGCAAAATATCACAATGCGAGCAACAATGACGATCCGTCTTGGCAGCTGCAACCGTGTCCAGATGCATGCAAAGAAGGTCGAGCAATCTCAAGGATTCAATTGCAAACTTAAAGTGATGATGGGACGTGCGAGGGATGAGCAACGGGAAGTGACCTTGAAGGGCAAGGGGCGGGCGACGGGACTCCTGACTTCCAAGAGTTGCCTGTCCAGGTTGTAGGTGACCCCTTTCGGCGAAAGCGGGAGACTCCTTGCCCAGCTTGGCCCAGCTTCCCTGCATGAAAGGCCTTCCACAAATCCCCTCCACTGACAACATCCCAAGCCATGGCCATCACAAGCCTCTGTTGCTGCTCCGTGGTTGCGCGCGCGCGCTTTTTTTGTCTGCCCACCCTCCTTCTCGAGCTCGCTCTCATACACGCTTCGAGGACACTAGCTAGGGATGCTCCATTGAAGTCTGACTAGGCTCTCATTCCTTTGTTGCGTCCGACCATCCGAGTCACCAACACACGACACCGGATCCAAGGATTCACGGGTACCATCTTCACACTCATTCTGCGGCCACATCCATTTTCACATTCGTTCTGCAGTCGCGACTGCTTAGACTACACGCTGGTCGCGTATGCAAATGTCAGATCGCAGACCTGAGCCGATGAGCGCTGGTCATCATAAGCTGGGTACCATTCAAGAGGTTCCTGCCACCTTGGCCAACGCGAAGCATGCATGGACAACAGGGAATCAGGCAGACGGTGATGGTGCGCGACTCCCTCCGAGCTTTATGCCGCCAGATCTTCCTCTGCCTTCACCATCATTTGCGCACGTCGACCGCTTCAAGTTCGGCAATACGCCGGTTCAGTCACCTGTCGCATCGCCCTTTCGTATCGTGCCCGGCAAGCTCGTGGATGCACTGATCGAGGATGAGCGAGTCTATCTGAAGGAGCTCAATGTGCTTAGACTGATCATCGAGGAGCAGCTGCTTGGACACGAACTCGATCCGCTCAAGCAGCCAGTGGAGGCCATCATCGACCTTGCGAGCGAGTTATCGAGACAACTGACCAAGACGGCATCCTACTTTTCCGACACTCAAAAGGACTGTCTTCTGCAGTTTTCAACGTCGGCAACTGCAGCATACCAGCGATATTTCGCAGCTTTCAGACTGGGTCTCTCCTGTTCGCTATCACAATCGCCTGAGCGTATAAGGCTGGTGGCATTACTGCAGGAACTGGACAAGGTGGGAGAGGCCGACAGGAATCTTGACTGGCTCCTGCGTCGGCCGCTCTCTCGTGTGCGTGCTTACTCGACCACGTATAAGAAGCTGCTCCACTCCTCGGACGATGCCACGGACATGTTTCTCGCTTATGAGACTTTCCACAGCCTTCTCATCGAAGCTCGTGAGACGCTTGATCAGGCACGGGACCAGCTGCTCGATCCGAGCGACGAAACCGCAATGTCTCTCCGAAGTGCTCAAAGGTCAGTGTCGGGTGGCTCCACCTCTACACAGTCGTCCTCAAATTCCAAGATTTCTGGTGCCGACGAATTGGCAGGGCTGCAGGCGAGCATCGATACCTTACACTGCAGAGACGTCTTTTCCCTCGCACCTACTCAATGCAAGCTTGACCTCGTTCCAAGAGCTGACGATTCAGCAACCAAGAGAATCATTGTCAATCGCGAGAACTTTCAATTGCAGACTCAGACTGGACCAGCAGATCGCCGTCTGGATTGTCTGATTGAATTGGTGCTGCTCACCGACCAAATTCTCCTGATGCGACCCACCTTCGAGGGCCCGAGGCTCGTCTTTCCTCCCTTGCTGCGCGGAGTCTACCACATCTCCTGCATCACTTCCGACCCGACAAAGCTTGAATTGGACATTGTTGGCCGACAGACCTTGCATCTCACGGCTCCATCGCCAGCCGCGCGATCTCATTGGTACGAGTTGCTGCTGGCTTGTGAAGACTTCAAGCTCGATGCAATGCCAAGTGTACCTCGGACCATGATTGAACATGTTGGGCGCAAAGAGTATCAGCAATGGATGCCACTAGCACCAGCACGTCTGCCGCCGACGCCTCCACATTCTAGCACCACCCCGGTATTTGGGATCACTGCCCCACTGCGAGTAATTCGTGAAAACTCGCAACTCTCAATTGGTGGTTATACTGATGCAAGCGGTCGTACTCCGGAGGCGAAGGAACATGCACCATTCCACTTCGACCAAGAGGACGAGCAGACGCCTCGTGCGGTCGTCGTGGCCAATCCTATGGACAATCGAGCGGGGAGTCCGTTGCGCGAAAACGCAAACGTATCCAACCAATTACCCCCGAAGTCGTCCGTCAGCCCACAGAAGAAGGATCGCATCACGACTTCGACGTCCAATGATAGTCTCGTGTTCCCTGATCCACCAGAACGCGCCACGGCAGTACCAAGCAGTACAGAGATGATCAAGTCCAAGTCTGTGGATCTCTTCAGTCCCCAGTCGTATACAGAACAATTTTTGCGTGCAGCACCTCTGACGAGCCGGAGTAAGACCTTGCAACCAATAAGCACGATGAAAGATACGCCGCCCACACCGACGTTCGATGCCACGGACTTTGACTTTACAAAGGACGAGGTCTTTGATGAGACGATCCTCGATCTACCCACATTGCCGGCGTTCGATTTTGGTGATGGTGTGCGACGGCCGTCCTCTATGGCACTCAATTTTTCGCCACAGACAATGTCGAACTTTGGCATATCAGTGCGAAAAGTGCCAGCTCCCGCTCCAATGGTCCTGCCTGATGTAGCACCTCTGAAGATAAGTCCTCAGAAGCAAAAATCCCCAGATACCTTGGCGCACCGACGACTCGGCAACGAAATGTCTCTGAACACAACAGCCCTTAAATCTAGCCCTGTGGTGCCTCCCAAGCGAGATGAGATCTTCTCCACAATGGCCGAATGCTACAGTTGGATCAACGGCACATGGACTCCGATACTCATGGACGACGTAGACACTTCTGGCAGTATGAAGACTGTCAGATCCTCACTCATCACCATTTTCTTCAGCCAACCGCAGAATGGTTCACTGGAGATCTTTGACAAAAAGGATGAGAAGATTCTCCACCTGTTCGGCGTTTATGCTTCTTCTAGTATCATCCGTGATGATCCGTGCGACATTTCGGTCGGCTTCGATGTCGGCTTTGACAAGGTCTACTACATGTTTAGAGCGGAGAACCCGGACAAGGCCAATGCCATGCAGCACGCGCTGAACCAGGCCAAATTTGCTGCGCCGCAAAAGGGTTTTGTCACACCTTCCCTGCCAATCACGCCTCTGTGGCCAGAAATTGATAGTGCGGCGGCCATGGTGGAGAGCTTGAAGCTCAAACTGTACATATTCGACAATGGCAAGTGGGTGAACAAGGGAAGTGCTCGGTTGACCATACGCATGATTTCGCAGAGTCGCAATCGTCGCATCACTCTGACTGGCAAGACCCGCAAGAATGAGCGCATCATGCTCGTCGACTACATTGCTAGTCCCGGCGACTGCGATGCCATCTCCAAGACCGGAATCGCCCTTAGGACGAAACACGAGACATACATGATGCAATTTAAGGGTGGCGAGAAGGAAAGAACAAAAATCCTCGGCTTCCTGATCGACTAGATGATCCTCCGATCGGAGGCAGGTCTACCCATCTTTGCGCGCCCAAGCGCCCTCACTATACAAAAGTATTCTCTAGCGGTCACTAATATTGACAAAGCGATGGCGTGGTTGACGGATTTCTCTGTAATCTTCATTATCGTATATACGTTTCATAGATATCTCCTTGTGACTATAAAAATCTTCCAAGCAAATCCCTGTAGCACAACTGACCACATCATGTATTGCACCGGAGGCTCTTTCCTCGGCACCGGGCGCGGACATGGCGTTCTGTCAGTGCCGCACAGAAGAAGTGCGGTCTGGCAGACTGTATATGAGCGTTGCTATGCGATATCCATTCCCCATCAAAACAAACACAAGCCACATCTCCAAAAAATCTAGTGGCTGAACGTCTCACCCGAGCCCTCCACGAGCGAGGATGCGACCTCGATGGGAAAATGACTGGAATGGACTCTTGGCCGCTGGTGGGAGCAGGTAATCGTGGTGGTGTCACAAATCGATTGCCTCGGGCAGTGCGGGACGTGCTGTGAGTCCTTAGGTGGTATCAAGCCGCAACAACGGTCCGTCTGCGCTTCAGCTAGGCACTTCGCACGTCTTGTCACCACTTACGGCCGGAACCACTGATCCTTCATCAATCCCACCGACATTCACAGCCCCTTGGTCTGACCAATTTGCCCATTGCATGGTCGTGCATGATCGTCGTGGTAGTAGAAGTAGTAGGAGGAGAAGCGACTGTACGGCGGTACATGGTCGCACGCGCATGACGAAACGAAAGTGGTATGCAATCGCGGCGGCGGGCGTGCTCGCGATACTGCTCGACCTCGCGAACGGTGTCTATGCTCTCCTAGCGGTGAGGCGGCACACTGTCGAATACACCCTTGCGATAATCAGTATGGTCGTACTGGCGCTCTTGTCGATATGTAATGTCGTGGCCGCCGCCTCGGTCTCGAAAAGTTCGCCGAAACAGGCCCTCTGTTGTCGCGGCTGCTTGCTCGTCCTCGGGGTGTCGTGCTTGGTTCTCGTCGGTACCATTCCTTCGCTAGCACTGCTGGACACGACTGGCTCATCATTTGGTGGAAATTTGTGTGTCGCTCGCCATACGGATTGTCCTTCCTTGAGCAAGTCTGCAGCGGTCTTGCTGGCTTTTCTGCTATGGATCACCGCTTGTCTGACACAAACAACCTTCACTGTGCTCTACTTTTCGGCGAATACCCCGAAATTCGTGGACAGTCCGAACTCAACTGACGTCCATATTGCAAGTCCCATGCAGCCCATCACACCGCCCGAGGGACTAGTTCGACAAACTCAAGTTCGGAGGATCCCAATCATGCGACAGGACACTTCTGATGAACCATTCTCCTATGAGGCTGCACTACAGGCAAAGTCCACGATGTCGATGCCAGCAAATCACCAGAGCTCTCACTCTGGTTCAACACACCAATCAAACACAACGTTTGTGCAGACACATATGAGCGCGGCGAGTCATAGTCGTAGCTGGGCATCCACACTGCCCACGGCCGTCAGTGGACTTTCACCACGATCATTCTATGGTGGCTTGAAGCACAACACTCGCGGCTCAGGTGACCACTCGGTCAACCTTTCACGGAGAAATAGTCCCGTCAAATTAGAATGGAGTGCCTGGGGACTCGCGCCAGGAAGTCCGGGCCACAAGGCGCAGCAGGAGAACACTTCCGTCTCGACGACGTCCACAGGCCGCACTCGGCCGACCAAGAGTCTGAAGAACTTTAAGTTCCATCTACCAAACAGCCCTGACATGTGCGGTAAAGTAGAGCGTGCCAGCGCAAGCTTTTCAGACTTGTCGAAAGGCTCGCCGAAGCGCACAAAAGACGTCGACCAGAGCCCTGTGATTCCGACACGACTCAATCCACTCGGTCTCGAGGGTATCACTGCCCTGTCGAGGAGTCGATCGACGAGCAGCCCGAGGCTGCGTCGGATCAAGTCGCCCATCAAATCGGACCATTCCCACAATACCCACAATCAAGTCTCCCTGTTTCCACCGCCGTTGCGGTCGGTGGCGATGACGACGAGCATCAGTCTGACGGGGTCGCCGGAACGACGACGCGCGAGTTTCCTGGATTCTCTGAAACCCAGAATGTCACACACAAAGTCCCTTTCGCGACACTCCTGGAGGATGATGGCTCCACGATCCGCTGCCTCTTCGCCCACCAAGAGCACCATGTCTGCCGCCTGGCGGTCGTCGACGTACAGTCTCCAGGGAAGTCCTCCACCATCAGCGACAAACAGGACTGCGGAGGACGCATTTGCAGAGTGGGACACCTCTAATGTGGAGCGCGATCCGTCCTACCTCGTCAGTATGAAGGACTCGCGAGACATTTCCGGCTCCTCGCCGTTTCTGCAACAGCATCAACATCACCGTGCCGCATCACATCCCGGTCATGGAGCGCATAACGACGACGACGACGACGATGACGACGGCGCTGGTGGACGCGATACCGATTCACTCTGGGATAATCGATCCGTCCGAGTGGCCAGTGATGGTTCCGTCATCACACGGCACGTAGGACCAGGAGCAGGAGGAATCGATGTCCGGTCGGGTATGCCGCGTCACAAATTGTCCAGTGCGCAATCCTTGCCCGACAATGACCTCTTCTAGATCTACCGGATTTATTCTCTTGATGAGAGCATCATATATAAGCGACGGCGAATCATATAAATTTTATTTTCACGATGCATTTTGTGATATAGTAATGTACACTAGTTATAAACCTATTTCATCGCCTTGTTTCTTGGTTCTCAGACGTTGAGGAGTGTAATCTGTACAGACAACGGAGGAAGAGGGAATAGATCGGACTACAGTTTCGGTGTAGGTCCATCGACGAAGCGCTTCATCATTTGCCAGACTGGTCGTGCCTCTTGTTGATGCTGCGGCAATGCGATCCAGACGTGGACGCGTCCGACGCCGACGTGTTCAGTGACGTCCACGCCATCTCGTCGTGCGCGGACGCAAAACTCGCGGTCGTCGTCGCATAAAATCTCGGCGTCGCCGTAGCTGACGAACAGAGGGGGAAGACCGGCGAAGGACGGGTTATCGAAGAGTTGGATGAAGCGGCTTTCGGGGCGGAGACTCGCGTACTCGCGTACCACGTCGCGCAGACCGCTGGCCGTGATGAAGTCGACGCTGTCGAAGCGCGCGAAAGATTCGGCGGAATCAGTGTCCCGCGTCTGCATCAGGGGACTGAGCAGGATCGCGCCCCGCGGCATCTCTCGTCCACCACCATCGAGACTACCTTTGTCGCTGGCATCAGTAGTGTCGTGATCGCGGAGTCGGAGCAGTGTGGCGAGACAGAGACCGGCACCCGCGGATTCACCGGCGAGCAGTATCTCGTGCGCCGCATAGCCGTGTCGGCGTCTCAGGTGCCAGTACGCGGTGAGACAGTCCTGCACCGCGCCGGGAAAGGGCGCCGTGTGTCCGAGTCGATAATCGATCGAGACCACGACGCGGCCGAGACGGTTCGCCAGCGCGGACGCGATGCCTCCGCCCGTAGCGTCGCCACGACCGTACCCGCCGCCGTGAATGTACAGCACCACCAGTCTCTTCTCGCCGCTGCCGCCGGCACCGCTGCCGTCGCGCGTGAGTCCCTTCTTCGGTGTGAGCCAAAAGGCCGGCACGGCGGTGACGGGCACGTCCGGGTGCAGGAGTTCCGAACCATAATACCGCTCCTGCTCATCCGTCCCCACGAAAGGCTCAAATACTTCCGCACGACTCGTCACGCTCCCGGAGAACGCAGTGGCCATGCGTGACTCCCATGACGATTGTGTGTTTGGCGGCAGGAGGGAGCGGCCGGCAAAGTGCTTGAACAGGGCCGCCTGAATCAAGTCCCGCAGGCCGAGGGCAGGGTGAGGACTCCCGTGTACTGCGTACCGCGATATCGTCGCCACCACCGTAGGTGTCGCCAGCAGGTATGAAAGAGTCGACGGAGGTTGATTCGCCATTGCTTCAGATCTGTTCTACCCTGCTGAGCTTGCCTTTATAGACCCATTAAAAGGACTTCCACTTGCAATTGATGTATTCGGAGGACGACATTTTGCGGAGAAGAGGGCAAGCCACACGATGATTTTGTGGCTTGCGATAATGGGAATATCTACAACTGACACAACTGGCCGGTGATGATATTGCTCGTCCAGGATATCTTGTTATTGTCTACTACTGTTCATAGACCGTCGTAGGTACAAGTGAGATTGGCAAAAGTCTAACATGAGGCGCAGTCTATGTCAGACTCAATCACATCTCTTCCGTAGTCGCAGGATACCAAACACATCAATGGCAAAGACAGCACTCGCCGGGCGTGCATTCACCGCCCGTGCAATGGTATACTCTGAACACGGAGACCCGAGTCAGGTGCTGCGAGCACACGAGTACGGCATCCCTGAACCGGCAGACGACGAGTTCCTGGTCCGCTTCCTGGCGGCTCCAATCAATCCTGCCGACATCAACCAGATCGAGGGCGTCTATCCCAAGAAGCCCGCATTCTCCGACAAATTTTCGACGCCGTCGCCGAGTGCCGTGGGCGGCAACGAAGGTCTCGTGGAAGTCATCAAGGCCGGCCGCGGTGCCATGTCAATGAAGTGGTCATTAGGGCAATGGGCCATCATGCGTCGGACGACGTTTGGCACCTGGCGCACGCACGCCCTGGTCAAGGCGGACGATTTACTGCCCGTCGACGAGGCCGCAGGTCTCGACCCCGTACAAGTGGCTACCGTCAGCGTCAACCCATGTACCGCCTACCGCATGTTGCAGGACTTTGCGCACCTCCAGTCGGGCCACTGGTTCGTCCAAAACGGCGCAAACTCCGCCGTGGGCAAATCCGCGATACAAATGGGCCGGCTGTGGGGGTACAAGTCCATCAACATCATTCGCGATCGCCCGGGCCACGAGGCGGTCAAGGAAGACTTGCTCGCACTCGGCGCGGACGTCGTGTTGACGGACACTGAATTGGAGGATAAAGCGGGCATCAAGACCCTCCTGCGCGACCGCATCGATGGGCCCGTCAAGTTGGGTCTCAACTGCGTCGGCGGATCCGCCACGATAAACATGTGTCGCCTGCTCAGCGACGGCGCACACCTCGTCACCTACGGCGCCATGGCACGACAACCCCTGAAACTCGCCGCCTCGCTGCTCATCTTTCGCGACCTCCACTTTCACGGATTCTGGGTCAGCCCCTGGAACGACGCGCACCCGGACCATCGGAGCGACATGTTGAGGCAAATCTTTGAGTGGATGAAGGACGGGTCCTTCAAGAGTCCCGAGGCTCAAGTCAACCATTGGGGAACGGGGCAGACCCTCGCGGAGTTCGAGCAGGTCTTTAAGCAGGCACTCGCCGATAAGAGTCAGAAGCAAGTCATGGCGATGCACTTTTGAAGTCCCTAGCCTTTCCTCGGAAGGTTGATCACGACGAAGCAGGATGATTCAATGGGGATAATAAAATGTAGATAGATATTCCTGATAGAAGAAGAAGAAGAAAAATAACATATCCCTATTTATACTTGGCAAAGACCTCCATGAGTGCAGTATACACAGCAAGCAGAATTCCTCCTCCGGGACCCAATCGCAGGACTTTGGGAATGAATCCTTTGTACAGCGCGGCGAAACCTTCCTCTTTTGCGACGATGAAGAGTGATGGCACGGACCAGTTGTATTTCGGCACCGAGCCGGCGATTCGTGGAGAGTTTTGTACACGGGACTTGACTACGTCAAAGGGAGTGTTGAGGATGGTACCGACCGTGCCTCCAATAGATCCAGCGACAAAGTTGTTGATCAGCTCTGCTCGCTTGCCGTCCGGTTTCGGCAACTGTGCCTTGACTTGAAAGATGACACCAAAGTATCCGGCGTTCCAGGTAATGTGACGCATCATGGTGGCCTCCAGACCATTGTACATTGCCAACAGACCTTCCTGCTTGACAATCTTTTGCACACAATCGACGGCACCATTGTATAAGTGGGCACTCTTCTTGTCCTGCAACCTAATCTTCACCAGCTCGAATGGCACAACGACAAAGGACTCTGTCGCTCCTGCAGTGGCTCCGGTCAGGATACTCAGACCTTGACCAGACTTTTCGACTCCGAATAGATTACGGTAGAACTGACCCCAAGCATCGTTTGCCGCGAACTTGGTCGCCCTCTTTGGTGCCTCCATCATGATTGGAGCAGAGAGTCCTCGATAGAGTGTTGCGGCGCCTTCATTCTTGATGATGTTGCGAAAGGACGCAATCATACCCTCGCCTTTTCCCACGGACAACTGAGCCCTGGTCTTTACAACGTCGAGGGGGTACATGGTCAAGATCTCGCTGACTCCGGCAATGGCACCGGCTGCGAAAGAGTCCATCTTGTGCTAGTCTGCTTTCGGGAATCTGTTTGTGAGATGTCCTCGGAGGAATGCAGGCAGGAGACTGGAGGAACAGGTCGCGGTATCGAAGTAGACCGGGGACTCTTTCAACACAAGGCTAAAACGAACGGCAAGGTCAACAAGTAAGCCCAATAATGTCGGTTCGTGGTAGAAGCGAGTTTGTCCATTTCTCCCAATCGTGTGAGTGAAGCCGAAGTTCCGTTATCTTTCTCCATGATCCGTTCTCCACACGTGATGCACTTGGCGAGAAGTGGCTTCCATCTCTGCCGTAGAATAGAGTCGCTCCACTGGCTGGAATCGTCTGCTCAGTGGCCATGGACAAAAGTCGCTCAATCAGTGTCCATCGGTCAGTAGCCGTAGACTGTGAGATGATGCGTGATGCATGAGAAGAGACCCAGGCGTAGAGGATGAGCGTTGTCAAGGTGGATGATCAGGAGAGGAGACTGATCAGGAAGGCTCAGTCAGGTTATGTCCCTCACAAGCGGCCTGCTGTTGTCCTTGAGGAGGATGAATACATAGATGGTCTATCAGAAATCATCAGGCGTGACTTCTTTCCAGGTCTCAAGGATGGACTGGAGGCGGGGAACTCCAGGGAGCATGAAGATCGTCAATTTTCAGATTGGTCACGAGCTTCAGCTTTGACGCCTCGACGTGATCGATATGCGAGTGCTGCACAGACACCACAGCCGGATAGAGAGTCAGAGACTCCCGTACTGAAGCACTCGAGTGATGTACAGAAGCCCAAGATTGATACTTCTGTGTCTTTGGGAGAATACCAGGCCAAATACACTTCAGAGGACAATGCCAGTTTCTTACAAATCCTGGATCAGCAAAATTTATTGCGCAGGCAAAAGTATGCATGGCACTACAACAACAATAAAATCTACTCTGAAAATACCGAAAGGCATCAGAAACGTCTCGAGCTGAAATATCGGCAAGAGGCGGAGACCTCGGTCAAGTATATTGACGATCGCAAACCTGCAGAAGGCTGGAAAGTCTCACCCAAGAATGCCCTAATGTTCCAACCCGATGCTCCAATGGAGGCAGAGTCATGCGAGTCATCATCGTCAATAACGGCGAGGGCCAGGAACAAAACGGCCATCTCACTCGCTGCCACTAGATTGCCACAAGACGCATTGACTAATGACACGGTATCTGCTGCACGCAGCACCGCACACACAGCAATGGACGATTTCGAGGAACCCACAGTCAATGGCTACGGCTTCCTCGAGGAGCCAGACACTCCGGCGCCCCAAATACCACGCCAAGATCCTTTCTGCGATCCTTCGTCTCCCGCGACACGAAAGACGGACGCTCAAAAGGCAAATCCATTCAAAATTGCCGAGACGCCAGCGAGAGACCAATTGCACGAGCGACTCTTACTCAAAGCTCGCCGCAGCAATGGCGGCAGTAGTAGTGGTACCCCAAAAAAGTCACCCGCCACGACTCTGCGCAAGACACTCGCCACGCCCAAATTCAAGAGCAGCCCAATGTTATCCCCCGCCGCGCACCGTATGCTAAGCGGCAAACAATCCAGCAGTCTCCGGGATCGACTCAAGACGCCGCTCTCCAAGAGTCATCTAAGGTGATACCGCTGCTCTTCCTCCCCCCTTTGCGATCCTTTTTGTAGCTTCGAGATTTAGCGATATGGCGTAGGCAAATCAGTATAGTATTCATGCATGTCTTTTCATCCCGCAGACTGATCACTCAACTCTACTCGGCATCCTGCGAGCTCGCGTGCTGCCAAATAGCCATATCTATCCCACGATCTTTCTCCTTTTTTGGACGGGTGTAATCACTGTCGTGAAAGCAAATTCACTTGTCGCCAGAAGAGACCCGGAAGAGAAGTGAGGCAGCATGTCAAGGGCAGACGTGCTGCGCGGCAAAATCAACAAGCTGGAGGAGGAAATCGCATCACTGGAGGCTCAAGAACAAGGCATCGTCGCTCAACTGGTGGACAAGGACTACGCCAAGACTGCCAAGCAACACATCAAACTACTGCACGAGTACAATGAGATTCGTGACCTCGCTCATGGTGCGTCATGTTCCTCCCCTTTCCAACCACTGGAGTTGTATGTAGCAATGATGAGGACTGACTCATCTTTCGACTAGGGCTGTTGAGCAAGATTGCTGTGGAGGAGAACACAACGCAAGCTGAAGTCATGGACAGATTCGGCGTCACCGCAGACGACTGAGACCTCGCATCTGAGTTCGCTCATCTATTCCGTCATTGAACTTTTGCGCAGTGCCGAACAATTTTGCCGGTCAAACAGAGAAAGGACATCACGAGCACGAGAGAAATAGTCGAGTAAAAAATATGCTGTTCTTTTTTCGAAAGGTGTTGTATTGCATTGATGTGCTCAATGTCAAGAGTCGCCGAGTCGTCTCATGAGTATTTCGGCGTATCCCCATAGATTGACATTGCGCAACATCAGCACGCACGACGAGCTCATATCATATACTGCTGCATCGTGACTTGATTTTTCCACTCCTGCCCCTTCTCCATCTCCATGAAATTTCGCGCTCCCAGACAAGTAAAAGAATGTACTTAGATGTTGACTTGTCACAATTAGCACATAATCCATACTTTGCTTTTGCGTCAAACTCACGCTTCGTTCGTCGCCAGTGTCTTCGCTTGGCGTTATATTTGATGGTGTTGTCGGTTCTCAGACGAATCCACTGTGGGATGGGTCTGTTCTGCTTCGATGCTTTCGCAAGCTTGATTTTCGTTCGGAGCGACTTTTGTGAAGGCATCTTGACAATACGTTAGATCGATGGATCGTCCACGAGACGCAAATGATATATACCTTGTCTTGAGCAAATGGTATCCCGTTACTGGCACTCTTCCCGTGCTGGCCGAGTGATCCCACGGAGAAAAAGTTTGGGCCGAAGGACTGCGTTGAGGGAGCTCTCGAGCTCTTCTCACCTCGGAAACTCGTATTCACTTGTTCACTCTCATTGACACTAGAAAATTAACCGAAGTTTACGCTTGCCTGAGTCTGTAAATGCAGGTCAACTGCGTATCTGCCACTGCTGCCACTGCTGATACAGCGGACTATGAACTATATCTGTTGCTATAAGAAATCAGGCAATCCTGGCACAATGACACCCATCTTGCGGGTCTGGCGATTGTTCCACTTCTTGTAGCTCTTGCGTTGCCACCACCTGATGGAGTCAATGTCCATGCGGAAAGATGTGACATTCGGCCCTGGTAATTCGCCCCAGTATGGACTGATTGCAATATTGAGAATCAGATGAAAGGCATTGTCGTCGAATGGCCAAATGTTGTCCTTCTTCTGATATGTACCAATTGACATGCCGTCTCTAATAAAGGTGATTGCGGCCGGCGTCCAGAGCACACTGTACTCGTTGAATCCTGCATTGGGAACATCCGTCGAATTGTATGTAGCCATGCCACTGTTTTGTAGACCGGGTACCGGGAAATGTACTGTACCGGGCGTGACCCACGGAGACCACATCTGGTTGTATTCGACAAGGTCAATTTCGCCGCCAGCAGGCCATTTGATTGTATCATTGGTGGGCACTACACAGTTAGTATATTAGACACCTTGACATTGAACAATTCGTACACATCCACAGTGCCGGCCAAACACCTCTACCAGTTGGCAGTCTTGCTGTGAAGCTAATCAGCCCATATCGACCTTGGACCTTGCCTTTTGTGTTGATTCTACCCGAGGTCCAGGTGGTGGTATAGTCTGCATTTGTTCTCAGCCAAAATTGTTTGTTCTTCTCGCGCTCGGCCGGGGTGATATCCCTGTTCTTTGTGGCGACAATTGAGAGCTTGCCATCTGCGACAAACACGGAGGACTTTTCGTAATTCTGAATCTCTCCATTACCCCAACCACAGATCCCCAAATCGCAGCCATTGCCTTCAGCTACGTTAAAGTGCTCTAGATCAAGACTTGTCGTTCTGAAATCCTCGGAATAGACGAGGTCCCAATCCGCTTGACCGCCTCCATTGAGCACAGGAGCATCCTTCGTAAGCTTTGTCAATAACCTGTTTTCTTGCTCGAATCTTGTGTCGGCGGCTGAAGCGCTGGTAACTAGTGCGAATAGCACTGGGAACAACATTGGCTTCTTGCTGTCGCTGCGATATGCTGTTGTCGATAGCTAGACACAAGTAGTGCCTACAATATTGATACAAAGCAAATATTTAGTGGTGGGCAACAGAGAATTTTATTCCAAGTCCTGACGAATTGCGCATACGGTGTTGTGAAGATCCGTCCCGGAATAGACTCGATGATGTTTCGGAATTGAAAGTTCGTACTTTATACTGTTGAGTTGATTGTTTGCAGACCAATTAGCTTCGACTTTCGCTTTCCACCCACTACTTTCCATGAGGGCCTTGATAGCACGCTCAACCCGCATTCTCGAATTAGCACCCTCACTATTTACCTCGTCATTTGTACTTCGCAATGAAAAGTGCTTGCCACCAGCAACTAGTTGTCCAGACAGTACTCCATTTGCCATTGCTGCAACAATTTCGGTCAAGAGATATTGGTAGAATCGAGTGCCAAGACATAGAGTAATCTCCTGTATATGGAACTGTAGCGGGGTCGGAAAGCAAAAGCTGCGCGGCGGAACAGATGGTGTAGTGGCCGCGGGTGTTAGACCGATATCAATGTCTACTTCCGAAGGCGCAGGGTTGTTGGAGTTCGGCATTCGATCTTGCGCAGACGTCGTGGGCGAGAGACTTGTCTGGACAGGCGAATGAATGCTCGCAAGCAAGTCCGATCTAACAATATTCTTCCGATGTTGCTTTCCGGGACTGCAGAGACCGCCGCATACGGCGGACAAACAATTCGCGCAATTGCATACTGATCCTATTTTTATGTCACATTCCGCTGCGCCTGGGTGAGCTTGTAGCATATCTCCTTTTGAATCCGGGAGTCTGTCCTTCAAAGGTACAGATGTCTGTGAGAGAGCTTGAATTTCAATGGTGCGCAACATCTCGACGCTCGATTGGTGGTGCAAGTCGTCCATAGAGAGTACATTCCACGAATCAGGTCGAACCAAACTCAGAAGCCTTGTGCCTACCACTCGAGCGGATTTTTGACTTGCGAGAGTGAAAACTTGAGGTACCAAACTGTGCGTTTGTGTGCTCTCGGACATGACATCCTTGACAGAATAGCTTGGGCTCGTAACCAGTCCTTTCGATGTAGACCCAACTGGAATGTGAGGTAGGTCTTTGAGCATCGACTCTCGTCGTGACATTCGACCTGACGGCATGCTTGTTCGCGGGCTGTGCTCAACTACATTCGGTCGTGAGTAACATACGAGCAGAGCAGAAACGTCATCGTGAGTCTGAACAGCACGACATTCGTGGTGAGATATACACAATAGTAGTTTTCCGGAACCCCTTCCAGCATTTCGTACTTACATATCCCAAAGAATCTGCAGGCAACCTCTGCACTGTTCGTCATGTTTGAAAAGCAGCTTAGACCCTTAGCGAGCAGTCATGGCGATGTATGTTTCCATGATCTTGTCCGTGCGCCAAGCCACGAATCCCTTACCGCTTCAGGTTGGTGTAGATTATTTCTCTTTCCGCGCTGCTTCGTAGTCTTGAAGATCACCTTGCAAGAGATTGTGTAGTGCATCATTGCGTCGCGTGCATAAGAGGATATCTTTCGATTCGATTGTCGTACTGCCGCGATGTGCAGCAAAGGCCTCGGCATCTGTGGCTAGCGTCTGGGTCTGATCCCAAACGTACTCCGTCAATGCGGCGATGAAGTTTGTAGATGCTGTTACACCTTGCAGGTCCTCTGAGCAAGTCTGATCTGCAATCTTGCCGACAGCGAGCCATAGCGCAGCTTTGATCTCTTGAACCTTTTCCTCACTCATCTAGAAGTGAACCTCGAAATCGAAGAATCGTTGCTTGTGTGACTGCCCACAAGGTCACCTTCTCTCGAATCTACTCTCGTCCATGAGCTGGAAGTGTCAGACCTTTCATTGAGCTCGGGATTGACGCATGTCGTACATAAGGTCTCGTCGTTGCCATCTCGACGAGTCGCCGGCTCCACAAATAAAAAGATGAAATTTGTTGAAGATCCAAGTGTCCAAGTGCTCAAGAAAAGCTGTCAGAGTGTACAACATAATCTGAAGCACGAGCAAGTTCAGCAGAATCTGTCGAGACCAGACGGCGGAAGAAGCACGTCGAAAACGTCGAAAAGTCTGTACAAATCACAGGAGCAATGTCCTCCCGCACAAGTCCAAACATAATCATTTGTGGGACGCCCGGGACGGGCAAATCGACGCACGCAACACAATTACAAGAGGCCCTGCCTGACTTCAAATTACTGTCGGTCGGTGACCTAGTCAAGGAACGCGGCCTACACACAGGCTTTGACGAAGAATGGCAATCTCACATCGTCGATGACGACGCCCTACTGGACTCGATCGAACCGGACTGTTTGCGCGGCGGGTGTCTGATTGACTGGCACGAGTGCGAGTTGTTCCCCAAGTCATGGATAGATCTCGTCGTCGTCCTGCGGTGTGATCATACCGTTTTGTGGGACCGCCTCGAGAAGCGCGGGTACAGCTTGGCCAAGATTCAGGAAAACAACGAGGCGGAAATCATGCAGGTCGTGCTTGACGAAGCCAGGGAGTCTTATGATGAGGAAATCGTGGTGGAGCTGTCCAGTCAGTCGGTGGACGACATTGACAGTAATGTGGAACGTATATTACAGTGGGTCGAATCTTGGAAGAAGCAGCATCACCAAAACGAGTAGACTTGGGATTGAAACCAATTATATATAATGCCTTGATATGACAGGACACGTATGTACACTAGTTAAAATATGCACAGGTGTGTATGTACAATTATCACACCGTCACCCTATCTTGTCCTCAAATCTTGCTCGCCAAACGCTGGCGAATTGCAGTGCTTGAGAGTTTGAGCTGAGCCATCTGATCCCCATGCACTTCCCCTTCTTGTCCGATCACATCAATGAACAAAATCTCCAGCGGTGGCAACTGCTTGTTCTGCCTGATTTCTTTTATTTGTGCACTTCCAGCCTCTGTTTCCCTTGAGGCTACCAGAGCTTGGATGGTTGGATCAGTGCCTGTAGGGCCGGCTACGTCCTCGATTGAGACCAGCTCATAATTGATGCCGCGCTTGAGCCTATGGTAGAATTCTCGGACATTCCGAGTTCGTTCTGCTATGTCTTCCATGACTTCTTTATGTTTTTTGTTGACGAGCAATGCATCTCCTGTGATGCCGCACACTACCCTTTCTTGTGCAAGCCATGCAGTCATGGTCAACAATATTTTATGGCCAGCATGGAGATGATCGAATGTTCCTCCGACTGCAACGACGTTGTATCTTCGAAGTGCTTTCTCAGACGACGACGTAGCACCGTGAAGATCGTTGGATGAGATACTAGAAACCTGAAGAACAACGGGGTCAACCCGATCGTTGTAGTGATCCTTGTGAACTCTTAAGAAGTTATCTAGCAGAGAGCGGTCGTCCATGTTCGAGCCAATGATTGCCCATTCAAGGTCTTCCTTGGCAAGGTCATATCCTGACCAATTGGCAAAGATTACTGTCGTCTCGAGGTCGGTATTGAGTTGTCTGCTTATTTTCGCAGTATAAATGTACAGTTCGGAGATAGTCTTCTGCACTTGTAGAAAGGCGTCAGAGTGGAATCCCGCCCACGATTGTAGCACTTCTGGCGTAGCGTACAGAAGGATATCTAAGGTGGATATATTCATTTGGGTGGAACGTTGAACAACATCCGATAAGATAGAAGAAATTGATGCAATTGACAATATCGGTTCTCGAAGAGTAGCCAGCACTAGAGAACGAGTGGCGTGCGCTGTACGCGCCGGTATCTGAGCCTTGGTAGCGACAACTACCCCTTCGTCTCGATCTTCTTTGAGAGTATGGCTACATGGTTCATCCTTAGAAGCATTCTGTTCGTGCATTGACGACCGGTCATTACTGAGTGTCGTCTGTGGATCGACGACCGTTGAGCTCTCTTCATTTTTTGAGCTGTGAGAGACGTCGACCGTGGCCGCGGTCGTAGAACTGTGCTTCTTTGTCGCTATCATTTGTGCTGCAATCAGAGGTCCATATAGTTTCGCTAGCGACTGTTGCTCTTCAGAGAGCGGTTCCGGAACAACGACAGAATCAATAGCTTTCTGTCGCTTTTGGAAAGGCGTTTCCACAGGCAACGGAATACTTGCCCATGGCTTGTGCACCCAATTACGAAATATCTCCTTGTTGTAGGTCAATATCACAATGTGGCTATCATCTGATTGCTCCTCAGTGCCCTCACTGGATTTCGACCGCTTCATTGGTTCTGAAGCATGATTCGGCACAATTTTCCAAAAGTCTGATTCAGGCGAGTCATCGTCCAACCCTCGCGGCTTCTTGATTGTGCGGCCACTCCGTGATGACAGAGGCGTTGCACTTTCCGGTGTGAGAAATCGAGCGTCCCTGTGAGATAATGACCTGTTATCATCCTCATCGCCTTGTCCCTCCAACATACTGTTATAGTCTACACGTCGGCCTCTGGTGCGAGTCGTTCTGTCGAAATTGGTATCGTGCTGATCCGAGGCATATGCAGCTCGCCTGGTCCGCTCTTGCAGAGCTCGTTGCTTGCGCAAAAGAATTTGCTTCCGTGCGTCCTCCGCCCTCTCAACCTCAGGTATGTGAATCGAGGCTAAATCGTCCACAATCTTTCTACATCTCACGGTCCGAGCAGTGTCAGACAGTCGTGCCGTATAGAGGCGCAAGTCCTCCAGTGTACTGCAAATCGAGTACCAACGGACAGGAGTCTGGATATGATCTGTTTCTACGTACAGTCTGAAACGAGTATTTTTGCCCTTAAGCAGATAGTAACCATGCTTCTTGTCGTCCCTGCCAATCACATTTAGCTCATAAGGATTGTGGGTTTGTATGCGTGGTGCAGTTCTATTCTTGTAGGCATCTTCGATCCTGTCACGAACAGCTTTGGATTCTGTCAGGCTCCAGTCCAACAAGCATTGCATCAACCTGAGTCGATCGTCGGCGCTGAGGTCAGGAAATCTCTTGTTGGACGCTAGAGGATTTTGCCCTTCCCAGGCAGGATCTCCACGCGTAGCATAAAATGCAGCTACACAATCGTTTAAAGGTCTGTTGTAGTGTGGATGTTCAACAGGTCTTGCTCTGTTTGCTGCCAAGGTCAGAAGTCTACACATAAACTCCTGTACCTCTGAGGAAGGCTCGTCCGATTCAATGCCTTCCTCAAGATCTTGTGGTCCAAAGTCGGGAACCCCATCAAACAATTCTGAGAACTGGTTTCGAAAGGCAATCAAGAGCGGCACAACCGTGCTCTTCTCTTGCCATGGTCTCGCGTTGAAAGTGGCATCATCCTCAATTAGAGGATCAGGCTCATCGACTTCACCCGGCTTCCTGAAGCTCAGCTTGAGGAAAACTGGCTTATCTACATGACTGTTTCCATTCGTCGCGACATGTTCGAGCTTCTGTCGCTTGTGCGAGGGTTCCTCGCGGTAGGATGATGCAGAACTGATGGGAGTGCCGGCATCCTCTCCAATACTTCGCGTCATCGAAGTAGTGGAAGACGATCTTGACCTCCGAGCCATGGAGCGCAGGCAGGGATGCACTGGTCGTCTGACCTGGACTGGGCTGGCTAAATGAATGACCTCTTGTGTTGCCTACCATACCTACTAGACTGGATTCATCTGAGCAGGCAGCCAAGAATTGTGCGGCGCCTCTCATGGTTGAACCTTGGAAGTCGCTGCGTCCCGTGCTCAATGAGGCAGACAACCTCCCGCGCCCGCATTCACTCGCCCGTTGGCCCCGCGATCACTCTTGCGCTGCCGGCCTGTCGTTGCTGATCAGCAGCCTGTCGAGCTGGTCTAAGATCTCGAGCTCGCTGGTGTTTACATTGCATGCATCACGCTCAGCGGCTGCACATAGCACACGAGCGTGCTCGTCGCATTTGTAGATACTCTTCCAATCTGACCGTCGCTATTGATCCCGAGTGCTCAGGTTTCTAGTAAATCGGCCTCGGTCACAAGGAGCGAGTGTCAACACAAGAGCTACCAAGCAATCAAGGACGAAACCAATGGAAGCATCAATAGACGATCAATCTGAAAATCTACCCCAGCCACTCGCAGCTGCAACTGTAGAGACGTGCTCTCCCCTTTAGTGTTGGATCTTGAGCATGCATGCAGTGCACACCAGATTTGAGCACATGCTTGTCTGGCGTGACATGAAGCACCTGAGCTGCACGAGGTGTGCTGCTGCTGCAGTTCTGATCGGATTTCAATGCACTTGTGACGGGAAGTACGTACACTCTCTTACCTCAACCTGGCATGGTACATAGGAAAGCGTGCAACAGTACTAGAGTTGTGCAGGTACTTACTGGGCTTCCGCAGTCAGTCTACACGCACTCGACTGTCTGCTTGCAACTGTCAACCATCACGCTCAGCAGGTACCAACTCCACTTCTCGCGAGTGAGCTGTCGTATGAGAACAGGGCTCAAGTCTCATCAATAATATCCAGAAAGAAGATTCAATCGCTTAGCGCTCTAGACAATGAAGAAATTTGGCAAACTTCGTCAATGGACGGACGAGAAGCTTGGCAGTAGCCAAAAAACCATAGCTACCGAAGAATTTCGTGATATGAAAGCTGAAATGCACTTGCGCCAACAGGGGCTTGAGAGCATACATCTGGCTTCAGCGACATGGATGAAAGCACTGAGTAAACAAGTAAGAGTGGATAGCCAAGAGAAGGAGAAAGGCACTCCTCTGGACTTGCTAGGCGTCGCCATGGTAAGTACTCGTTCACAAGTGTTCGAGAAATCATCTAATAGGCTAGTTTCAACACGGGGATGAGTTCGCGCCTGAATCGGCATATGGGCAAGCTATGTCAAGTTTCGGCATCAGTCAGCAAAAGATCGCTCGCATACAAGACACCTTTATACAAACAATTAATGAAACCGTTCTGCTGAATATGGAGAGATCCTTGGCAGCCATGAAGGAGTTTCAAACTGCACGGAAGAAGCTCGAGTCGAGACGTCTGACCTATGACTCAGCACTCAGCAAGACACAGAAGGCCAAGAAGGAGGATTCGAAGCTAGAGGACGAGCTTCGAGCAGCAAAAGTCAGGTACGAGGAGACGAGTGAAGATGTTCATCAACGCATGTTGTGCATTCGAGAAGCGGAAGTGAACAACTTGCGAGACATACTTGACTTCATTGAAGCGGAAGCCAACTACTTTGATCAAGCTCGAACTGTCATCACTCAACTTCGAGACGAACTGCAGCATGATACCGGATTCGCGGAGAGACGAGCTACGTCCTTGGCAGATTCCTTTAATTCCTCAGTCAATCGAAGCTTGGAAGCGAGAAACAAAAGTCATATGACAGGACAACTGGAGTCGAATACTGGAGTTGTGTCTAATTTGTTTCCTAATGGCAAAGAGAACGTGTCCGAGATCAATCATCGATCGCTTTTACTCACTCGTCGCAGCTTGAATCATTCGAATCCTGAAGGACCATTTCTGGATAAACCAAGGCAGCCTCTCAGGAATGGCACATCATCAACAACAACGGGCATGACTGCTTCTCAGAATAACTTGGCTCAAACGAACTTCAAACGGCCGTCAAGGAAGGTCATGGTTGTGAAGTTCTCCTTCGATGCTGAAGCTGAGAACGAATTGAGCATCCGTGCAGGAGAAACGGTAGAGGTATTGGAAGAAGTTTCCAGTGGTTGGTGGCGTGGTCAGATCATCAAAGGGTCCCAGAAAGATCACGCTCGAGTCGGCCTGTTTCCGGTGAATTACTGCAGTGAAGCAGTCGAAGAAGCTGTGACAGTAGAAGATTGGGATGTGACGAATCAAGGACTGGATAAAACCCACAACTCGTGGACGAAGACTGTTGTGAAAGACCAGGATGTGACGCACAAGTCGCACACCTTTCCACGGACGGTGAGACAGGTCTCCGCTGCGTTTGAGCCCAGAGCACAGCATAGCAGCATGCGTCCACCACCTCCACCGATACCGAAGAAGAAGCAGCAGCAGCAGCAGCAAGCGGCCGCAGGTGTCATGGATTCGCCGAGAAGGACAAACAATGGGGGGCTCTAATGTCTCTTGCACTGCTCGATGGTAGACTGAGACAGATATATGCCTTTATTGCGAGCTGGTCTCTGCAATCGAGCTATTTCTTGTCCCGGCCGGCCAGCTGGCTCAGAAGGACTTTTTTTTAGATTCGCCCTTACGACCACCTTCTAGAGTCGAACATGTCACATATACTGAGTGCCATGATATTTGTAACGTGTGAAACGCTGTGGAACGGCTGGAAGCGACGTGTCTGCATAATCACGGAGAAGCGCGTACCGCTCGACTTGCGAGTGATTCGAGTGGCTTGTGAATTGTGTTGCGCCACCCAAACTCCTCCTCAAGCCCAGGATTTTCCTTGTTGAGAGTTTGCTATAGCTATTTGACATTACATTCCGTGTCTGCTTGCTTTGGTAGTCATCTGATACCTGCTCTGCAAACGTCGACCGTCCAAGAATCGCCCCTGTGTCGAATCAGATGAATAGTTTCGATGCCAACAACCTGGCGCCGCCGAAAGAGACGAGGATGAAGTAATTGGCTACCCGCGCTTTGCTCCCATCAAGTCAGGCGCTGACTGTGCCAGTTATCTCTGTGCGGACTGCGGAGTGCTCAACCAGATTCAGGCAAAGGAAGTCATTCGGTGTCGTGCCTGTGGACACCGCGTCATGTACAAGGAGGTCAGTTGCCATCATATCAGTCATAGAAGTGACGACAACCTTTGCGAAACTCTGGAGTCTAATGCATGATAGCGTACCAAGAGAATGGTGCAGTTCCTGGCTATATGAATGCCAAGCTCTACGTCGAGGACTGAGAAAGTATTGTTTGCAGCATTGCGATGAGCGAATTCAATTGTAGCTAAACTTTTGTACATAATGAGCAAATGACAAATTGAGTGCTGAGAAAAGTGTCTTTTGATGGAGCCGCTTCAACGCAAGTACAACTTTTTTGTCTATTTATTTATTTGTCTCCTCCATGGCTACGCCTGCTCCTCGTTGATGATAATTCCTTGCCATGCATCGTGCCCCGCTTGAGACATGGCCAAACGCCGCCGTCAGGACACGAGAGACGAGCTTGGCAATGACAGCACGACACCGGGGGAATCGGAATCACCACTGGGAAAACTAGGACGGACGATAATCGACGACACGACGGATGCAGAAGCACCAGAAAAGGATCGAGGCGCTGCGGAATTGACGTGCACATTACCTCCACTGTGCAATGTGAAGCCGAGGACATTCTCCGACATTACGGCCTTTGAGTCCCACTACGCGAAGTACCACTGCAACATCTGCACCGCATGTCAAGCCCGCTTTCCCGACCAGCACTTTTTGGAGCTTCACCTGGAAGAATGTCACGACCCGCTCTGGTCGGCACGTCTCGCTCGTGCCAGCGCTGGCGCTGGCGGAAACGATGACAACGTATATCGCTGCTTCGTGGCACACTGTACCCTGCGCTTCCCATCCGCGACAAGTCGACGCCGTCACCTCGAAAGAGATCACGCGTACCCTTCCGAATTCAGATTCAATCTCGTCACCAAGGGACTCGACAAGAACGCCAAAAGTCTGCTCTATCATCCGAAAATACGTGCCGCCGCACAAAAGAATATCGTCGTGGCGCGCGAGCGGAATACGGGACAAGAAGTTGGGGGCGGCGATGGTGGTGCGATGGAGGTACAGCCGGCGTTGAATCGGGCGCAACGGAGACTGGCTGCTCGAGAAGAAATCAAGGAAGGAGCCGAACCGACTGAGGTGCAGAAGGAGCAAAAGGAAAAGGACACGGCGACGGCTCATCGAGGAGGAGGAGGACGCGGAGGACAGAAGGAAAAGATGGAGGACGCCAGGGAACTTCACAAACAATCACTGCGCGATCTATTCGCCACCCTGGACAATCCAGACTCCCTCGAACCCACGGCAACACGCAATCAGGACGATGACGCTGATGAACAGATGGACGACTTGTCCAACGTCCTTGATCGTGCCCGACTCGTCCCTGCACAAATCAGATTCGGCAGCAAGCACTAACCGAGTTCGCCAACAAGCACTAAAATGAAGCAGAAAGTGCATACATCAAAAGGATGACAATTGTATTCCTTGATTTGACCTCGTTGCAAGGATATGCCATTCAAATATATGATTGAAACTTCAACCGGACACGACCAAGTCTCACATGATGACTTCCCCACTATAACTTCTACCCTTGAGCTCCTTTTGCGGCAACACGATGCAATTCTGCAGTCGAATCTCGTCACCGACAACGACATTGTTGGCAATGACCGAGATGGACTGGACCTTGACGCCGTTTCGCATCACCGTGGTGTTGTGCTGACCCGGTGCCGTCGGCGTGCCCTCCACGCGGGCCCAGGCGCCCACGCGCGAATCGGTGCCGATGATGGAGTGCAGCACGCACGCGTTTGGTCGCACGTCGACATTGTCCAGCACGATGGCGTCCTTGATGCGCACGCCGGCTCCAATCTTGGTGTTGCGACCGATGGAGACATTCGGTCCAAGCTTTGCGCTCGGGTCGATCTGAGCGGATGGGTGAATGTAGACCGGCGCCTGCAAATCACATGCTTGACTCGGTTTGTTGGCACCCGGGTTGGCCTGCTCGGCCTTGGTGAGGTAGAGAGCGTTGGCCGGAACTGCTGAACCGGCCGTCTTGATTTGTCTCCAGAAGCCTTTAGTCTCAAACACAAACATGCGTCTCGTCTCTGACAACGGAGTCAAAATGTCTTGCTCAAGACGCAGTCGGTCGTCCGCCTCGTGAAGTGAATCGACGATTGACTTGTTCTCCTCCTCCTTGGCCTGCATTGCTTCACGAATGACACCAAAGACGGACTCGTCAAACACATAGACCCCACAGTTGATTGTGCTCGAGATTTGCGACTCTGGCTTCTCAACATAGTGTAAGACCTCGCGAGTCTCCGCATCCGACACGATACATCCGAAATTCGTTGCAACATCAGGCGCGACCTTTGTACCCAAGATGGTCGCGACAGCCTCCTTCTTGACGTGCATGGCGAGCATCTCCTGAAGTGGGAAAGAACAGCAGATATCGGCATGCATGACTATGATGTGTTTTGGACCAGTCTTGAGGATGGCGTCACGGAAAAGGTAAAGCCCACCAGCTGTGCCGAGGGACTGATATTCTCGCAAGTACCTGTTGGACTGTTAGGACGGATTCAAGCTAGAGATGTCAAAAGACCCACCTGACTGTGAAGGACGGGAAAGCAGACTCGGCATCCCTGATGAAGTTTCGGAATACATATTCTTCGTAGAAACCAATGAGTAAAACCTCCTTGACACTCTGAACCTTTGCGAGGGCCTCTAAATGGTGCCAGATGATCGGCTTTCCGGCGATCGAGAACAAAGGTTTCGGAGCATCCAGTGATAATGGTCTGAATCTGGTGCCTATCATGCCATCAGTATCAACCTCAACCTCGCACGAACATGCTTACCCCTACTAGGTCCTCCAACAAGAACAATGGCGGTCGACTTTTCATCGCCCTTGTCCCTCTTTCGCGAGATGGAGAATGTTCTGTCGTGTACCATCGTGAATGCTTGTTCCTCAGAAGATGCTCAGACGCGAATTTAAAAGTCAGACGTCGCTACAAGCCCGAGTGACAGACACAGCAGGCGAAAGCAACAGAGGCTGCGGAGATTTAGGTGGAACTTCCTTGCGCGAGTCTCTTGCCCGCGTCCGTATTTGGTGCATCGTTCACGTTAACAAGGGGCTAGTTGTGTGTGCACGTGAATCTCCTGCTTTGCATCCACTTGTGCGACCCATGCCCGATGCGGCAATCTCTGCCGACGAGATGAAGGCTGTTTTTGCCAGCAGATGGGAAAGTTCATCTGTTCATCCTCCGCTGTACGCTCTCTCATGTCTGTCTACCAGGTCTTTGCAGGATGTTTTGAACCATAGCTTTTCAATGTTTCCTTAAGAATTGAGAACAATAGGATGATTTGACCATTGATCATCGCTGGAATAGCGAGAAGATGTAGTCATGAACATCTCCAGCACTATCGACACGATATGTGCATACTTCAACACTCTAGCGTCCTTCTTCGCTACCGTCCAGCGGCTGAAAAATGAATACCATGCAGGTGATATTGACTATCCCGCTCTCCTGCTCAAACTCGCGCGGCAACCCAGAATCAGTCCATCGAAGCTGGGTGTTCAGATAGAGCTGCAAAGTCTTCCGGATCGCTACGAGCGGGTCTTGTTGGCGGCACTCGTCTCGTTGGCCGTCTATCACCCCGGCGACGGACCGGACTGGACGCGACAATTGACGCCCCTCCTGCGCGGTCATTTGCGAGATCGTCATCGTACACCTGATCCCTGGCGTCGTGGCAAGTTGAAGCCCGTGGTGATCAACCTCAATGAAGCGCACTACATGACTTCCTCAAAGGCGGCCGTATACATGGCCATCTACAAGCCCCTCGAGTGCGTCGTGCTCTCGCTGCCCGGCACAAACAACAGGTCAGACTGGCTCTCGAATCTGCACTCTTCCACCGCAGACTTGTCCATCGATACCGATGCCAATGTCATTGGCAGCCTCGGGACGACGAAGAACATCAAGGTCCACGAAGGATTCAAGTACATTGCCCGATGCCTCTTTACCCACCGGCACATCATAGCCTACCTGGAATCCGCCATGTCCGCCGGTCTCGACCGCATCCTACTGTGTGGACACTCGCAAGCTGGCGCCGTCGTCTCTCTCCTCGCCCTCTTGCTCGCGCAACAGTACCCGACCCTTCAATCCCACGTCGTCACCTTTGGCAGCGGTGCCTGTGTCGTCCGAAGCGGTATCGATTCGTTCGAATCTATATCTGCGATGACACAATGTCTCAGCTTTGTGCGCTGCGTGCCATCGACGTCCACCACCAACATCGACGGCGAACTCGAGGGTGACGACGACAATTGGCAAATCGATCCCGTGCCACTCCTCGCGGACGACGCGATCCTGCGCTCTCACCGTCCACAGCACGACAATCACTCCGGCAATACGCGGCACAGCGGCGGCACCATGGTACCCATGGGCACCCTCATCGCCCTCCTCGACGTCGGACATACTGCCGCACCCAGTCCGTCTGGTGATGGGTTCCGACGGCGGCGACAGCGAGTACGGTGCAGACAACTGCTCGATCCAGCTGGTGACTTGTCCCGCCTCCTGCCCTCCGTGCTCATGAACCTCTCCGCCGCACCACACGCCATGAAGGGATACCTCCGCGCCATCCTCGCACTCGGCCCCCATCCTGACCCCACCGCCGTGGATGAAGCGCCCGACCAAGACGACGACGACGACGACGACGACTACGGCGGTGACGACGATGGACTGCAGGCCGAGTACTTTGCCTTGCTGCAGACCAGCACAAATCTGCTCATGGAAGACAATCAGGATGACCAGGATGATCGACTGGCGAGGATGCAACTCACATCCTGACAATTCTTTCCCGAGAACATTTACAATCACGGGATCAACACTCTTGAGATTAGCAACAATATGTTTCGGCACGAGCGAGTATGGATCAACCATTCGGGCAAAGTATGTTCAGACAAGTAATAGCATGCGACAAGCAATGTGATCCATGAAAATGTGCTTGTCTAGACAATTTCAATTTGGTGTCGACTATTCAAAAATCCCAGTATCCTGCTTGTGCCCATTCGCTATCGTAAATACCAAGGCTGCACCAATCAACTACCATCAATACCATGGTGCGTGCTTGTGACCTAGTCTGTCCGAGACTTCCAGAACCAGCCTCCCGACGGCTTTGGCGACGCAGTATTGCTGTTCTTCCCGGAAACTACCTCATTGCCGAGGTCTTCAAAATCAGAGTCCATGGCATTCGGTGTGCTCGATCCCGATGCTCGCCCGGCCTTGCCCGATACTGCTCTTGCTCGGTCGCGACGTTGAGGCTCGCCTGGAGTCTTGGACGCCGAATCGACATGAACCGGTGGATATGATCGCTCCGCCGCTTCCAACATATGCAGAAGTTCCTGTAGCTTCGCCTTTTGCTTACTGACATAACTCGACCTCTCCTCCGGTGTCAAATTTGCAGGTATAATGTCTGCGCCATGATTGCCTGTAGTACCAAGGAAACTCATCAGTGCTGCGGGCACCACATCCGGTGCACTTCCAAATGGCACTGTTCGAAAACGTGAGAAGAGTGAAGCAATGTATCCGTCGCCAGAGACTGTAGTTTGACCGGGCGCGCTAGTGGCGCTAGCCGTAGGCGGCTTGGCAGCATCGAGCACAAAGTTCTGCGACGAGCTAAAGGCAATTTCGTACAATTTGGCGATGATGACTTCGACATAATGGCCCCCACGATTCTTGATTTGATTGTGAAGCCCCACCAAGAGCTTATCCAGATCGCGCTCGTGCAAAGCTAGACTGGGATGGACATAGTATAGGTAGAGGTAGCTTGCTCCTTGTGTCTGTGGAAGCACTAGCCAGAGGGTGAAGAACAGCTTGCACTCCTTGTAGAGTGGTACCCTGAAGGGAGTAAGTATATAATCTCCACAGTGCTAAATGAAACACTACCATTGCAAAAGAAAGTACAGCCAGTGTTCTGTGAAGGATAAGATGGCCTGGACAGACCAAAACATGAGCCACGGCACCATCTGAGAGATGTCATTCGCCTTGATTGCTTTGTAAGACGCAAATGTGGGAAAGGCGAAGGCCGCCAGAGAGGTGATTGCACTGGACAAGAGACCAAAGACCATACTTGCTATAGACTTGCGCAACCGTGCTGCGCTGCGCCAATCTTGTCAAATGCGTCAGATACACGGATCTCGCGGCGAGTCTACAAAATAAACTCAGTAGACGACAAGAGCCAGTCAGGGCAGGTGAGAGACAAGCTGGGCGCAAGAGAGAGAGAGAGAGAGAGAGAAGGGAAGCAGGGAAGGGAAGCAGGGAGCAGGAGGAGAAGCGAAGCCTGGATTGGAAACTCGAGGGCGATCAACCTGGAACTGTGGAGCCGCCCAATCTCTCCCGCGATCGCTTCCAAGGTTCTGCACGCACAAGCCATCCCGTCGTGGATGGGAGGAGCTTCAAGAGTCCTCGGATCCAAGTCGACTGGCTCTCTTGGCACTAGACTGCATGCAAGTATGTTCTGGGTGATATGTATAGTATTTTATAGTGCTATGTAAAGTGAAACTTAAATCATAAAGTAGGAAAGTGCGGCAGCCACGAAAAGTGCTCCGATGGACTTTGACGAAACGCTCGAGGCTGCTCCAGTGAAGACGGGATTGCTCGAGGTAGTTTGAGCTGGCAAGGATGTTCCAGCAGAGCTGCCGCCCGCACCTGTCGCTGGCGAGCCTGCAACCGAGCTAGTACCTCCATTCACAACGACCGGCACTCCTGTGGCTGCTCCCACGACGGTCGTAGCTGAGATGACTGGTCCCGCGGCTACCGGTGTACTGGCAGTGCCAGTGGAACCACAATTCGTTGCTCCCACAGCGGCCAAGGTGATTGGCGAACATCCGCTCTGATTACCAGTCAAAGTCTGGTAGATGTTGTAGCCCGAGTTCGCATCGCCCAACAAGCATGCATAGAACTGTGTGTTGCCATTGAAAGCGAGGTTTGAGTTGACCAAGCTAAAGGTCGTGGTAGTCGATCCCGTGGTTGGAACGTAGTTGCACTGGAACTGACTCTGACCCTGCCCAGAAATTGAGCAGATTCTGCCGGCCTGGTCGTAGACCATACCATTCGAGATGGTGAACGAGGAGGCTGTCAGACCCGAGTTGCTCTGGACCTGACCATCCGAGATCTGTCCGACTCGGTGAGCTTGTACCTGACCATCGCCGATCTGTTGTACGGCAGTCGAGCCGTTGACAGCAAGCTGGAAACCGCAGGCGCTCGAAACCGAGGCTGCAGTCGCTCCTGTGGGCGCGCTGGCACCGACGAGAGTGGTTGCTGTGCCGGAAGCAACTACAGTATATTGCTGTGGTGTTGCATTTGGAGTGCAAATCTGCTGGCAGTCTGCCTGCACGGTCAATGTAGCGACGTAGATGTCCGAGTACACTGTCTGCGTGCTCTGTGCCAAGGTTGATGACAGCATAGTAGCTGCGAAGGCCATCTTTGAGAACATGATGAGTGAGATTGAGAAAGAAGAAACAAAAGAAACGAGTGTAGGTGCGCTGAGGTGCACACGAAAGGAAGGTATGAACGAGGGTGTCTTGTACGACTACAAGGGTCCTTGTCTCTGCGTGTAGAGAGTACTTGAGACGGAGGGAGGAGAGGGCCTCCAAGCTCTTTTTATGAGGATGGACATCCCTGACCGGCAAGTGCAGAAAGTGACCTTCCTGGCTGGTTGTACACGGGACATGGAGGATCATCCTCTATTCTGGGGTCGGAGGATGGATGGCAAGTGGCTGGCACCGCAATGGGGTGAAGTGACAACCGTGGAAGAGTCGCGTATCGCTGCTTCGGGCAGGAATCTCGAAGCTTGGAAGCGTTGCACAGATCCACTTCCTACACGGGAACCTTGGAATCCTAAACCGCGTCGCGCCGTCGCCGAATCTGGCAAGTGGCCCAAGCCTCGTTTTCCGTTCTTTGTTCTGCGGCTGCGACTCCGACCCGACCAGCTTCTTTTCTGACTCCTCCACGCACACCAGCTGTTCGAATGGCATCGGCCGTGGTGTTCGTCATCAACACATCTCATGAATCTGATTATGTACATTTCGGTACATCTCCCGGTCGAACTGGTAGGCGAATTTTCCGACTGACTTTTCTTGCCTTTGCGCCACTCGAAACATCCACAACGTCAGTTTTAGCGAGATATCGTGTTTCTCGTCTTGAACTTGTTATCCGCATGGCACGTGCTGGCGCGGGAAATCAGTCCACTGGTTGCTTCGTGCTCAGCAATTTCGGTTCCTCGTTGAGACATGAGTATACAACAAAACCAAACATAGACTAAAACTGCAGGCATCGATAGTACAGATCTGTCAGTATGGCTCCCGATGCTTCTTCTAGACAGCTCATTCACACGTGAGCCGCCGTTTTTCACTTTGCGGGCAAATCACTAACGCTATAGTCGTGACAAGCAGCACAGTGAGGCCATGCACGGCAAAAAGGGTACTGAGACTGTCGGATTCGGTGCCATGCTGCAAAAGAACAAGGATGCTGCGGAGATTGAGGCTCAGAAGTACTTCAAATTCTTCGAACGTGAGACTGGTGATACCACCACGAAAGAGATGGATGGACGACTGAGCGATTACACCTCACTCACAAACGCATACTATAACTTGGCCACGGATCTGTACGAGTATGGCTGGGGACAGTCCTTCCACTTTGCCCGATACTACAAAGGTGAACCCTTTTACCAGGCCATTGCTCGTCACGAACACTTTTTGGCGCACAAGATGAATCTTCAGGCTGGTGAGACGGTGCTTGATGTCGGCTGCGGTGTGGGTGGTCCTGCGCGTGAAATTGCAACCTTTTCCGGTGCAAACGTTCTGGGTCTGAACAATAACGACTATCAAATCTCGCGAGCCGAGGCATACTCTGCTCGACGCGGACTTTCGAAACAATGCAAGTACGTCAAGGGCGACTTTATGAATATGCCGTTCGAGGATGCCACCTTTGACGCTGTCTACGCTATCGAAGCCACCGTGCACGCGCCAAAACTCGAGGGAGTGTATGGCGAGATCTTCCGTGTCCTCAAGCCCGGCGGAACCTTTGGTGTATACGAGTGGCTCATGACTGATCGATACGACGAATCGAATCGAGAACACCGAGAGATTAGGCACGGAATCGAAGTCGGTGATGGGATCCCACAAATGGTCAAGATTGACGAATGTCTTCGCGCACTCAAGGCCGTAGGCTTCGAAATTGAATATAACCAGGATCTCGCGGAAGAGGACGGATATGTACCATGGTATTACCCACTCGAGGGCAAATTGAGCAACGTCCAGAGTCCCTGGGACCTCCTGACCTGTTTCCGCATGACCAAGTACGGCCGCTTCATCACCCAGACCGCGATCGGCTTGATGGAACGCGTGCGTTTGGCACCCAAGGGAACGCAGCAGGTCGGCAGCACACTCGAGACTGCTGCCGATGCACTCGTGGCCGGCGGTCAGCAAAAACTCTTCACGCCAATGTACCTCGCCGTCTGCAAAAAGCCCGGCCACAAGTAATGATCTCTCCGTCTTTAGATGGAGGAAGATTCAGAGAGCAGGTTGCGGGATTGATTCTGTATAATTTCCATTGAAAACACTCGTAACGCCACGCGTGTTTATCTAGCCAAAAAAAAAAATTCCTAATAGACTCATTCATCATTTCTCATTTTCATCCTAAAACATCATTCACACCCTGCGAATCTCGGTGCTTGAATCCTTTACCAGATTCGCTTGGAAATCATGCTGTACCGCTCAAGACCAAGTAATCCACGACCGCCTTCTTCGCCCTTGAGGTTGTCTCGCTTATCGTTGAGGATCTTCTTGGTATCCCCATCGAGCTCGACAATACCTTTGAAGACATCGCGACGTTTCCGTTCGGCCTCGAGCACGGCCTCCTCCGCTTCCCGCGCCTGCATCGACCCGTACCTCCCGTGCGCGAAGCGAATCAGTGAGACGCCGATGGAGAGCTTCGTCACTACGAGTGTCATGAATACCAGTGCCGCAATGACGGTGCACCAAACCACGCGAATGGCCGTCGAGGCCGCACCTCCTCCGTCACCGTGTGTGTTGCCGCTGCCACCGCCGCCGCTGCCAAAACCTAGTGATGCGTCCATGACCATGGTGAGAATCTGACCCGCACTGCGAATGGTGAGACAGACGAGCGGCAGGACAGGCAGGCCGATACGCCGCGAGATGGCGGGCGATTGATCCACGAAGGAATCGCTGCGTCCGCCGACGATGCCACTCCGGACATAATCCCTGCATAGTACGTCCGTGAAACGCGCGTAGATTGTGGGTCGGACGTGGTTGAATTTGGTGATGAAGGCGTGCTTCAACCAGTCCACCAGAATCTCGGATCCCAGCACTGTCGTCAGTGGACCGAGTGTCGTCGTCAATAACCCGACCAGTGTGTTTGGTGACATTTCAAACGTGTTGCGCAAGCCAATAATTAGCAGCATAATGAAGAGCTGAAAACGCTCAACCATGTCTGCGCACGTAATCTGAAATAATCCTTCCTTCTCGAACTTCTTGAACACGGAGCCCTTGATTTCGACAAACTGGTTGGAGAGTAGCAGTGTCATGAGCGCATTCGAAAAGGAATTGACGGTGACATTGAGCGTCACGAGCTGATAGAAGAGAAGGATAGTGTGCAGGACATTATAGACAACCGCAAGCAATAAGAATGCTATGGGACGCAAGTGACGTCTTGTGCCATCCTCCTTGCGACCAAAGGTAGATTTTGAAAATAAGCAGTCCAGAATGTCCTGGCCCAAAGCACAAAATAGCTTGTCGCCAATCTCCAGAACATTGTAGAGCACGTACAGCTTGATTGCAGCCTGTCCGCGAATGTTGTGATAAATTCGCGAGGCATCGAGCTGATTCAAGACGATACATGTCATCAAGATCAGGCCGCCCTTCAGTAGGTCAACCTTTTGAGAAGACTTCAAGGACGAAGTACGGCCTGCCAACCGCCAAGTGAGACTCATGGTCGATCGTAAGAACCTCAGAGGAAGAATGGTGAAGATGTACAGGAAAGAATCGAGGCACACGATAAAGCCAAACATGAGAGTACGCTCCAAGGCATCAGGTAGAATGAGGAAATTCTTCACCCTTTCCCGTTTGAAGTCGTGTGCTTCGTCAGAGTCTGTTGCTGCCAGCTCGACCTTGAGGTAATCCCACAGGGAGAAAGGTGTCGATGAAGGGCGCCTAGTGTCCAGTCTTGGACGCTCGGACTTTCCCGTAAGAGTCTTGACATTACTATCAGAGTGTTGTGGAGTCACAGGTTGTGGTCTTGTCTTGACGGCGGCCCCATCTTGCGGACTCTTGAGGACTGTGGGAAAGGAGTTTCGACGCAAGCTGTTTTCAGGTCGATCATTGTGACCGTTCACTATGGAAGCTCGTGCTGAGCGTGCGCCGTTAACATTTTCAGACTTTTCAAAAAGCGTACCAGCTGGCGCAAGTGGTCTCGCAAGTTTTATTGGCGTCTTGAACGTGTCATTAGATGAGTCCGTAAAGATATCGAAACGATTGCTCTGTTGTGATGCATGCGATGGGTCTCTCCATCTCTCTGCTGCTTTCATCGAGGTTCCATCAGTGACAGAAGCACACGGTATCTTTACGTCTCTTGCATGTTACAATCTAGACCGCAAGCGCTCGCAATGTCTTACGTGGTGGGTTTTGCAGGGAAGTAAGCATTTGTGGAGCAGCCTGCGAACCTCAACGTCAATCCATCCCACTGATCAGATCAATCTCAAAAAGCTACCGTACGAGTGCGCACCGGGCACGTGAAACCACAAAAGTCTGAAGCTTCAAGGTGACGGTATATATGCTGACAATAAATACTTTAATTTAGCTACAGGCTATGAAGCACTATCAGTATGTCTGATAGAATTACCATGAAAACGGATGTGGATAGTTCATCATTCTCCATTGAGCACTGTTACAGTGTCTGGAACAGCCAGTGACAAGAGTACAGCTACACAGCTTTGAAATAGCCGTCCACCATGATTCTAAAACAGGTGTAGCAAGACCGCGATCTGATCACAGTCCATTTCGCCCATCATAAGAAGATGATATCGTATACTATGTCCGTACATTTCTGCATCTCAAGTCGGTAGACGGTAGACATTATGATGAAGATTGTCTTGTACGGATCAATGCTTGGCGCAGTCTTGGGCCACGGCTTTCTCGTCAGTCCTGCCAGTAGGAAAGGTGGACCGGCGTATGAGCAGGCATGTGGGCCGACGATCGCGGCTCAGGACAAGAGCGATTATACTCAGGAAGTACAGACTTTGGGGACTTCGCCTGGACCTGCCTGTGATCTCTTCCTGTGCAAGGGCTAGTAAGTGCTTTCTCCATGCTGAGACTTGGAGAGACGGTGACTGACGATCCGTCCAGCAAGTTTGCGGATGTCCCGCCGACAGATATCCAAGTCTACAGTCTCAATCAGAACGTCACATTCAGATATGGCGTCACCGTTCCGCATCCAGACCACGATCGTGAGGGACTCTCGAATTTCACGGATACCTCAGTCCACTGACTATCATTTAGCGACCAACATCACCATCATTGACACAGCCGCAAGACGAGTCATCTCTCCCAACCTCTTCCAGGTGGCGTCCCTCGGAGACAGGGCTGTCCAATTGGATCTAACCTTCAAATTACCTGCCCAGATGCCCCAAACGAATTGTAGCAAGCCTGGGCAATGTGTCCTGGCGCTGAATTGGGACGCAATCGACATTAATCAGACCTTTCAATCATGCGTGGATTTCGTACTCCAGTAAGAATGGTGTTCTGTAGTATTTGAAAGAATATATACACATATCTGAATGTCCCACCGTGCTCGCTATGCTGCTTGCCATATCACTATGCCTTCTTGAACGGTAGCCCATATCCTGTCAAAAGCTGACGCGCCTCACGATCATTTGGTGCTGTCGTGTTGATCAGGACATGGAAACCTGGCAGAATTGGATATTGTTCGTAGTTGGCCTCAATCTCAGGAAATCGTGCCATAGCTGCTCCTGGAAGTCCAAATGCAAGATTTCCATTCGTGTCTCCAGTGGAATCGGCGATTCCAGTAAAGTCCTTGAGTGACGGCAGGATGATTTCGAACAACGTCGAGAGGAACTGATTCATGGGAGGTCCCTGCAATTTGACCTTCACTGCGACAGGTACACCGGCTCGTAGCTTCCACGGCGCTACGGATTTCCTGGAAAGGACCAATTCTGGCTGCTCTCCACTGATTGTTTGCAAGGCCATGAAGGCGCTGAGCAACTTTTGTCTATCTTCGAGAGCTTCTTTGATCATCGTATGAATGTAGACTGCCGATATTTTTGGTACATTGCGAAAAGTCCGAGGTTCTGGCAGGGGTTTGAGGACTTTACCTCCTCTTAGTGGTCTTTGCGGACGGCCTTTGTGATATGGTGAGGAGTCGTCCCATTTCCTCAGTGAATTTGTTTTGGTCGAGCGTGCCTCTCCAGCCGAGTGTTGCTGATAGGTCATTGCTAAGAGATCTGGAGCTATAACATCATGATAGAAGTCATCGTATCGAGCATGTTCCGTGGGGCGAGGCTCATATTGCAAGGACAATGGCGAGTTCTTCGGGATTGGAGGGTTTTTGGACAGGACTTGTTTCGTTGTGATCGACCTCGCCGTCTTGTACATGGGCGTCGAGAGTTGTCGTATGCATTGACAGGACCGCTGGAATACGGCCATCTGGACAATGGTAAATTCCGCGGAGTATGTGCTATCGACCTTGATCAGGGAAATCGAATGTATCTGCAATAGAGACTTGACTCGATCAGGAATCGAGCTGGCTCGATGTTCACTTGCTACAAGTCCTGTCTGGATATTTACACCACACAAAGAGAGCTCTTGAGGATAATTCATCCTACAAATAATTTGTGGTGAAAGTCGACATTTCTACTGGAGGAGCTCTAGCATACGTGATTCGCAGCTGGGGCCGCTCTTGCACACCTTCCAGCTTTCACTCTATGAAAAGCATCGCTAATGCTCAGTTCCATGCATATGTATATGCACTGATAATTCATGCAGCCTTTGGCTACTTCTAACCATAAGCTCATTCCTACATCTAGACGGGAGCCTCATCAGATATGTACAAGAATCTATTGTACATGTGCTCTACATGATGTATATGCCGACAGCCCAATTGAACTGACCAAAAAAAAGATTCGCTTATATGATATGCTCACATCATGTGGCTCATGCTGGAATATGCCATAGGCCGCACAGCTGGATGTGGACTAGCCTTGAATCTCGTGTACCTCATCTCCCCTTTACCGTCTATCCTGATGAATGCTCCATCGTTGCCTTGTGTGTCACAATAGTTTGGAGCAGAGAACACGGTGATGCATTTGCCATCATGTTCAATTTCATAGCCGTCTTGGCGAACCTCATGCGAACGAATGATTGCAGTCAGTCCATTATTGTCACAGAATCGTTTCGTGATGTCTGGACCGAATTGTAATCCTACGCCCCGTTTCGATGGTCCTCGTCCAGGACCAGTCTGAGGATCGGTCCAAAGCATTTCCATCATAAGACCTTCATGACCAGGCTGCTTCTTCTTGTGTCTATTGATATTGCGAAGATCTTCAAGCTTGATTTTGTCGTCTGAGAAGAGGCCGCCATGTAACACGAGATACTTCTCTTGGACCAGGCATGCAAGCGGTAGCAGACTGAACGATTCACTGAAGATCTTGAACACTCGCTCATTATACTTAGCTTTACATTCGCCTTCGAATCCATACACCTTGTTCATGTCATCCGTTTCATGGTTACCTCTGTTCAGATGCATGTCATGAGGCATCAGCCACTTATAGGCGTACAATGTGAGAGCAATCTCTGTGCTCCATGAACCCCGATCGACAAAGTCGCCATTGAAGAGGTACGCATTGCTTTTTGATGGATAACCATTTGTTTCAAAAATATGCATCAGGTCGAAAAATTGTCCGTGTGTATCGCCACACACTGTCAGGTGATTCGGTTCAGTCACATGTACATCAGTCATAGTGGCTTCTGTCGTCAAGATGTCCTTGACAGCCAACAATATCTGATAGACATATTTGAGATGAATTGTTTTCCCTGTTTTGAAACGATTCAACATATCATCGATGAATTCTTGAGTCATACAATCGCCAAGCTGTGCGCCGTCGTAATCACTACTGACTGTCATGAGACTTAGATCAAGTCCTTCCGCTGCTGAAGGAGGATCATCAATCTCGATTGCTTCTTCGAATGCTAGTCGTCGAATCAGTTTGCTGCATTCATTCAGCCTGACACGAGCCAACTTGTCATTTGGGGCCAGCTGACAGATCTTGCGAAAGTCTTTCAGAGCTTCCTTGTGCTTGACAATCGACACAAAAGACACTGCACGTCTATAGTAGGCCTTGACATAAGACGGATCCAGCTTAATAGCCATAGTGGCATCAGCTATAGCAGAACCGAATTGTTCCGTCGAAATCTCAGCCTGAGCCCGATTGGCCCAGTACACAGCCTTTGTTGGATTGAGGTCGATAGCTTCAGTATACAGGTCAATAGCACTAGCAAAGTCCTTTGCCAGCAATTTCGTGTTTCCCTCGGCCTTCTTTTCTTCGGCCAGCTTGATGCCTTCATCTGAGACTTGTATTTCTTGCGAGAGAACTGCCGAAAGCTCACTGAGATCTGTTATGGCCTGTGGTTCGGACGACGAGAGTATCGGGGAATTTGCAGTCGTGGAGGTCGGAGATTTGAAATTGCCTAAGGAGTCCTGCAGGGACTCTGTGACGTCCCTCACGATGGGAGAGGGATTGTCGTCTGTCATCAGAGCTGTTCGAGCCTGCCGCACACTCGAATCAGTGCCTGTCGATAAGATATACCTCTTTGTGTGCCCAAATGCCAACGGCACACGTAGCGTGGGAGCAGTGCTGTCAAGTTCAAAATCAAACAACCAGACGTTGTGTCTGCAACAAAATTAGCGACGGCCACAGTGAGAAAGGAGCGGGTGCAAGTTGGTGCGAAAGTAGTTGCCGGCGCAACCTTGGAACTGCCAACTTGTGAAGGGCGAAGCTTTAGTGGAGAGTCTCCACCTCACCAACCAGCAACTCCTGTCATCATCTTCTCTTTGTTCTGTTTGATTCACCCTGGCTGCTCACAACATTCAATGAGGATGCTACATGCCCACACTCCATCTACAGACTCATGCGCAGAATATGTATATCGATGATAGGGCGGTTGCCACCATCGCTGCTCTCTATGTACGCTTGGGTATCACAAATTGGCTAGTATGGAGAACTCTCAACTCCTCCCAACTCCACTGCAGGATCCTTTAGGGTCTGTGCGCTCTTACGGTGCTACCAGGAGGGGAAGACGTACTGTCAGCATGGAGTATGCCAAGACACTACGAGAGAGTGCTAGCATCATCAATTTTCATCCTTCATTGCGCACGAAACCCAGAAGCTCGAGTTATTCTCCGTTAAGATTGTCTCGCCATCCTTCGAGGACTGATGGGATTCCAGAAGAGGCTGCACTTCTCGATGAGGAGGAATACGATCTTCTCGAGGAGAATGACGAAGGCGAAACACTCTTGCTGGACGACTCTCCATATGCCGAAGTTCGTGCTTGCGTGTCCAACCGTGATGACACGTCCAGAAATGCAAATACCTTGCGTATGTGGACAATTGCCCTGCTGTTCACAGTATTGGGATCGGCGGTCAATCTCTTCTTCTCGCTAAGATTCCCATCTGTTGCCATCACAGCACTACTAGCACAGCTCTTATCGCATCCACTAGGCATAGCCTGGGAGCGCTACATGCCAGACAGGACAATCAATTTGTTGTTTACAAAGGTTCGCCTCAACGACAAGACCCAGCCCTGGAACACGAAGGAGCACTGCTGCGTCTTTGTCGCCTCCAATGTATCCTTTACCTTCGCGTTCGCTACAGACGTTCTTACCGAGCAAATCAAGTTCAATGGCATGACGCCGTCAATCTGGTACCAAGTACTCTTTATCCTTTCCACTCAAGTTATCGGTTACGCTTTTGCAGGACTCACTCGGCAATGGCTCGTCGAGCCATCGAGCATGATCTGGCCATCTGTACTTGTCAATTGTGCTCTGTTTCAGGTCCTCCATCCAGATTCTGACAAGACTGCAGCTCGGTCAGAATCCGAAAGCATCTCTGTGGATAGTGTCGTGTCCGGACCTTCCAGAACTAGATTCTTCTTCATCTTATTCATCGCAGGCTTCATATGGGCTTTGTTTCCGTCCTTCTTCGTTCCAGCTTTGAGCTATTTCTCAATTGCGACGTGGTTCGCACCCAAAAACGTTGTTCTCAACATGGTCTTGGGTCCGAAGAGCGGCCTCGGCCTCTTACCTTTCACCTTCGATTGGGCACAAGTCTCGTTTACAGGCTCACCTATCTTGGTTCCGTGGTGGGCGCAAGTCAACGCTCTAGCCGGCATAGCAATATTCTTATGGATTGCCGCCCCAGTCATCTACTATACAAATACGTTTTACACCGGTCATATTCCTTTCCTCGACGCAAACATCTTTGACAATACTGGAGCACATTACAATGTGTCTCGAATCATTACTCCGAAGTTTCTCTTCGATTTGAAGAAGTATGAGAGCTACAGTCCTGTCTATTTGCCAGCGGCGTATACAATGAGCTACTTTGCCGCCTTTGCGAGCTTGACTGCCTTGCTCGTTCACTGCTATCTCTTCTACGGGCCTGACATTGTCCGACAATGGAAGTCGTCAAGACGAGAAGTGAACAAATCTATCGGGGATGTTCATGTTCGGCTCATGAGGAGATATTCTGAAGTCCCAAGTCTTTGGTATGTCCTCATCTTCGCGATATGTTTCTGTGTTGCACTGTACGTCGTGCAGAGTGGTGAGGTTTCCCTACCGTGGTATGGGCTCATACTGGCATTGGCAATTTGCGCCATCTTCTTCATACCTATGGGGATCATCAACGCTGTTGCAAACCAGAATGCGTCAACGGCGCTGTTGTGTCAATTAGTGTGCGGCGCAATCTTTCCTGGTCGACCGGTGGCAAATATGGTATTCTTAACTTATGGCTACATTGCTGGAATGCAAGGTATCAGATTTGCGGCCGATATGAAGGTCGGCTCGTACATGAAGATTCCGCCAAGGTTGTTATTCAAGGTACAATTGGTCGCGACCATCGTCGGATCTCTGACGCAGGTCCTCGTTATGAATTTCTTGTTCAAAAACGTTCCAAATATTTGTACGCCGGAAGCTCCCAATGGACTGACCTGTCCAATTGCTCGAATACATTTCAACTCCAGCATCATTTGGGGTCTGGTCGGACCTGGACGGTTGTTTGGACGTGAGGCACTGTACCGCCCACTGATCTACGCTTTCCTCTTTGGCGCATTGGTTCCGATACCTGTCTACTACCTCGCCAAGAAGCGAAACAAGCCAGACTCGCTATGGAACTTTGTCAATACTCCCGTCATACTGTCTTCAATGACCTGGATCCCACCGGCCGGAGGGCTCAACTTTGGATCCTGGGCACTCGTCGGATTCCTCTCGAATTATGTGTTGAAGCGGCGCCGGCCTGATTTATGGCAACGATACAACTTTGTCGCGAGTGCCGCGCTCGACATGAGTCTGGCAGTGGCGGTCGTTGTGGGTTTTTTCGCACTAGTATATACAGGGTTCTTGGAAAAATATGGATTGACGTTTGGTGCATGGTTATATGAGGATACGTGCGACTGGATCGGTTGTCCGCGACTACCAGTGGCACCCGGGGAGAGGTTCGGATTGGGAAGGTGGTGAGTTTTTTGCAGCATTTAGCGTCACTTGGCAGAGCATCATTGTTGCATCGCAGCATTTCGAAAGGGGACGTCGGGCATTTGCATTAGCATTATTATTAAGACACTACTATCTGTTCAAACTTGAATAAGTATACATTTCTTCTTCTCCTGTACACGATGGCCATCCCGTGGTCATATACATCTCAATTATCCTGCTCATTATCTTCGTGTTCCTCCTTGGGCGATTCCCGGGGCTTCTTGGTGAACTTGTCCATGAGCCCCTGCTCGCCCTTGCGCTTCTTGGGACTGCCGCCGGTGCCGCTGCCGCTGCCGCCGCCATTGTGCCCATTGATGACTTTTTCGGCGGCGCCAGTCTTGACGCGTGGATCGTCGCCGTAGATCTTGGCTTCATAGCTGGCCTTCATACCGGCGAGTGCGGCTTTCGCTTCTTCCTGGACATCGAGCATGGGTTTCGGGTATGAGTTTGGTCCCGTGCCGCCGAGTGTGACGCCTGCGGCTTTCATATCGCTGCGGGGCATCTTCCAGGGCTCGTAAATGTACTTGTCCGGGACATTGCGCAGTTCGGGGACGTATTCCCGGATGAGGGCGCCGTGCTTGTCGTTCTTGCGGCCGAAAGCGACGGGACTGTAGACGCGGTAGAATTGGCTGAAGAAGGCGGTACAGCTGAGCCACTGCCAGTTGCCGACGTTGCACGCCGTCTCGTGGTCAATCAAGAGTTCCTCAAAGACGTCCGCGCCGCGTTCCCAGCTGATGTAGCAGTGGCCCCGCGTCAGGAAACAGGCCACCGAGTGTCGCGCCAAGTGGTGGATCCATCCGTCACGAGCCAATTGTCGCATGATGGCGTCGATCCAGGGAAACCCAGTCTGGCCTTGTCGCCAGCGCTGAAAGTACTCTTCCGCCTGCGCGTCACTCTTGTCGTACCCATTGACTTTTCCATCCTCGTCGTACGTGTTGGCCAGTTTCCAGGGAATGAAGCGGCAGTGCGGATTGCCCTGCGTCTGCTCGTAATTCTCAGTCGCGTACTGTGCGGCAAAGTACATGTCTCGAAAGTACAATTGACCCTCGAGTGAGACTGGTGGTTTGCTTGATTGTGCGCCGTACTCCTTGACGATGTCCATGACGTCCCAGTAAAACTTTCGTATCGAGAGAGAGCCGAAATGCAAGTGTGGCGATAGTAACGTTGTCTCCGGAGGCAGAAACACTCCCTAGAGTCGTTAGTGCAAGTAACCTGGATCGTGGATTGGAGATCTACAGGATTCGTCTTTGGTTTCTCGAATGTGGCCGTCTTGTGCTTGTCGGCCATATACTCCGCCAGATTCTGAAGCGCAATCGTTTCGCCTCCACGATGGGGTCCTGGAGCAGGCTTCATGTTGATTTCCTCCATGGTAGGCACGGCAAAGGAGCCATTAGGGCCGTCCATGCGTACATAACAAGTCACATCGTCCGTACTTCCTTCACGCTGTGGCGCATTGATGTCTGGTCGGGACTCTATGTTATCGTCACGCTCAATGCTCAATTTTGTATCTCCTGCTTTCGGTATAGTCTTGGGCGCTGCAAGAGGCCGAGGGATCTCGCCCGTCTGAGGACCCAATTTTTGTATCGAACTAATGTTGTAGATCGCCTTTCCTCCATTCAATTTGGTCATGGCCTCCGGATCAAACAATGTCCTTCCCAGTTTTGTGATGACTTTGACGCCAAGACCTTCTGCCATTTTGATGACTGCTTCGTCTCGAATCCTCGCATAGGTATCAGTGTCCTTCTCAAACACCAGATGTGTAATCTTCCAGTCTTTCAGGACTTGTTTAATACATGTCAATGGATTGCCTCGCAACACCAACAAGCCATTGTGCTTGGTTTTCTCTTTGATGGACTTGGAGAGGTCGGCCTGACAGTCGAGCAAAAATCGCCAGCGATTCGGCGAGACCCGGGTGTGGAATACGTAGTGAGGATCCCATGTCCAGATTGGATAGAGACACTCGGGCTTGAGCTCAAGTGCCGCCGCTAGCGCTACATTGTCGTGCAGACGTAGATCCGTCCGTATCCACCACGCGACACGATTGGACATGTCGGCCAGCCTTGCGCTTCGCACGATACTGAGCGACAGAGGTGTTCATGTAAGCGCAGGCCAAGGGTACCGGTAGTAGCTTTGCTAGTGATTTTTGAATTTAGCGCCCGAGTTGGGATCGGTGGCTGAAATATTGGCGTCGCTGTGCAGCAGATCGAGAACTCTAATTCACTGCAATGTCAACGACAGACAACGAGATGGTTGCAATGCTTGTGCACAACCCTGGTTGAAGAATGTTTGGGATTCACTAGACTAATGCAGGCTTGACTACTACTTCTGTGGTTCAGTGGCGAGACCAAATGCAAGAGACAGACACAGACGAAGGAAAAGAGCAGGGACGCTGGAGACGACAAGCCTTGCAGCTTGGCTCCAGAATGATGGTTTGGTGGGTCAATTCTTCTCTGTCTATGTCCAAGCTAATAAAGCGTTGATTTAGATCGCTTCCACCAAAGTGCTCCACTGCACAAAGATTGGAAAGGTGGTGTTAGAATTTCATGAGGTGTGGTCGGTCGCCCTTTGACAATGAGAATGTTGATGCAAGGTATGCTTTGAGCTCAGGTGTAGCCTTAATGACATTGATGAGTTCTTTGTCGACAGTCTTCTGATCCTCAACTCGGGAAGCGGCTGGCGACTTCTTCTGTTTGTTGTCGCCAAAGAAGTCACCCTCACTCTTCTTGCCTTTCGGGGTCTTTTCTCGTGCAAAGTATTTGGTGTCGTATTTCTCGAGGGAAAGAGATGATGGAAGCTCAATCTTGGTGGAAGTCGCAATCAAATAAGCAGGGTTGACTCGTCGCAGGGGAACTCCATTAACCTTGAATGGGCCGGAAATGAGCACGGTGTCATCAATCTGCTTGAGAGCGATGACTCTCTTTCCTCGGAATCGGCCGGCGAGGATAATACAGACTGTACCAGGAGTAAGAGAAGCCCTTAGCTTAGTTGGCTTTGCGACTTTTCGTGTCTTTTTTGGCAGCGAACTGTCATCGGCAGGGTAGTATTTCTAAGATATGAGTGTCTCCTCTCGAGTACCATTTGGAATTTCTTACTGGAGGAGCGAGGTTTGACATGCTGAGTCTGGGTGAATGCTTAGCTGGGTGTAGAGTAGATGCTCATATCAAGTTGGTATGAGTTGTATTCACAAAAGTTTGCGTGTGCAGAGTCTCCCGTGACAGTCGCAGATATTGAAACACGTGATCTATCGCTTGTGTCGGGCGTCTCGGGATAGTCTATCCACTTCAGGCAATTCTTGCCGCCTGAACCTACACACCACTTCCGAAGTCCTCAGTAAGCGTAACCCGACCTCTGTGCATGCATGGCTGGATGTCATACATAGGCATACGTAAACGCTCTCAAGTGGCTCATCAACTAGTGCTGTTGTTGTTGCGTGAGACAGCGACAATATGTCAAGTATAACACGAACGTTTCGCAATCTGCGACAAATCGGGCTCAAGGAGGCAGGACACCAGATGCAACATATTGGAGACACAAAGGCAGGACGATTAGTTGGCGTTGATAAGATGGGCAACAAGTACTATGAGAACAATGTGAGGATAGCGCTGGCAAGAATTATTGCTGTCCCTGACCGAGGTAGGATGAAGCTCCCTTCAGGAATCGTTGGATCGATTATGCCGACTTCACAAACGAGGAGTCCCAGATTGAGCCCGGCTGGTATTCTTGGCTGAAACATACCTTGAACGACCCGCCCACAGTGGACAGATCGTTAGAAACTGGTCAATACGCCTGGGAAATCAAATGGTTCAAGAATCCTACAATGAGCCGTGGAGCATATAAACCTTACAGTACTGTGAAGGAGAAGTACGTGTCAGTTCTGCACTCTCGTCCATCGACTCATTTGCTTAGGATCAACAAATGGGAACCAACAGTCAAGGCTCGTGCTTGAGAGCCATCACATAGCGCCATCGTTCTAGCCTGCTAGTAGTCAACTCAATGAGACTTGTACATGATAAATTGTTTCGTGTCTCTATGAAATGCTGTCCCTTGCATCCGATCAAGCAACGAGAACTGCAGAGTTTGTAAGACATTCGGATCCAAGCCGAGGCGACAGTGTTCTGTAGCACTAACCTTTTACATGTGGACCATATACAGCTACAATACATAGATGCATGTCTACATATATAGACCAGCTGCCGTACGCGAGTCAATGCAACCGAAGTTGATCCACAGCCTTGGATCCCAGATTCGTCTCAGCGTTGTGGCCCACGCGCGGCTGGCTTCCACGCCCCAGGCTTATTTCATCACTATCTTGCGCCGTGGGCCTCTTCAAGAACAATTCCTGGCAACTCTACTTGCTGGTCTATCCACACAATGTCCTCTTGAGTGACATCAGAACCGTGTTCTTCTTGCATTGCCCTTGGTGAAGGTTGCTCATGCGTGCATTTCTAGCGTGTCGTGCAATCTGGCGAAAGGATGATTTTACGAAATGCTTTCATCACGACTATGTGCAAACACTCTTTCCTACAATTATCGGCGTTGTCTCTCTTTTCATCATTACATTATCTCTAGGTTTACACTTAGCAAAGTCAAAGCAGCTTTCATATGCAGCCTTGGACGATGTCAGTCAGAGCAGCGATGAGACGCAAGAAACCGAACACGAGATATTTGCTCGAGCTTCTTCACGACTTCCAAGGACGGACGCCAAGGAGCATTTCGCAAGGCCCAGGACAGAGGCGCTCAGCAAGGCTGCTGAGATGTTCTCGGGTCTAGCTTTGATCGCACTCGGCATCGTTGCCACGATATTCAGTGCCGACAAACTCGTGTCTGCAGTACAAGTTGGATTTTGGACATACCTGACGACACTCATTGGCCTCAAAATCTCTAGGATCCTCAACCCATCTTGGTCGAAGACCCTTTTCATACATGTGGTGGTGATGATAATCCTTTCCTGGCCCTTGTCGTTCTTTCGCCTGCGCACAGTGTTACTGAAAAAGACTTCACACTTCGACTACTTATTAGAGATCTTCAATTTTGTATTCGTCTCAATCCTCTTCCTCGTCGCTGTGACGACTAGAACATCCCTCGAGCCATATAAGCTGAAGTCAAAGAAAGGTCTCCCACCTACACAAGAACCTCTAGCCTCTCTCTTCTCGCGAGCAGCATTCAACTGGGTCGATCCGGTAATTTGGAAAGGATTCTTTCAAGCTCATAGCATGGACAATGTCTGGGATCTTCGCGAGGATGACTATGCTCAGACCGTTCTTGCTGCCTTCACCACGGCAAAGCAAGCTTCGAGTCTCACAATCACACTACTCAGACACTTTCGATCAATGCTGCTGATCCAGGGTGCGTGGGCATTTCTGTATTCCATCTTCACCTTCGCTCCAACTTTGTTGCTTAAGCAGATCCTACAGTATCTAGAGGCGCCAGAGGACACTCCGAGAGAAGTTGCGTGGTTGTATTGTGCAGGCCTCCTGGCTGGCTCTATCTTCTCCACCATTGGTAACAATCAAGCTCTCTTCATAGGCAGACGAATCTGTATCAAGTTGAGAGCGATCATAATTGGTGAAGTATATGCGAAAGCACTGCGACGAAGAGATAACACTAAATCGGGAGAAGAGGATGAAAAATCTGAAGGTCAAGCCAACAATGGACAGATCATCAACCTCATGGCGATTGATGCATTCAAGGTCTCGGAAATTTGTGCATATCTGCACTATCTAGTCGCCTCTGTGCCTGTGGAACTCGTCATTGCTGTAACTCTACTGTACACCGTGCTTGGCTGGAGTGCCCTGGCTGGAATTTTGGCAATGATTATCTTGCTGCCGGCGAATTATTGGATGTCCAGTCAATTTTCTAAGATACAGGAGGATCTCATGAAGACGACTGACATCAGGATCAATCGAATGAATGAGTTGCTGAACAGCATCCGAATCATTAAGTACTTTGCATGGGAGCAGAGTTTCATGAAGGACATCAATCTATGCCGTGCAAACGAGCTTAAGCAATTGAAGCGACGATATATCATGTACAGCATAGCATCACTCTCTTGGAACGCCTCGCCAGTTCTGATTACACTACTGACCTTCGTCACATACACGAAGCTGGCCGGAAAGGACCTCACAGCCTCGATTGCATTCACTTCTTTGTCCCTGTTCAATGTTCTTCGTGCGCCTTTAGACCAGTTGGCTGATATGATAACCAATGTTCTGCAATCGAAAGTGTCCCTTGACCGGGTCGCGGCGTTCCTTAGCGAGGAAGAGACACTGAAGTACAACATTTTGGCAAAGAAGTCCCCATTGAAGAAAGGCCCGAAAATTGGGTTTGTCGATGGCACCTTTACATGGGCAAGTCAAAAGGATATGGTCGAGAATCCCGAAAACCAGGCGTTCCAGGTGCGCGATCTCAATATCGAGTTTCCAGTAGGAGAATTATCCGTCATCTCTGGTCCAACAGGATCTGGCAAAACCTCTCTGTTGATGGCCTTGCTAGGCGAGATGACTCCCATCAAGGGCGAGGCATACTTGCCAGGAGCACGAAACAAGGAAGATTCAGACATTATCCCGGGTAGTGAATTGATTGACTCTGTGGCCTATTGCGCACAATCGGCATGGCTGCTAAACGATACGATTCGCAACAATATCTTGTTTTCGGAGAAGTACAATGAGAAGCGCTACAATGCGGTGGTCAAAGCCTGTGCTTTGACTCGCGACCTGGACATTTTGGAGCACGGCGACGAGACTGAAATCGGTGAGAAAGGGATCACTCTATCAGGTAATGTCCGTTGAAGTTCGTTGCCGTGGAGCTAACGAAAAATAGGTGGTCAAAAGCAACGAGTCTCACTGGCACGAGCACTATACAGTAAGGCGAGGCATCTAGTGCTCGATGATTGTTTGTCTGCTGTCGACTCTCACACTGCAAAGTGGATATTTCAGTTTGCGTTATCAGGTAGTCTCGTTGAAGACCGAACCAGACTTCTTGTCACGCATAATGTTTCCTTGTGCCTGCCGAGTGCTTCACATGTCGTACTATTGGACAATGGTCGCTTGTCGCATCAGGGCACTCCGCAACAACTTCTTGAGGATGGTGCTGTAGGTCTGGACGACGAGGCTTTACGCTCTGCCATTTCAGTCACAAATTCTCGGATGAACTCGACGGTAGTTTCCAGAGTGCAGTCACAGGTAAATATTTCCGACATTGTAGAGGAACAGGAAGGAGCCACGGCAGTGGAAGCTGCGGAGACCAAGAAAAGGAATGCATCTGAATCCAAAGCAAACCTGGTACAAGAAGAGACTCGTGCAAAGGGCTCCGTACAATGGTCAGTATATGGCTCATACACAAAGTCTCTTGGAGGGTTCTTCTTCTGGATTTTCATCGCTCTAGCATTCCTCGCTCAGCAGGGCTTCAATATTTTACAATCTTACTGGATTCGAGAATGGGCACAGAGTTATCAAACCCGGATTTCTAGTGTCTTCGGTCACTTCTTGCCTCACACCTCTCAGAATGTAGCGAGAGTAACGGCGGCTCGAGTATGGGTACCAACCACTATGGCGAAGATTTCGACAATAGCTTTTCAATCCTCGACGATCGAGTCAACCTTTACTAACATGAAAAACAATACCGATTTGAATTACTATCTAGGAGTGTACTCACTGATTGCGTTGGCGTTCTGTGTCGCATCACTTTTCAGAATTGTCATTGTGAGCTTGGGTAGTATTCGAGCCTCGCAAGTCATTCATGAGAAGCTTTTGGACCGTGTCATCCACTCTAAGATGCGATTTTTTGATTCGACGCCGCTAGGAAGAATTATGAATCGTTTCAGCAAAGATCTTGAGACGATTGATCAGGAAATCGCAATGGTTGCTCTTGGCTTCATTCATGATTCTCTCGCGATCGTAGCAACTGTAGTTCTAATATCTCTCATCACCCCAGGATTCTTGATAGCAGGCGTTGTCATCACTATGATGTATTCTCTGGTCGGTGCGTTCTACGTCCGATCTAGTAGAGAACTCAAAAGACTCGAGTCAGTCACACGCTCTCCGATATATCAACATTTCGGTGAGACACTGGTCGGTATCACCACGATCAGAGCATATGGCGATGAACTGCGCTTTATCAGCGACAATCTTGCCAAAATTGACACAAATAACAGGCCATTCTACTATCTGTGGGCATGCAACCGGTGGCTTTCTGTTCGTGTCGACTTAGGAGGAGCCTTGGTGTCTTTCTTCGCTGCTGTCTTTGTCGTCTTGAACGTCGACACCCTCGATGCTGGACTCGCAGGGATTTCTCTGACGTACGCAATCACATTCACAGACCATGTCCTTTGGGTCGTGCGACTGTATGCCATGAATGAGATGAACATGAATTCTGTCGAGAGGGTTTCCGAGTATTTGGACATTGATCAAGAAGCACCAGCCGTTGTTGAAAAGAACCGCATCCCAGAAGAATGGCCAACGAAGGGAGAGATTGACGTCAAGAATCTCGTGCTGCAATATGCTCCAGACTTGCCAGCCGTCATTCGTGATGTCAGTTTCCATGTTAAAGGTGGCTCCAAAATTGGCATTGTAGGACGAACAGGCGCTGGAAAGTCGACTATCGCGACAGCCTTCTTCCGTCTTGTCGAGCCTACCTCTGGTTCGATAAGCATAGACGGGATCGATATCACCACTATCGGTCTGCGAGATTTGCGTCAGGGATTAACCATCATTCCCCAGGATCCAACCTTGTTTCAGCGCTCGCTGCGATTCAATTTAGATCCCTTCAATGAGCATACAGACATGGAAATATTCGAGGCTCTGAGACGTGTGCACTTGATTGGTAGTGACAGCGCAGAAAATATTCAAGCCGAAAATGGAACGAAACAAAATGAAAACATCAACGTGTTCCTCAATCTAGAAACTCCGATATCCGAAGGAGGCAACAATCTCTCGCAAGGACAACGACAGTTGCTGTGTCTCGCGAGAGCTCTATTGCGATTGCCAAAAGTTATATTCATGGACGAGTCGACGGCTTCTGTGGACTTTGCAACAGACAGCAAGATCCAAAAGACAATAAGGACAAACTTCAAGGACTCGACCATCCTGACGATTGCGCATCGATTACGCTCAATCTGTGACTACGACAAGATTCTGGTGCTGGATCAGGGCAGAGTGGTCGAATATGATCATCCATACCAGCTCATGACCAAGGAAACGCAGTTCAAAGAAATGTGCGAGCATTCCGGCGAATTTGATGTCCTCTTGGACATGGCAAAAAAGGCACATTTAGATCGAGCACTTGTTGATGATACTTAGAGCATGACATCAAGATCGTCGCACGACAGTCGTGTACATAACCATAAGATAGCGTCGAGAAAACAAAAACATTGCATAACCATCATTAGTACTCTGTCCTTCGTTACATGCTTCAAAAGCATGTTGCGTGCTTGAAGCTGCCATGCGATGGGATACTTGAAACGGTCGCCATAATGTTCCGCAACCTTGCTATGCTATTACCATACAGTATTGTACAATCCATTTCTAAATGCTCCCATGTCCTTCTCCTTGTCTCCGTGATCGCCGTCGTCGTCGCGCCAGATGATCAATCAAATGACGAGTGCCGAGCCTTGAAAGGCGAGATTCGCCAGTGATCCGGCGGCGAGGACGACGGGCACGGGTCTGAAGCTGGTCAATGCCTTGAACGTATAGGAAGCACTATACGCCAGACTCCACGCTGCCATACAAGTCAGTCTCATGCCATTGCCATAGTGACTTTAACACTCCGAAGCAGCACCGAGCGGTGACATTTCGGAGGAAAAGCAACTAGAAAGGAACGTACCGGTGGCGGCGAGTCGTCCGTTTTGAATGTCGTCCGTCTGCATAAGGTACCCGGCGTACCCGAACGCAAAGGCGTACCCTGCACTGAGTAATGGCGAAGGGAGACCGCGTCGGCCGCTATTCGTCACTCCGGCCGCCAAGACTCACGATCAATCAGTACGCAATTCCTGACAAGTGTCGACCCCGTTCTCCGGGAGGACCGGGGACGAGGACATGGGGTTAAGATAGTACCTGATGCGCCGAGACCGTACTGCGAGTATGGCGTATTGATCCATTTATTGCGAATGTCCATGAAGGTCGTCATGCCTGTCGCTTACAGAGAAGGTCTCAAAGAGGTCTTCAGTAATTTAGTCGAGCAGTCCTCTGAACAAATGCGTCTGCCACTCGATTGATGCGGCAAAAAGAGAGTATGAAGGATACAATCAGTTGTATACACGTACGTACTCCCTCGGTACATATATTTCGACGTCGTACACGAAATGCGGCGACACGTGATTCGTCAGACGCTTAAATTCAGCCAAACCGGCTCCACCATTTGCGCAAGTGGCTGCGTCTGCAGTTCGTATCGCGGCAATTCTACAGCTACTTTGCATGTAAGGTACATATATATGCTGCACTAATGACCATCACGACTGTAAAAGGCTGCACAGGACAGATACTACAGACACGTTTTGACGGTGCCAATACTATAGTATGGCTCTCAAGCCGAAGATTTCCGTATGTCAGCATATCCCTGTGGCCGGTCACGACCTGGAACTGAATTTCGAATTGGCGAGCAAGTTGGTGCGTCAGGCGGCATCGGAGGGTTGCGACTTGGCGGTCCTGCCGGAATACTCGCTGGCGATTCCGCACGGGGAGCACTCTGACTGGGCAGACAGGGACTCGCGGTACCTGCGCAAGTTTCAGCGGTTGGCGGCCGAGTTGGGCATCAACCTGGTGCCCGGCACCATTGGCGAGTGGGAGGATTTGCGCGGGGACGGCGAGTTGGTGTTGAGCAATAATGCGTACTTTATCGATCGGTCGGGCAACCTGCTCGCCACGTACCGCAAGAAGAATCTCTGGCACCCGGAGCGCGAGTTCTTCGTCAAGGGCGAGGATGAGCATGCCGTCTTTGACACGCCGGAGTTTGGCAAGGTCGGACTCTTGATTTGCTGGGACGTAGGGTTTCCGGAGGCGTTCAGGTGTCTCGTCAAACTCGGCGTCGAGACCATCATCGCCCCGACGTGCTGGACACACGCCGACGCCGGCCACGGGTTGCGGTACAACAAAAACTCCGAGGCACAGTTTCTCAATGCCCTCTGCACTCTGCGCGCATTCGAGAACGAGGTGATCTTTGTGTTTGTCAACATTGGTGCCGAAGAACAGGATCGCGCGCTCGGCGGCGTCGGCATGAGTCAGATTTGCGCTCCGTTTTATGGACAGATTGCCGGATTCACGGACCAGAGACGCGGCGTCATCACGGCAGAGGTGGACTATAGTTGTCTCAAAACTGCCGAAGAGGTCTACAAAGTGCGTCAGGACGTCATGAAGACTGACTGGCATTATGGTACGAAATGTGATCGTTGTGGATGACAAACATTCCCTTGCTTCATATGATAATGACTACTATATCAAAGTGTACAGATTATGAATACATATGGCCCATTCGTGGTCATGCTACTCACGTATGAATCCGCCGTCCGCGAGAGAGTTTCCGTCGTCGCTCTCATTAGTGATTGTATCGTCTATTTTCTTGATGGGCAGTGCTGGAGGTCCCTTCTCTTCAGCTTTATACATCTCTCCATCACCATCCATCTCTTCCCGATCTGGGATGCCATATTCAGCATTGATTCGGCGTCTGATCCTCATGCCCTTCAAGAGTTTTGCCCACAGCTTTAAGGCCGCATCCGAGCGCTTCTTATCCTCCTTCCTGATCCTGATCTCCTCGGCTTCTTCCCATGCAGCTCGAAGCCTCTCGGCATTCTCATCTGCAACCAAGACACCAAGGACGACCGGGATGGCGCCCCTCTTTTTGAACTCAAATCCGACCACGGCTTCAGCGTGCTCAATCTCCAGCTTGCGAGCTATTCTCGAGGCACCCTTGAGCTTCAAATGCGTCGCTCCCTTGGGTATCATCGATTCAACAAAGACGTCGGCATTGCCGTAAGCATTTTTTGGGATGATACCGTCCTTAATCGGTGGCGGGATGATGTACTCGGTCTGATCGATGGAATAGATTCCTTGCATGACATGTTCCTCTCCAGTCTCGGCCAACTGCTGCTGGTGTTCTCTGATTCGATTCGTGGTCATTGCCCGGGCCTTGATCATTTTTATGGGCCGTTCGCCCGCCTTGATCCGTCTGCCTTCTTTGTGATAATTCTCTATCGTCTTGCCGGCGATGACATCGGACCGCAGATAAACTTTTGAGGTCATAGCTTTAGCTCCCTTCCCGACAGAGAACGTGTCGATAGACTTTGCTCCTGGTTTGAATGATTCTTTTTCTCGCAAATGTTTGTCTAGTATGTATATCGGAGATGACTTGAAGTCAGCCAACGTTTTGGGCATCTCATCGACCGGTGGCTTGACTACCTCCTTGAACGCAAGTAGATCATCCTCCTCACGCTCTGACGCATCTCGATACGAATTGCCGAGGCCGACAAGAATTTTGTTCACATCGTATCGAGTGTTTGTCTTGCCGTCAGCACGAAGGAAGACTTCCTTAACCTTAGCCCACGACGATGCATACCGCATGGTGACATCTTTCGCATGTCTATTAGCATCGTAGGCAACAACGAATCCAAGTGTCAGCCTACAGTGGATCAGCGAAGGCAGGATAGATTCTGGAAAGGGGCGTACTTCTGCTTCTCTGCTTTAGCACCTCTAGGATGCAAAGACTTGAAGTCCTTTGATTCTACCAAGACGGCCTCTTTGACCATAGAATCAATAGCTATCCAACTGTCTCTTGTAAAGTCATAGAGCTCAGTCCAGAAGATGGGGAACTCAAGTTCATCATCTGGACGGCGCTCTTTAGTGGTAATAGACTCTTTTGTGGCCTTGGTGAGATCTTCTACGTCGGTGAGGAGATCCGGATCGATACTGTACTCCGAGTCCAGCTCGGATAGATCTGATTCATCAATGTTGATGGCATTATCCTTTGAGCCCTCTTCCGAGACGTGCGCATTGCCAGCAAGTCTGTTCTTCTCGCTGTCGGGACGGTTCATCGACCTTCGATCGGCGTCGTCCTTGATGCTCTGCACGAGGTCGCCGCTGAACTCTTCTCGCTCGTTGAACTTGAAACCAAGAGGTTGCGTGGAGAATATGAGTCGTGCTCTGAAGTGATATGCGCGTAGAAGGGCTGTGAACAGTTGTGCTCCAAAGTCGCGCGAGCCTTTAAGAGTTCTTGCTTGATTGAGGAATGACTCCACATCTTCGAACTTCTCAGACATTTCTTCTACGTAAGCGCCGGCGTCCATCTGTGAGACTTGCCTATGGCCTAATTTTCTCAAACCAGGTTTCGTCCTTTGAAACTGTTTGCTGAACACTTTCATAACCCGTCCCACCACTTCGATAAAATCGTGCGTAGATGGGTCCTTGTTCCGTGCTAGCGTCCTTAACTCCTTGTCCATGGCAGCCGCTCGAGTCCTCATAAACCTGCGGAGGATTCGGTGCAGTCTTTCGTCGTTGAGCCACTTGTTCCTCCAGGCACCTATAGCGACCATTGCAATAGTGGACATGTAGTGGCAGAATGCACGCTCATGTACTGCTCTAATTGACTGCTTCTTCTTGCCGGTCTTAGCAAGCTGCAGCCTCTCCGCTTTCTCTAATGTCAAATTGAGATCCTCGGCCGGACTATCTGTCTCCTCAACGTCGAACTTCGCGCTCGCGCCAGCGCGAGCAGAGATGTCTACATCCTCGAAGAGATTATCTTCATCATCATCATCGTCCTCTTCGTGCTCGGCGTCCTCGCCTGTCCCATCCTGATGCTGATCAGAGGTACCATTGTCATCAAGAACCCGGAGACGATCAGGTTTAGTTGGTTCATCGTCCATAGACTCATCTGAACTCAGTGCATCGATTTTGTGATCATGCACCACTGCCGTGATTCTACTGAGTGCTGCAAGAGCTGTCTCTGACTCTTCTTTGATTAGCTGTGGAGCTGGCGCAGCATGAACCTCTTTTCTGACGCCCTTCGTCTCTGTATCTTTCCCTCTAAGGGGTGTCACCCTCGCAGCGGCATGTTGAGAGCCTGAGCCTGAGCCATTATGAGCCGCTCGTAATTTGTTTCTCGCCCTTTGTGTTGAGGCTTCCTCGGGTATCTGGTCTTCGGTTTTGATCACCGGAGTTCTCTTTCGCTTCTTCGTCTCCACAGGTCGCGCTAGAGAGTCATGCCTGTCCTCTTCAGTCTTGACGACTCTGGACTGTCTTCCACGACGAGATTTGGCCGGCGGCTGGATCACCGTAGCGGTATCGTGGGACTTTTTTCCACTCGCTCTTGCGGACGACCGAGTCCTTGCTGTTTCATCCACCGCATCCTCATCGATCTTCCTCTTCCGAGGCCTTCCCATTCAAGACTGTCTGCACACGAACCGATTGGCATGAAGCAATTATGTCATGGAGAAGAAGTAGTTGCCCAATTTGGAAAAATGGGCGTTCGGCGCAGTGAATGCGACTGATGTGGGGAATCGTTCAGATCTCGATGCAACCAAATCTGGGAATTAATATTGTCCTTCGAATTCATTTGATCAATGCACAGCTGGCCTAGGCAATATCATGCTTAGCATATTAATATTCGGAACGCAGTCCAAATAAGTATATAATCGCATCAAATCATGGGTCGGAGCAGAAATCTCGTCCTTGCACCCAAGATAGAGATAGGTCTTTCTGGACAATCGGCATGAACAAGTGGGGGTTTATGGTTGTAGCTTAAGCCGCATCGCACAATGTCGAAGTGTGATCAAATTGACAGGATGAATGGAGAATAAGATGGAGGCAAAGAGATCGAGTATGAAGGACTATAACATCCCTTGACAAAGCCACAAGGCAAACCTTGTCTTCAGATCAGCCTTCCGCTCTGCACGGCTCAACTCGTCAACTGATACTTGTGTAGCTTGAGACTGCAAATTCCGCACTTCGTGCTCAAGCGCTCTCTGCAGGTCGTGTTCAGCCGTGATCAGCACCGCTGTAGCCTCAAGATCTAGATTCTGACTCCTTCGCGTGAAGTTCGAAGAGCCAACGAATGTCAAGGATGGACCCACTGAATCCGGCGATTTTGGATGTATCCAAAGTCCCTTGGCATGATATGTCCAACGATCCTTGTCCCCGTATGCACCACGACGCCACTCCCTGAGCAGGATGTTTTTTTCCTTGCCCTCCTTCTTGACATCGTCTAAGAATCTCTCGGAGAGGAGCGTATAGGCGGCGGTGAGCATTCCTGAGGGGCCACTGGACTTGTAAAAGCCATTAGCATCAGGACTAGCTGTAATTACTGTCCCTTTGCCTACCGCTCGGAGCAGGCGACGTCTGTAGTCCTCGAAGACATTGAAATAACCGGCTGTAAAGGTCCAAGTGGTGTCATGGTGATCATCAGAGGCTAAAAGATCCAAGACAGCATTAAAGACCGGTTGCTCTGTAGAAAGGGGACGCTCAAACAATGAATTCATCTGGATGAGAGGATACAAGATCGAGGCGGGCGGTCGTTCGTCGCTGAAATCGCAATGATCTATAGCTCTAGGGACGATCAGAGTCCTGATCACAGACGTGGCGAATTCTTTGTAGGCCCTTGGACTCTTGATCGGTTCTGGGCATTCCTTATGTGTCCATAGTAGCGAATAGCCAGCAATTCGGTCCGAAAATTGTACCTTGTACGATATGGACGATATAGCATCATGCAGACGCTCATAGAAGCGAGTCACTGTAGGATGCGAGAACACATGATATCGGTCCTGCCGATCTGTAAAGTAGTCATTTGATAAATTCGCACCAGAAAGCATGATTTCATCGTCGAATCCATAGAGTTTCATATGCTGCAGGCCCCAACCTTCATCGAACCGTCGTGGAATTAGTGCTTTGCGCCAACCATGAAGACCCGGTGTGTGGAACATCGATATCTCAACTCTGTCATGACCGAACTCAGACAACAGTGGAGCAAGCAATGAAGCACAAGTTGTCCTTGGCGCTTCTCGGGTGCCTCGGAGAGCATCGGTGAGAATTGATAGTCTCAGGGTCGGACATTCGCGTAGCCGCTTGGAAAGTGCAGTCACCTCGCAAGATCAGCAGCGGAATCAGATAATGAGATGAGAGATTACTAATTCATGCTCTGTCTTGCCTATGTACAAGGTTGAGAAAAATATCCTGTGCTTCGCAGCACCAATCTTCTTCAGCAAGGTATCATAGAATTGACTAGGACTTTCGAGGACCTTGACACAACCAGCAGGGAGATCTATCCGTGGAGATAGCTTATCCAGTTTTATGCTCAGCTGACGATATTTCGGATCGAATGTGTACTCTTCCGGCCGAGTCGTACTGGTCCCGAAAGACTGTCCGTTGGGTCGCACTTGCTGACTACTCATGGTTCGGAAGGACAGACATCGGTTGCAGATATTGTGACGAGTGATCATATCCAGCGAGCAGATATCACAGAGTTCTCAAGCAGAAATACTTAAAGGTCTGATTGGCTGCATTGCTCGCCATTGCAATGAGAGATTTATGCTTTTAGTCGCAGCCTTAGCACGCTTTCAGGGCAGACTTGATATAACCAAATAATTCAACGTAACTGACGAGCGGTCATCATCGAATGCATTGGAGATCAATCGACAATTTGTCAGAGACTTCAGTTCCAGGCACGAGTCAATCGCTCTCTTACTGCCTCCAGTCATATGCATTCTGAGACTTCTTGTGGTAACAAACTTACGGTAGCAAACCTAGAACCTACCTAGACAGCGCACATGGCAGACATTACCCGAAACGATCGTGAACTTCGCCTGACTAGGCAATTGCGGCCGTTGGATGGCATCAGTGGAGTCAATTCTTGGCTTCCTTGCTATTTCTCGGCCCAAGGCAGCTTGTAGCAAGTTATTTGCAAGAACAGTTGCTATCTTGCAGCACTCGTCGAGCATCAGACTACGCAGAGCCATCCAACAGCTTGTCGTTTGCGTCTGTACAAACTCAGCTCGGCAGCTCGCTATCCCCGCGATGGTTCGGAATGGTCTTGTTCACTCAAAGAATCTTTCGACGTCGATAACTAAACTACTTTTCTTACTGATCTCTACTCTCTCGTCCTTATCTTCACAACCTCTTGGCAGACTTCTGCTTTCAGTCGAGGACGATGCTCCAGAGGAGGAACCCGGTAGTACCAAGTTCTGGTGGAAATTGGGTGTGTCAGTACTCCTGATCTTGGGGGGTGGAGTTTTCGCCGGCCTCACAATTGGTCTGATGGGACAAGATATCATTAACGTGCGGACTTCTTAAGCATGCTGAGGTGATGCTGATGAAGTAGCTACAAGTACTTGCCGAATCTGGTGAGGGAAAACAACGCAAGCATGCAACAAAAGTTCTTAAATTACTCCAACGTGGTAAACACTGGGTCCTGGTCACCTTGCTATTATCTAATGTTCTCACAAACGAGACACTACCGATTGTAATGGATAGTATCCTGCCGGGTGGCATCTATGCAATTGCCATCTCGACTGTTTCGATTGTTATATTTGGTGAAATCATACCCCAAGCACTCTGCGTCAGGTATGGTCTGGCTATTGGAGCAGCATTCGTACCTCCCATGCTTGTCATGATGTATCTTATGTTTCCAATCGCGTACCCGATCGCCAAACTTCTCGACTATCTACTTGGCGATGACGAAGGCACAGTCTACAAGAAAGCCGGCTTGAAAACTCTGGTCACACTACACAAGACGCTTGGAGCCGACAGGCTAAACGAGGATGAAGTCACCATAATAACCGCTGTCCTCGACTTGAAAGACAAGAGTGTTGCGTCGATTATGACACCAATCGAGGATGTCTTTACCATGAGTGCAGACACAATTCTCGATGAGCCCATGGTTGACACAATTCTGAAGGAAGGGTATTCTCGAATTCCGATATTCCAACCAGGCAATCCGACAAACTTTGTTGGTATGCTTTTAGTGAAGATCTTGATCACGTATGATCCTGAAGATCGAGTGCCAGTGAGCAATTTTACCCTAGCCACGCTACCAGAGACACGACCGGAAGTATCTTGCCTTGACATTCTAAACTTCTTTCAGGAAGGCAAAAGTCATATGGTCCTGATCTCTGAAAGTCCAGGAGATAACAAGGGTGCACTAGGTCTCTTGACTTGTGAGGATATCATTGAAGAACTCATTGGAGAAGAAATCCTTGATGAAACAGATGTCTATATTGATGTACATCAGAAGACGAAGCGCCTCAATCCGCCACCACTAAAGAAAGGACATCGCATAAACTATCAGCAGCTCGATCGACGCGTGTCAAGTCTTGCAGCTGCCGGAGCTAAGGCATTATTCAGACCAGCTAATGTTGCGTCTAACCCTAAAGAGACGAAAAGTACAAAAGTAACCATCAAACCAACCACGAATACACAAGTTGACTCCATCACTCCGGCTCAAAGCACACCGGACAACGAAAGAACTGGTCTGCGGCCGCCTGGTCACCCAGATAGAAGTCGCTCCCCGGGCTATGGAGCCACGTCCGAACGTGCTGCCATGCACGACAACTTGTCCTCTAGTCCCGCCACAAATAGACAATTTGAGTCTACTGAGGTGCAGAGTAGCTCTATTCTGCCACAAAATAGAAAGGACGACGAAGCTGACGATGTCGATGATAATGACGATGCTACAACGCCGCTGCTTGAGCGTGACCATACCGAGGACTCACAAGCCAGCAATGAGGGTTCGAAACGTACATCTCGAGTACGATCAGGCAGTATTGTTGAAACTACTTATTTCCATCCAGATGGGACTAGCAAAGTTGTCGTGGAAATGGATCATCAAAATCACAACCACGAAAATGCCATCGAGGAGGAAGAATGTGAGAATGAAGAAAAGAAAAATGGCATCAGGGTACCTGCACATAATGTCGATAGTCCGGGAGAGTCAGAGCTGGATACGAGCGCGAGCCAGAGTCCAGAGGAAACGACGCTGCTGAACGGTAAAAAGGAGCTCTCGAAATCGCAACGCAAAAAGGCCAATGCAAGAAAGAAGAAGAAGAAGAAGACGAATAATTGAGTAATGATAAAGGTGGTGGAATAATCTTGATTCTGCACTATGGATGTCGAAGATTTGATGAACGCTATATGGTCCAGTCTTTTGCATTTTTAGAGCTCAGCCTGTGCGCATTCGTGCAGCTACTGATCACTCCGATCATGATCAGTGTTTCTCCTGTTGTTTTCGGTGATCACTCATATATGTGTATATACTCCGACCCCCGGAGAAAAAGACTGTCAGTCAGTCAATCAATCAATCAATCAAGCATATCAGTATTCCTTTATGCCTGACTGTCATTCCCAAAATTCGTGCCTGTTGTTTCATTATGGGGATCGAAATTACGAGCGGTAGTCCGAGTTGATGGTGACGTACTCGTGACTAAAGTCGCAGGTCCAGTACGATGCCGCGTGCCCGCCGCCGGTGCCGAGACTGACGTGCACCTCGAGATCCTCCATGGCGAGAATCTCCGAAGCACGAGCCTCGTCGACGGCCTCGGGTTCGCCATTGACGAGTAATGCGAGGGTGGGTGACCCGTCGCTGGGCACAAAGGAGACGTTTGTGGCCGTGGGCTGGCAAGGGACGCCGGCGTACCCCGTGGCACAGAGGATGCGGCCCCAGTTGGCGTCTTGGCCGTACAGGGCCGTCTTGACGAGTGCGCTGGTGGCGATGGTGGACGCTACTTTTTTCGCGTCGGCAAAGGAGTGCGCGTCCGTCACTGTCACGGTCACGAATTTCGTCGCGCCTTCGCCGTCGCGCACCACGAGTTTTGCGAGGTCGATGCAGAAGTCGGTGATGGCGTCGCGTAGTGGGATGAAGGCAGGAGATGACTCGGTGATCTCGTTGCCGTGGCTGGTGTCATTGCCGTTGGTACCGCTGCTACTACTTGTAGTGCCGTTGGCGAGGAGGGCGATGGTGTCGTTGGTGGACATGTCGCCGTCGACGGAGATGGCATTGAAGGAGCGGTCGACGGCGTGCTTGAGGATGCTGCGGCAGGCGTCCGGACTGATAGGGCAGTCGGTGGCGACGAACCCGAGGAGCGTGGCCATGTTTGGGTGAATCATGCCGGCGCCCTTGGTGATGCCCGCGATCCTGTACTGCGGACGGTCGGGCAGGTCGATGGTGCGCGAGAGCAGTTTGGGAAAGGTGTCGGTGGTGCAAAAGGCCTTGGCGCACTCCAACCATGCGTCGTGCGTGTCTGATCGCGCCTTGTAAGCCTTGGGGATGCCGGACAGGATCTTGTCGATCGGTAGACGCTGCCCGATGACTCCGGTCGACATGACGAGACTGCGCAGGAGCTCGTCATTCTTGGTGGACTCGAACTGCGCATCGAGCGTCTGTGCCATTGACTTTGCGTCCTCCATGCCGCCGGCACCAGTCACCGCATTGGCGCATCCGCTGTTGCTCACTATGCCACGCAGTCCACGGCCACCGCGGTCCTGTACGATCTGGCGGGAGATTGTGACTGGGGCGGCTTGAAAGACATTCTTGGTGAATACTGCAGCTCCATTACATGCCGTGTCAGAGACCACCACGGACAGGTCGGGCTTCCCATTCTTCTTCACTCCACAGTGGATGCCAGAGACTTTAAAGTTTTGCGGATAAGTGCCATCTTGAGGCACGAAGCGGGACTTGCTCTGTGATGCTCCAGTGTTTGTTGTCGCGGAATAGAGCCTGGTGATGGCCTTGGGTGTTTTGCTAGATGCCGACTGTCTCCAGCCGTTTAGCATAAACATCTTTGACCTGAAAGCACTGTATGAAAGCCCACTGCTCAGAGGCTTGGGCAATTCTGATGTATATCCTGGCGTTTTACTTGTGTCATGGCCTGCAGATGCATATGCATGCATATGATGGGTCTCGAAGTTTCATGGATGAGCTGTAGATTAGATATCGGGCCGTTGAGCGGGCCGTCTATCTTGAAACAGTAGTACGTACCGAATCCAGACAAGCGTCCGGAGATCAGCCACGAAACGGGAAAGGGCGGAAGGGGCGGCGGCGGCGGGGCTGGGGCGGAGAAAACGGAGACTTCAAGGACTCCAATGAAGGGGATCACCACACAAAGCTGCCCAATCAATCTCAATGGAAGGACGGACGTAGCAGGCGTCAGATCACGAGATGGTGGCACAAGGAGATCCAATGCAGGCGATCTGGATTTCTTTTGCACGATCCACGCTTCTCTCTCTCTCTTCCCTCTGTCTTCCAAGGTTCTCTCTCCTTCTCCTTGTGTTCGCCGCTGGCCGATCACACATGCCCACGGTGCGTGTCATTCGTACAAGCCTCGTCTCTCGAGCACAGACCGTCTCTCCTCGTTGGCCTGCCTCGCTCTCTCGCTCTGACCTTTGCTCTCACACCATTGCGAAACTCTCTTCCTAAACAAGACGTGTGGTGCTACATGCTACAAATCCTCCGACACAACTCACCTTCGTGTTGACGCGAGAGCTGGACTGAGTCGAGAACGATAACATGCTCGAGTTGCGCTGATTCTCTCTCAAGTCTCACTCAAATTTTCCCATCTTCTCCTCGCGACTTTTGCAATTCAGATCGGGCAAGATCTCGAGTTATGGATTGTCGTAGAGTCCTTGTCAATCTCTCGAGATGTGCATTGGTGGTCGTACCGTGCATTCTCCTCATTCATCTCTTCTTGTTTCGCTCTCTCAATGGCAAGTCATTCGCCAACTTCAATCCGTCCTCTGAGCTCAGGACTGTCTACGATATAGCGTTCCAGGCAGATCATTTCGAGCCACAAAGGTTCAAGGTCTCCGACGAAGTGGTGGCATTTCTGGGAAAGAGACCACACATCAAGACTGTGGCAGACATTCCAAAGATAATTGATGCTTGTAGCAGTGTGGGTGAGGATGGATGGCGTGACACGAGCAATTGTGTCAACTTCTTACGAGACTCCGAAGACACGTATCTTTCCATTGGCACCGAGGATGCTCTGGGATGTGACGTAAAAAGTCCGGTCAAGTATCATACTTATTGGCGAGGCCCTCTCACTTGGCGTGTGTCCTTCATGCTCAAGTCATTCCTGTATACGCAGAACTTGGACTGCTCGAGGATGTACCTGTGGCTGGATGCCGACTGGGACGAGAACACTGTGGAGGGGGCCATGGAGTCCCCTGTGCTCCGTCCGTTCTTGCCGCTTGTGCGATCTGGCCTGATCAATTTGCGATCGTGGAAGTACCCCATCGGAGTGTACATACCAGCGCACTACCGAGACAACCAAGAGTATTCTCTCGATGGCATCTTGACTTTCAAACAACACCAGATTCCACGAGGCGCTGTAGCAGTATCAGACAGTGTCCGATTCATCATTCTCCACCAAGAGGGCGGACTCTACACAGACATGGATACCATGTTTTTGAAAGACCTGCGGCCTCTACTGGTGACACCAGACGTATCCTTTGCCGAGCGCTGGGGTGCTCATCCCGGCCCTGGCGAGTACAACACTGCATATCTCCGTCTTCAGGCCAATTCCTCCCTCTCGTCCCGAGCCATCCAAGGTGCGGCCAAGATGGGTCTCAATTTCCATCCTCGAGCACTCGGCCGCTTACTGGCCAAGAGTGCGCGCAAGAACGACCTCGTCATGTTTGAGACTGGTGTCTTTGATCCCCTGTGGAGTTTCTTTGACCATGACGCCATTGGCTCATGCACCGTCCCATGTCTCGGCGACTTTGCCCAGTTTTACAGAAAACACCCGATCCCCGGAGAATGGGACGCCTTGCGCCCCGAGGATAGGATATCCGGTGCACCATACTACGCAAACCGGACGTTGGCAAACTTCTTTAGAGGCGCGTATGCCCATCACATCCACAACCAGTGGAGCAAACACGTCGTCCCCGGTTCCTGGGTCTGGGTCGCCGACCAGACCTACAATCAATTCTTTATGGGCGAAAGGACGAATTTGTATGGCGAAAATTGGTCCCACCAGCCGATTGATTTTAGTGCGGAAGCGGTTGCATATGTGACTTGACCTTCATATCACTGTAATTTGTAATGTTTAGCACCAGCATCAAAGGGCTTCATAATGGCATAATTATAATACATTTGTTGTTCTCCAACCAATAAGTAAGATGCTCATTTCATTTTGGCCTTGCTCGTCTGGCAATCCTATGACTAAACTTTCTAATTGTGCAAATAAAGGCGTGTATTCTATGTATAACGAAGAAGCGTGATTTGAATGTTCTTCATCCATGAGACCTGCTCAAAAGTACGAAGATGTGCTTGGACAAACAGGAAAGGAGCCGATGTCTATTCCTCCTCTTTTTTATGCCTCGCGCTCGCGAGACATCCTAGGCTGCCATTTGTTTGGCCGCCAACAGACTCTCGTTGTTGCCGGCAATGGTCATGATTGACTGGAATTGCGATTGTTGAGCTTCCGACCAGGAACCCGTCAATTGTTCGTATGAGGCACGGTCCGTATTGTGCAAGTCGTGGAAGAATTGCTTTGTCGAAATGTACACATCTATGGGCTCCAGCGGGCTCACAAACAAGACGTCTTCGGACATGGCTTCGTCATCGTACTCTGCGTCACTCTCTTCCTCGTCCGCGTGCTGCGCCACCTGCTTCGCGAGTCGGCTGGCCTCTTGTCCGAGGAAATCCAGGTATTCGTTACCCTCATCGCGTGCGTCCTCATCATCTGGGATGTCGTCTAGGGCGGCCTCGTCCCAATCTTCGTCGTCCTCTCCACTACCAGCAATGTCATTTTTCCAATAGTCTGAGTCCTCGTTGGACAATTTTTGCTGCGCAGATTCACGGCGAGCTATAGCTTCTGGCAGGGACGCAAACAACCCGAGCAGCGCAGATGGCAATTGTGACCAGCCTGGTCTCACACTTTCGGGTATCTGTTCCGTTGGTAATTGTAACAGTGTCAAGATTGTCAGTATCATCAATTTCTTGTCGTGGACACGTAAGAATTGTTGTAACGACGACAACCACATAGTGAAGAAAGCCGCAGTGCCGCCGTTATTTTCCAGATATTGTAGAGCGGCCAGTGGATTGTAGTAGATGGCAATGACTAATGTCTCGATAAGGAATAGGTGGTAGGACCCAATTTTTGGTTCCGCAGGATTGGATAAAGAAGTCATTGCAAGGGCCATGATCGGATGCAAGTATTGATCTATGCGGCCTTTAAGATGGAGGAGAAACAGGTGTGCTACTTTGGTCACTGCTAGACGGTCTTGCACTCCCAAATGTGCATCGGTAGAGACAGATTGAATAATGTCGAATATGATGGCTTGTGCGGCTTCATTCTGTGCCATGTGATCTGCGCCATACGTGATGTAGTTCTCAAGTGAAGGCTGTAGCTCGTCTATGAAGTCCATGCCTGTATTTCGAAAGGTGTTGTGCAGGGTTGTAAGAACACTCCACATCGTTGGCGAAATCGCCTTGGCTGAAAAGGTACAACTGTCCACTATTTCGAAGATTTCTGCATATAAGTCGACAATGTCATTCTCAAGGACAAAATTGATGACTGGAAGTACAGTTTGTTCCAACCTGAAGAGTGCCTCAGGTGTATTCTCTAGACTCAAAATCAACGTGCCGATAGTGTTCAGTATGCCCAAAGCGGCAAGAGATTTATCGTCTGAATTATTCCACTCGAAACCGTCATCAAGAGCTTTGCCATGAGACTCTGTGTTATCTTGCATGATGCGCATGAAGGTGTCTCTGAGCTGTTCTGCCAATTCCACAGCATAGGGAGTCAGCTCGTTTGCAAAGACTTCTACGAATTCCTCCATCACATTTGATAAACTGTCGACGTCAACTTCATTTGCGAGCTGCAACATAACTTTCATGATTTGTGGTATGCTTTCCACCATGGCATTGTGCACGAAATCCTGACGTATGAGTGGCTGCAGTGCAAGTGCTGCTTCTACTCGAACGGGCAGTTCTGTTTCGGTGAGACACTTCATAACGCCTTGATATGCAATAGCAAGATTCTGTTCATTATTGAACTCGATGTCAGCAAATCGATTCATCATCTCACAAGCACGAGCTCTCAGATAACCTTCTTGAGATTGAAATTCTGGGAAGACGTGCGCAACGAAAAATTGTTCCATCATCGGTCGAACTGGGCTCTTCGGTTTGAGAATAAGATGTGAGAGGTTGCCAATCATTCGGAGAGCGCCTTCTTTTCGTATTGAGTTCTTTTGCGCACCGGGCGTTTCTGCATAAGTCGTCACTTCTCTATTGATGAACTCGAGGGTATGCATGAAACACGTCGATTTCTTTCGTGCCGCGCAAGCTACGAGGAAATTAATCGCCGCAACATCGGGAGACGCATAGTCTTCGTATATATCGATGCGTTTGTTGATATACTCTCGGGGGTCCTCGACCCAGAGATCGTGGTCGTCTTGTGTCTGGCAGATTTGCGGAAACACGAAATGCTCTACCAGAGAATCAACATTGTCTTTTAAGAGGGCCCAGGTCGTCTTTGGCTTTACGCAGGCTGTGAAGAAACTGCCAATGAAATAGAGAGATCGAGGACTCAACCAATACGTCTTCGAATCCGCTGCCCAATTCTGCACCTGCTCCAAATAGCAACGTAATATCTCTGGCGCGAAGGAGACTGAGAATATTTTGGCGAACTTCGAGTAATCTTGAGCAGCGTCGCCAGACAATTGCGTCGGATCACCGTACCTCTGGAACAATCGGTCAAGGGAAAAATAGGCCCATTTCTTGGCCCTTAGCCAAACGTGTGCGGCACGATCGAGGTCATCTTGGGCCATGAGTTCCTTCGTCAGAGGTTTAGTCACAACCTTAAGCAGCAACTGACCCCATGGTACGAGTGAGCCCATGTCTTGCAGCTCGGGAGCCAGTTCGAGCCAGATAACACTTTTGTAAATCTTGAGAATCAAACGCATCATGTCTCCCGCCAAGTCACTTTCATCGTTGACCAAACCCTCACCAATGTGTAAGAGTGTTGTGAATGTTGACTGGATAATTGAGTCGAGGCCTTTGCGTCTATCTTTGGAACGCCATCTGTATACTCGTGCCAATTCCAAGAGGCATGTCAGCCCAGCATAGATTGAAGTCGCATTGTGATCCTGCAACAGAGCGACAGTCTGCTGTAGAAATTCAGGCCAACGGTCTGGAAAGTCTGTCCCCAGTATCTGGTTAAGCACATTGACAAGCTGTGGTCGGGTCTGCTGTGGGGCAGCAACTAATATAGGAACTAAACGAGCTCGAAACTCTACTTTCTCTTGTTCGTTTATTGACTGCTCATCGTTAGCCTCCAATGCCCATCGACGACTGATGCAGTTCTTGAGGTAAACAGCACCTGTAAGAATCGTTAGACGGCTATCCTTTGTGTGGTGGGCGTAGCGTACCTGCCTGCTTGACTGAAGGACTCCCACATTCCGCAACCACGGTCAAAACTGCACCGACGAAGCCAGGATTCTTTTCGACAGTTCGCAACTCCAACTCCGAGCGTCTATGACATGTCAGAAGGATGGAACGGGTGAACAATCGATTGTCCCTTACTTTCTAATGTTAGGATCCGGGGACAGAGTTTGCTCGAAGCATTGTATCAATGGCTGAAGCGAATCATTCATTCCCACAGCCAGAACAGGCAATGCCTTCAGAGAAACCACGGAACACTTCTTACAGTCTGGTTGATTCTTAAAGCAAGATGTACGAGTCCTGTGCTGCTACCAGATCGAGTACAGACTCAAGACCGTCTGGGACATCTCTACAGCATATCGTACAGCAATTGACAAAACAATTGCTGCTGTGGCTGCAGCGTGAAACTTGGAAGTTGCTCACAAAATTTAGCCGCTCGCACGCGTCTGGGAGGAGCTCTCGATTGAGCAATTGTGGGGCAGATCTCTGCTTTCCTGCTCCAAGGTCTTCTTTCTGCAGCTGCAGATGATGCTGCTGCCAAGTGTTTCTGCATGGCCAGTGTGTAGCTGAATCAGTGGCAAGAAGAGGGGGTCAGTAGCTATGGTCTAGATCTCAAGCTTACGCCGAACACATTGTCAACGAAGTGGTTTCGCATCGTTGGTTGCGAAGTGCGTGGACCATATGAATGTTTGAATAATCTTCGCGAGTCCGACAACGAGCTGTCGACAGACGACGTGCCCTGAGCGTCTGGCAGCCTCTGGCGTTGCAAGACCGCAGTACTGATTCCCGTGCTGTATCTTGCTATAATGACACGAGAGAATGATCACAAATACTGACAGATTACCTACCTACCTTCCTGCCTACCTGTTATCGTGCGAAGACGAGAGCTACTAAAGAATCTCAACACAAAATCATGAAATGCGTGAAGTGCGGAGCCGTGGTGCTGAGTGCAGCAAGTCGAGGTCGATCTTTGATCTTCGAGGGTTGTCTGCGTCATTTCAGCTCCAGCTACTTACGCCCAATTCTCCGCTCCTGCCCAACTCCACCAATTCCTCCCTCAGACTGCAAGCCAGAGACATCCCAGCATAGCTGCTGCTTCGCAGTCTTGTTCATATGCCCATGCTCTCTGCTCGACCTCAGATTAGATTAGCTCAGACAGCTTCCCACATAGCCAGACGATCGTACGCTACCACCATGACCGATACCACAAAGTACAAGTTGAACCACAGTATGATCAGGATCAAGGATCCCAAGGTCACTGTGCCGTTCTACGAGAACAACTTTGGCATGAAGCTGATACACAAGGCTGAGAATGCGGATGCCAAGTTTGATCTGTGTACGATCAGTTCTTGAAGCAATTGAAACGAAAGACTGACGCAATAGATTTTCTGGCTTTCGACTCTCCCAGTGCCTTACATTCTGGCAAGGCTAGATCCGATCGCGAAGGTATCCTGGAGCTGACACACAACTACGGTATGGCGTCCTCGCAACTGACGTCGTCCTCGTATACTGATAAACCAGGCTCTGAGGACAAGGACGGCCAAGTTTACCACAATGGCAACAAGGAACCACAAGGATTTGGCCACATCTGCTTCTCGGTCGACAACATCTCCGGTGCATGCCAAGCACTCGAATCAAAAGGTGTGCGATTTCAAAAGAAGCAGACGGACGGACGTCAAAAAGATATTGCATTCGCCCTCGATCCAGATGACTGTAAGTTGATCATGCAGGCATAATTCACGTACCCTAATGTCGTACAAGATTGGATCGAATTGATCGGGCATGGTAAAGATGATGCTTCCGCAAAGTCAGATATGACCACCTATCGATTCAATCACACGATGATCCGTGTTAAGGATCCAGCCGTGTCTGTCAAGTTTTACACCGAAATCATGGGCATGCAACTCCTTCGCAAAGCAGAAATGAAGGAAGCAAAATTCGATCTGTATTTCCTAGCATACCCACAAGCCAAGAGCGAGGCAGACTCGACAAAGAGCGGCATCAACCCTGGCGCGGCACGCGAAGGTATTCTTGAATTAACTCACAATTATGGATCAGAGGAAAAGGAGGGACAGGTATATCACAATGGTAACGACGAACCACAAGGCTTTGGCCACATCGCCGTTTCGGTCGATAATCTGAACGCTGCTTGTGAACGCTTCGAGCAGAAGGGCGTGAACTGGAAGAAGAGGTTGACTGATGGACGAATGAAGTCGATTGCCTTCATACTGGATCCTGACAATTACTGGATTGAGATTATTGGCAACGAGACGCTTAAAAAGTGATTGTAACACAATGCACGGCTCATATGGAATGTAGAGTGTCTTTTGATGTATGTCATGTATGACTTAATAAAAGTATGCTCTGCTCAAACGTCGTAGCTCGTCTTGCCACTTTTTATGAAAACCGAAAAATTTCGTGACTCGGGTGTCTTTACACTCTCGGCGGAAGGTTGAAAGAGTCTTAGCAAGGCGTCCATATGAAACATCATCTCGACCGTGACTTTGCCGCACGAACTCTGACCAGTCTACCATCGCAGTGATTTATCAAAGAGATACTCGAGGTCCTCTCGTGCGACGGCCTCTGGCGCGAGGGCGAGGACTCTTGCCTGTGGCAAGGTGGCCTCGACCAGCTCGGGGATATCGGCGGAAGTGTATCCGAGCTGCTCGATACCCTGTGGCTGCGTGTCGAGTCGGCGGATAAAGTCCTTGATGGCATTCTCGAGGATCTCGCCGGCCATTTCGTGCTTGGCATTCGTGGTGTCGGCGCCAAAGAGTTTGGCGGCGATCAAGTGTCGTTCCGGGTTGGAGTGTGCCGTGAAGCGGAAGATCATGGGCGCGCTGACGGCGACGGAGACGCCGTGCGGGATGAGCTTGATGTCCGGGTTGTAGCCGGAGTGGACGTAGGACTTGTTCATGCCGGAGATGGCATAACTCATGCCGTGCGCGAGATGGACGCCCGCGTTGCCAAAGCCGATTCCGGCATAGGTGGCCGCGAGGGTCATGCCCTTGCGCGCTTCCTCGTCCTGCATGTTGCTGGCCACCAGGCGAGGCATGTAATCGATACACATCTCGAGCGCCTTGAGGGACCACATGTCAGAGATGGGGTTGGCGCCCTGGTAGGCAGGTCGGAATTTCGGGTTGCTCGGTCGCGGGGTTCGCATGTGGTATGGCAATGCGGTGTACGATTCCAGTGCGTGACACAGGACATCGAGACCGGACGAGACGGCGACTCCCAATGGCATAGTTGCAGTGTTGAGAGGATCGACTATTCCGAGAGTCGGCTTCAGCATTCGGGATGCAATTCCAGTCTTGGCTCGCTTCGACTCCATGTCAAAGATGGCCGATCCAGTAGTCTCCGAACCGGTTCCGGAAGTGGTTGGCACTGCGATGAGTGGATGCAGTTGTTTCTCTACTGGCAATCCTTTTCCAAGTGGAGCATTGACGAAATCGAGAAAGTCAGCCTTGTCATAGACAGTGTAGAGATTGGCAATCTTGGCAGTGTCCATCACGGACCCACCACCAACGGCGAGAAAGGCATCCGCCTTGCAATCCCGTGCAAATTGAATGGCTTCATGAAGCTTGGATTCCTTGGGCTCGACCCTAGTCTTGTCGTAGACATGATAGTTGACACCAGCCGCTTTCAGGCCGTCAATGGCATTCTTGAAGGGCAACAGATTCTTGACGTTGGCATCCGTGAAGACGGCCACATTTTTAGAGCCGAAATTCAAAAAGTCCATACCCACTTCCTTTGTGACACCCTCTCCATATCTGATGGCAGAGGCCGCCATCTCAAAGGCATACTCTGTCTGTGCCTTCACGTCCACTGGCGTAGCATATCCCTTGGCATGTGCTCTGCCGTGTGATGCACACATCGAGGGCTCCGGATTATGTCCATGGCACGGGCAACTGCCTCCACCCACGACGGACAAGATGTTTACTGCTCGTTGCCTAGCAGTCCTCGCTACTATAGTTGCCATATTTGCAAGACTTGCTTGCTAGTTGCGTCGGATAGTACGGATAACGAGCAACACAATTAGCTCAATGGCAATCGACGAGCAAATGCCATTGCAATTGCTATTGGCAACGACAAGTCTGGATGGAGCAAGGGAGACTTGCGGGGAATCCCCAGTCAAAGCGGAGCCCATCCACGGGATATGACAAAGTTCATCGGTGCTTGCCGTCAAATCCATGCCCAGCTGCCCATCTGCAGCCCTGGAGGTGGTTCAGAAATGCGGAAACAACGACCGAAGCAGAGTTCAACAAATTCCGCACTTCAGCCGGACTTTTCAAGCAGATCGATCAGTAGTAGATCAGATCAACTATGATTGCATCGCGTCTGAGCGATAATATACATTTCGATTTGATAGCCCTACTTCTGGCCTCTTTGCAGCAGGCTTTCTCCTATTCCTGCTTGATATAGTATCAGTCAATTAGCACACTGAAGAATCTTGAACTTGCAGGATGAATGGTTCGGCGGACGTCAAGGGACAATCAAATGGCATCAGCGCTGATGAAGTCGCCTTGTATGATCGCCAGATCAGACTTTGGGGCATGGAAGCCCAAGAACGGATGCGTAGTGCTCATGTGCTCTTGATTTCCATGAGAGCACTTGCCAATGAGGTAGCCAAGAATTTAGTCCTTGCCGGAATCGGATCTCTGACCATTCTCGACTCTAGTACAGTTACAGAAGACGATCTTGAGGGTCAATTCTTGGTTTTTCCAGAAGACATTGGTAAAAGTAGAGCTCAAGCTGCAGCTGAAAATGCTCGAAAGCTCAATCCGAGAGTCACAATCACAGCCGATGAGGCCAATCTCAAGGACAAATCGGACGTGTTCTTCACAGAATTCGACGTCGTGGTAGGTTGTGATCTCGACTGGGATGAAATTATACGTATCAATAATGCGTGTCGGCAAGCTCAAAAGCCGTTCTATGCTGCAGAGATTCCGGGAATGACGGGATATGTGTTTGCTGACCTTGTTGAGCACAACTTTGTCACAGAACGAGAAGAAGTGAGCAGTAAAGGCGAGCGACAAAAAGTGCAGATCCCTGCCACGGAAAAGTATACGTCCTTTGAAGATGCGCTGAAACACGAGTATGGGTCTACTCTACGCCCAAAGCAGAAGAAGAAGGTCTCGCCAGTATTGCCACTGACTCTAGCTTTCTTAAAGTACAGGCAGACAGAGGGACGACCTCCCACGGAACTTGATGCCACTTTTCAGCAATATCTTGCGGAGACCCTCAACGGCCTTGCACTACCAGAGACACTCATAGATCCTCAACAAGCACGGGAATATGTGGCAGGTTGTGATTGTGAGCTTTCTGCCGTGGCTGCGATAGTTGGTGGAGTGCTCTCTCAAGATGTGCTGAATGTCCTCAGCCGTCGCGAGTTTCCAATACAGAACCTATTCATCTACGACGGAAACACTAGTGAAGGGCCAATCTACAAATTGTAACAGTCGTACTCAATTCGCAGTACAACTTGCACACCTGTAGTCACAGCAAATCAGCGGAGCACGAAGAGACATCTTGCAAGACCCGGCATAGCTCTGTCCTACTTGAGCGCAGTATTTCCGGATATAGTCCAACCAGGGGTGAGATCATTAGCGTTTTTCAACCTTACAACGCACTGTGGTCAGATTTGCCAAAGTACGAATTTGCGACTACGATTAGAACTCAGAAAATTTTGGATTCACCAGAAGACCCATGTTTTTCGGCACAAAGAGTTGTGCGAGAATAAAGTCTTGTATAGTTGTGACTGCTGGTCATGTTCAACAGGACTGTCAATGGGCTACCAATAATCTGCGTGACAACATTGACACTAGTGAAGTAGTGCAACGTGCAAACAACATCGAGGGCGTCCATCAGGGCTTGAATGATGTAAGTTGTTCTGGGGAACGGAAAGGGGCTCAAGACTTAACCTCTTATGCTCGACCTTGAAGGACATTCTTCGTATGCCTCGCCAGCTGCCTCATGCATATGACATGGTCTGTGGCTTAAGTGTTTGATCATCTTCTAGTGGTTGGAGAACTATCTACACCGTCTCAGCTTGATCGTCTACAAAACGTGGTATCTATCTCAGTAGACGAATAATCTATAACTGTTTGATTGCCTCGGACATGGCTGTGGGTAGAAGTTTCGTGCGACTGCACTGCGTTCGATCGAAGAAATTTCTTCAAGATCACCGAGCGAGGCATCGGGCTCGTTCGATCAGACACAACAATTGAGTGATCATTTCAAAAGCCAGTTAGGATTGGGCTTGCCATGACGGCTTCTGCTGGTAGACCATGTCATTTGTACAACGAAAGTGGTCAACACTACAAATAGCACACACCGAGGGATCTGTGTGACATAGATCCAGATCTACGCCGTGCCCGCATTTCTGACATGTCATCATCTGGCAGAAGTACTCGAGAGTCAACCAAGATCGCCACGACCAAATCCCGAGAACAAGCTACTGGATTCTGGAGAGACAATCAATCCTTTGTAATCAGTGACGAGGAGGACACTGCGTACGGGCGTCATAGCAACAAGAAGCACAAGAAGAAGCGTAAGAACGCTACCAAGGACCTCTTGCTCGTCAAGCATCAGAGAGAGACAGTCAAGCAGTCCAATCTCACCATACGCTTGCCATACGATGTCTGCATCTTGTATGAGAGACGACATCGAGTTCTGACCACGCTAGGTTCTGAGAGGAGTGCTAGACTTCTTGGACCCAATCTCATTGGCACAGTGTGCACAAGTTTGTCGTGAATGGCACGAAATTCTAGAACTCGACAGTATTTGGCGGCATTCCCGAGAGAATTGTTTCACCACGAGCGTTACCATGCCCGAGCATCTCGCTGATCGAGACTTCATTGAGATTTGCGCTGCTTCGGTATGTGGTCTATGCCATGAGTCCAAAATTGGGCCCATCAAGAGCTACTTCGTATTTGGACTGGCAGCTTGTGATCCATGCTTCAAGAGGAGCACAATCGGTGCTATTCCTGCTGGAAAGATGATTCTTGAGGAGGATCTTCCTTTAGACTTGTTATACACCGTACCATCTGAGTATATCCAAGTAGGTCGTGCTCCGGTGTGGCAAGCTACTGTAGAATCTCGATATTGGCCGGCAGACCTAAAGGCTGTCATTGAGGAGAGTTTCTGCTACCACAACGGAGATGAGTTGCGTGCATGGATACAAGAGCGGAAGACCTCTTCATCCTTACTCACGAAAACTGTCCAGACGCTCAGGAATTTTCAGCACTTGTATCACTCTGAAATCGTGCGAATGGACAGAGAGCTGACGAATTACAAATTACGCTCAAAGTGGTTACAAGTCGACGCTGTAGCTCAGGCAATAGGCATCAGTGAGGCACAGAGAACATGGATCCACAACTGCGACTACCTAGCGCGTCCAATGACGAGCCCCGTGCCGTTCACAGATCTGGAGCTTCGTCAGATCGCACGAAGACTTCCCATTGAGTTGGAAAAGACCGAAACGGAGATCAAGAAGCAAAGTCTACGCATACGAGCTGAGAAAGAGTTGAAGCGTATCATTACGAAGACTATAGCTCGAATGACGTTTGCTTGTAACATGACCAAAGTCTATTCAATCGAGTCTTGACCAGTGTAGATCCGCGAATGCTCTTCAAGCCGCTCGAGCGACCACTCCCCTCTCCAGAGCTGATCAAGCTATACAGAAAGGAATTGCTCGAGCTCGACTACTTAGTGCTCTTACACACCATCAATTCGCAGTACATGGCTACGGAATTTGCGAACGACGTTGCCATTGGCCAGATTATGGATGGTTGTGATATTGTGTCTGACATGACGAGACATCACCCTGACTTTCGACATCAATTCCCGCAGCTCGTGGTTAGTTATCGTGCAGGATCCCATAAATGACACTAACTCTATAGTGCACAACATGTTCACCGGCACGTCGCATGAATTTATTGTGTCTCTTCTTCAGCTACTGGACACATACCCATCGTGGCAAGCGCATGAAAGCCATCAGTGTCGATGCACCTGACAACAGCCTGTGGAAACTCGTGAAAGAAGAAGTCCTCAGAAATGCACTGTATGTGTGCTACAATCAAAGTTGCAAGCGGCTAAATTGAGCAGTGCCCCAACTCCAGCAAATCTTGAAAATCTATACAAACTTGCCCCTCAAGCGATCAACTTGTCCAATGCTTGGACGACCGAGGACGAGCAGGAGTTCTGGACATCCGCATACGAGCACCAAAACGATTGGCTACGGGATTTCGAGTCAGAATAGACTCCACAGCTGTGCGCTGGGACATTGATCGAGACTCGACAGGGCAAAACACGGCTCTAGATGCGTCTGACAACTTTACACGATCCCGGATATGCTTTCAGGTGGCCTTGACATTGATTCATTCCAATCCTGGTCACCTCAGCCAGAAATCATTGTTATTTGAGTATAATCATGTTCGTTATAGAACACTTTTCACAAAACTGATATTGTGATTGCTGAAGGACTGAACAATGCCAGTTCGAGAAAGTTCAGCTGTTTGCTCGTCGGAGGTGTCTAACAGCTGTGTGAGTGACTTGCTTTACCACAGCTAGTTGCATGTCGATAAGCAGCCCTGGAGAGAAACGTTGGAGGATCAGTCCCCGCAAAGATGTGCCGAGATCATCAGCCACATGTGGGGCCGCAGGAGGCACCACGACGATGCCCATTGGTGGTATGAGCATTGGTATGCAGGGGGAGTCGCGTGTAGTGGACAGCACCTTCAAGTCATTGACATTGAGATATCTCCATATCTGACCTGTCTCGGCAAGAAAGGGATCTGCATTCGCTAGTTGCGCGTGCAAACCGCCTCGTCGTTTGTCGCGCGCGCTCACCCTTGGAGTGTTGTGGCTTGCGAGCTCTGCGCAAAGAATGATATATTGCCCAAACGGTCGAGCGATAGAGTCACGCGCCGAGACTCCTGTTGAGACTCGCGTGTCGTCTTTCTCGACCTTGTAAGATATGTTCGCGTGATTGGCATATGAGATGGTGGTCTCTTGTTGGTTTATGCGGAAAAGATGCGTGAGTAGAGCAACTCGTGCCGGCCCTGCCAAATGTCAATGACGCCAAACGTCTGGCCGCAGTCGTCAATCTGCAAGTCTCGAGTGCGCTCGAGTGCGCGGTGTATGCCGAGTCGGGTGTTTTTGCTGGCGAGCAGGTGGGTGGACTCGTAGGGTCCGATGAGGGAGAGTCGGACGGCGGCACTGAGCACCGCTTTGGCGTGTGACTGAACGAGGCAAAAAGCGAGTCGGTCGAGGTCGATGCCGAGGACGCGACCGGCGAGGGCAAAGACGATGCCAAAGTGTCCCGAGGCGGCACCTTGAGGCGAGTGCACGGCGGCCTTGTAGGCGAGCACCTGCTTGTACAGCTCCTCGTCGCCGTCGCGGCAGTGTTGCAAAAAGGTCTTTACGATGAGCTTGAGGAGTGCGCGGCCCTGGGTGAGGCTGGCGCGTCGTGCGACTTGGCAGGGCGTGTTGGCATCAAACGTGTCGTCGAGCGCGATTGCATTCCCGGGACTCGTGTACGCGGCACGCGTGAAGGGCACTGTCGTGTGGCAGAGCGAGTCGATGGAGTGTCTGAGAAAATCTGCCACATCCGTCCCTCGGTTGTGGATACTGCACGATTCCAGCCCAGAGGAGTAGGCAAACTATATTTCACATCGTCAGCTTCAATTACAATACAGATCGCGATACCCACAAGACTGGGGGGGAATGTCACGCGCGCGAGAGATGTCGTTCGCGAGGCTAATCAGGGAAGGTGAAATGCGGGGGAACGGCAGACGACATCTCAAGGGGTGACAGAACCTCGAGCTCAGGGGAAGGATACTTACGGAACCGATGGGAAGCTGCGAATCGGCCAGAATCAGCAGGAAGTGATCCTCCATCAACCAAGCTCTGGTGTTCTCTCAAGGAAAATTGTAGTGGTTTAAGTACATATGCATGTCTTAGTCTTTCATTTAAGAGCATGCACGGGTTGACGATCATGATAATTAGGAGCCCTGGAGCTTCAGGGCAAGCGTCAATGCCGGCTTGCGGACCTGCTTCCATGGCCCCCGGGGCAAGATAATTTGGGGAGCAGGTCCACGCGGGTGGAGATGAGCGAGCTCGGGTGATCGGACCGAGGAATCTCCGAGTTCCTTCCTTGAAGAGCCCAAAAATAGAGAATCCTGGAAGCTGGAAGCTGAACTGTGGTAGCTCGCGGGTGACGTCCGGCACGGGACCACCTGGACGCACAAATGTCGCCGCAGTGTGTATGCCACCAAACGCTAAATCTCATGCTGTTCGATTTGTGTCTCGCTCATGCACGCCGTATATACGCTGTCTCCGAGCAGAGACACGTACCTATCATCCCTTGCGAGATGTGCATGCACAAGGCACAATAGCAGATGCGGTTGTTGGACCACGAGACGAGGACTATCGTTGCAAGGAGAGTGGGTGAATATGAGGTATCAACAGGGGATGAGCGCATGCCAGACCCTGCGCAAGCCTCACCCCGTGCACGAAGCGTTGAATGTTCATTTTCACCGCCGATCGTACCAGATATGTCGGCCTGGCACGCAACCTGATTGGTTCGCTGCGGAGTGACGGAGGCTGCGTGGGTGATCCCGGGAGTGCTGATCACCAAGAAAGCCACCCCAACTGCTCGGGGGGCTCAGCGTTCCAGCTTCCACGAGTTCCACGGTATTTCTCAGTTCTGGCGCTTTGTCCCCCAAGTGGCTGGCCCAGCGTTAAAATGCACGGCCAAGGATTAGATTGCAGAGGCTGTTCTGGCTCATAAGGCAGCTTGTCTCCCAGACACGCTCACACGCAACCACGCCCCGGTTGAGGAAGCATCTCAAGACAAGTTACAGCCTCGAGCACATCCTGCTCAGACTTGGATAGACTCATCCTCGCATATATCCTATAGATACACACATCCACTATACATTGCAAGAACAAGAATATAGAAATGGAGCAACGTTGTCGAAGTAACAGTACCGTCAGCATCAGCGCTGAAGAGTATGCAATGATCACTCAACGAAAGGGCTCGGTCGCATCAGTGACGAGTGTCCGCAGTGTCTCGGTAAGTCAATCATCTTGAAGAGCTTCTCAAGGTGTACAGAACAGCCACTAACGAGGTCAGCACGAACTGGAAGTCAATCCGTTCGAGACGAGCTTCAGCAATTTTCTCGAGTCTACCAGTGCTACTCCGACACCTTCGCGACCACTGCGACCATTTTCGCTAGACAGCTTTGTCCTCAAATCAAAAGCGTCCAGTAGTGGTGGTGTCTCACGAAACTCTTCCATCAATAGCGTGAGGTCGGGTTGTCCCTCGGCAAAGTCACCAAAGTACACTTCTCGCTGTCCACCTGGGCACGTAGTCAACCGTTGAAGCTCGCTCGAGCTCGTCCTCTCACGTGGTGGACAGCTTGCACTATGCCTACTTCCAATGAGCAACTTATAACGACATTACGAAACATTTGTACATAAAGATTCGACTACTGGCTAGTTCCAATCGTGGTCACATAGTATCTTTCTTGTACTTATATCTATTCACTTTCCCACATACTAGCTTCGAAGCATCCTTTTAGCAGATGTCGGTGCTGGTGCTGATTTGTGATGCCAAGTGTTAAACCGAGTGCACCATTTCATGCGCCCCTGATCAATCAGTTCTCGCTGAAAGTGTGGAGCCTGATCACTTCCTCGTTCTGCCTTGGAACTCTTGCACGATATTCACATGCATATGCATACATGTCATACAATCGTACGATGGTCGCATAGGGCGATACAACATTAGAACTGAATTACCCGACAATCCTTTGTTCAGTGAAGAGTGTCTACTTAGCGCTCTGAATGCTGGATGCAGCAAGCATAATCAGCACAGCATGCGTGCTGATACTTGCCACTACATGGTATTTCACCACGCCAAAGTCTAGTCAGGCTCTGCCGCATGGCACTCTACGCCCATCGTTACTAGTCAGCTCGACCTTCCACTCCCGCTTCCTGCCTGTTCTGCACTCATTCAGATATCCTGTTCTCTATCTCGGAATTGACCTGGACTCTATTGGGTATGTGGACAGGATATTCTCGTCGCGGAGCAAGGCTTTGCGCTTGTTGACGCTCAGGAGTGAGGATTACCTGGGCCAAAAGTACACTGGCACCATCAAGCAAAAATTGTGGAGTCACATCAAGGACCACAATGTCGATACCACAGAGCTCACAAGGGCAATTCTAATCACAACTCCGAGACTACTTGGGTACTCATTCAACCCAGTCTCCTTTCACTTCATTTACGATGTCCAGAATCGCCTCAAGGTTGTCGTGCTGGAGGTCAACAACACTTTTGGCGAAAAACATGTCTATGTCCTTGAACAAGATCAAGCCGATGAGATGCCGAGAAAGGGATATACATCCGCGCAGACATTTCCCAGACGATTTCATGTCTCGCCTTTTAATGATCGCTCGGGTTCGTACCGTCTCCAGTGTCTGGATCCACTCACCGCGGATGATGCATCACTCAAGGTCGCGATGCACTTGACTCTGCTGGACGTGGATGGTACGAAAAAGTTGACGGCACAAGTCGAGTCCACCTCAGCTCCGGTGGACACCTCCTCGACCGGCCGGTGCGCATGGACTCTGATCAGGTACGGGTCCGCCGTCTTCTTGACCATGCCGCGCATCCTGGCGCAAGCATACAAGATCCACTACGGCAAAAAACTCGCCGTTTACCTTCGCCCTGAGCCCTACGAGGACATTGGCGCCATTGGACGCTCGCAAGCGTCCCCGGCAGATTCTTACTTTGCAGACTTGGTGTTTGAGTACCTCCGGACCCATGCGGAATGGTTGCCCTGTCACGAAATAACCTTTCACATCCTTCCCGCACCAAGCGACGACGACAGGCAAAAAGTCGTCATTGCCGGGTCGGGCTGTGAGGACGCACTCGAGATTACGGTCCTGTCGTGGTCATTCTTCACCTCACTCGTCACCGCGGAATCGCCCCTGACGTGCCTGTGGACAGACTCCCTCGCGCTCTCTTCGTCGCCGCTCTTTCGCACCTCCGATGAGACCCTCTTCCTGCGTGTCTTTAGTGCCGGATTCGGTAGACGCATGCCCGGTAAATGGTACGCTCAGCACCTGCGCGCGCAGTACCGCGGTCGACCTGACTGGTTCGACGCAGAAGTACGCGCCATACGACCTGCGCACGCCGAATTTCTCGGCTTGAGTAATTGTGTCTTTGACAATCACGTCTACGACATGGCCGCAAAGGGAAAGCGGTCAGTGTGGACGTTTAGATATCACGTCTGCGCCAGTCTCTGGTCAGCGTGGCTCGGCAACGCGATATTCGGCGCCATTGCCACTTTTGCCGGCGAGGCCGGTAGACCTGCCGACGAGTGGTTGCGTGTCAAGCTGGAGTTTGAGCGGAGGCGCAATCATGGCAAGGTGGTCAAGGACGCAAAGGAGTAATATATGACGAATTGCCGAATAGTAATATGTACACTATATAGATATGAATTTCCCCAAATACACCAGCTAGCTTCGATAAAGATGTGGCCGGATAAAAGTGTATATATGTGATATGTACAAGATCCGCCTCACCACCATGCGCACCATCCGATATAGCACTGACACAGATTCTCGAGACTGGTGGCCTGCTCAATCAACTTCTCGACCTGCATGGTGACGTCCAGCTCAATGTCGGGCTTAAAGTCGCGACCGGTCAACTTGTTTTGCACGCGGTTGAGGACGTTGACGGCGCGCTGGTTGAGTACTTCCGGCTTATTCTGCGCCTCCTTCAATTGTTCCCCTTCGTCGGCTCGGCCACGCTTCATCGGTGCCGTATTGTTGTCTGGTTGTGACTGATCCGGCAACAGCTCCGAGGTGGTCGTCGACGGCTGTTGATCGGTACTGTTGGCGTTGCGTGCGACCGGGTCGCCGGGACTTGGGGCGGTGGTCATGAGTCGCCAATTGATCAAGGGGTCATATACGAATGCCTCGAGCACCGCCATGAGGGACTCTTTGTTGTCCCGCAACACGCGCATGACGTGCTCGCAGGTGATTCTGAATGACCCCTCGATGCCGCTGACCTCCATCGCATTGGTCAACATGCGCGTCAAGCGAAAGGGGATTTGTTCCGGGAACTTTTCTCGGTGCATGGCAACCTCGAAACAATCGCCAAAGTCAATGTGTATGACCTTGCCGGTGTAGCGGTCGAGCATGAGGTTCGAGGGATGCCTGTCTCCCAGTCCGAGGATGTAACCAGTCATAGACATGACGGCTAGTGAGCGAGTATATGTCGTTCGTCTGTCGAGCCAAGCTTCGGAGCTGCGTGACTTTAGCCACAAAACTCGGTACAAGTCCTGACCCGTTGTGTTGTCCAAAGCATACTCAAAGACCTCGACTTTTTGGAGTAGTGTCAGATTGTCGTAGTCTGGGGCCATCTGGAGCATCAATCGATGCTCGATATTTAGCAGGATCTTTCTCGAATCACGATAGTCTCTGATCAATACATGGAATGTATCACTGTCAGGCACCCATCCGAGAAGTCCAGAATTGGGAGACAGTGGTATGACTGGGTAGCGTTGAATGTTGAGATGTCTCTTGAAACTCTCAGAGTCCACCGACAACAGAGTGTTGACAAGACCGAATAGTTGCATGACACGTTCATCCTGTCGGATGTCCTCGTGACCTTTCAATAGATACTGATAGTCTTGACCATCATTGCCTTTCATGGTGAGTCTTCTCGGACGTTGCTTGCTAGTAATCACGTTGAAGGTGGTCGCGAAACTGGCAATCTTGATCACTTCTCGACCAGAGTGGTAGGTGCCAGGAACTGCCAGCTCGAGATCCTTGGCGTTGAGCAATTTTTGTGACACGTACTGCAATTCAAGCGTGGTCAACTGAGGCAGTTGTCGGCTGATTTTTCGGAAGACCTGGTAATAGAGATCCCAGGCCTGATTGAGGTCGGCAGCGTTCTTGGTCTCTTTATACTTCTCGCACCAAGACTTGGCTTCCTGCAGATCTCTGCCAAAGGCCTGGTTGAACGAGGTCTCACGCAACGTTTCTGGCCCTCGTTCGAGCATCTCGTGTAGTGGTTCCAAAACACTGAACATACCATCTATGTTGCGATCTCCAAAGTACAATCGTGACGCTTCCTCGAGCCCTTCATGCCACTGCTCGTGCCAGAGAATAGCGACACGAATCAGCTCGTGACTGACCAACTGTGCTTGCTCTACAAGGTCTGCGCTGTGGACTTTCATCTTCTCCATGACCTCCAATGCAGCCCGCTGTCGAGATATACTCGTAGACTTTGTGGCCACTGTCAAAGGATAAACTAAGGCTTGCGGGTGAGCTCTGCCGACATCTGCTAGCAATTGATGAATCAGACGGCGTACATTAGCGCCAGGGGCATGAATTCGAGCGATGAGTTGCGGGATCACTTCCAACCAGGTATCGATACTAACGGTCGTGAAGCCCTCCGTGATTGCCTGTCCAATCTCGACATCGTTTGCATATTTAAACCACAAGCTTAGCAGCCGCAAGGTATCCTGCAAAGAGTTTCCAGAACAGAGTGCAATTGAGCCGAAGAATCCTTGTATTGCAGGCTTGATCCTGGTGGCGTAGATCTCAGGTTGGACTCCCTCAGGCTGATTCTCATGATATTGTATGACGTCGAAATTTGCCAGGGCCCACGAATGCCAAGCCTTGTACCAATCCTTATCGAATTTGGTGGCAAGATTGTATGATTCTAGCACTTCAGTCATGTTGTCCGATGTCCACTGTGGCTCGAGCGCCCGCTGCCATTCTCCTTGCTTGTGATAGCATCGTGCGAGCAATTCATAATAATCCGACACATCAGTCTTGAGTGAATCTTCCTTCACAGCTGAGACTTGCTCGCTACCCCTGATCGTCATGCCAACATCGTTGGAAAGACGAGCCGTAAAGTCGCGCAATGTCTTGAGTGCCAGAGCTTTGTCCTGCGTTTCATACTGATACTTGAGATGCGCATATACCACTCGCGGCTGTGCATGTGTCAGATCATCTGGCGAGACATCCTCGGGCAACAATGAATTGAGTGACTTCTCAGCCAGACCTAATCGACCTGATTTGCGACACAAGTTTGCAAATCTGATCCACATCTCCATATTCTCTTCGGGAGAAATGACGAGAGCACGAACTTTGAGCATACGCTGCCACACCTCTACATTACGCTGACAACCTTTCAGTCGCCTCATCCAAGTTTTCCTCATTGTGGCTTGTTTCTCTGGTCTGTCTTTGCTCTGTTTGTAGGTGATGATTTCTTCGAGCTCCGCGAGCATCTGTACTCGTACTGCTACACTGTATGCGCGATTGTAGCTCTCACCAACAAGAGCGGTGAGTTCTGTATCGAGCAAGTCTCGTGCTTTCGTAATGTGGGAAAGTGCTTCTGGGAATTGATTTCTGTGGAGAGAGATGATTGCACGGAAGAAAGCTCGGTCCGGAACATCTGATTTCATAACACCAATGTAGTCGTCCATCAGCTCCCACTGACCCAGGCCCCATGCAGCAGCGGCGGCCAGAGGCGCGATGGACCTTCGCACATCATGACCAGCATGTATCCATTTCTCTTGTGCAAGCGATGAAAGATGATCCCACTCTCCAAGGGCATGCAAACAGCGCATCTTGCCCATAGTGACTGCAAACGTGTTCTGCTCCTCAGGAGACCGTGACTCATACGCCTTGAGAGCATCTTCCCAACGCTGCAACTTCTCGTACCAGGTCTCTTTTAGTTCAAGATCATGATGTTGTTGTGCATGCGTCAGTATACCAATGGCAGCATCTGGTTGTTGTAACTGGTTGTTGATGGAAATCAAGCTCTCGATCGTTTCTGCAGAGGGCTCTGAGATGAACTCTAATTCTTTGTAGTGCAGTGCTTTCGCAAATGCATGACATTTCGCTGCATATGAGCCTAATGTGCGAATATCGATGGGGAGTGCCTTGTCATCATGCTCCATGAACTCAGCCAAATTCAGAAGCGCCTGTAATATTTCCGGAGGAATGTTTGGGGAAGTCAAGGCAGTCTCAATAGCACGCACAAGTTCGTCCTGGTATTGCTCGTAAAGGTCAGTCCAGCACGATACAAATGCGGCATTGAAAAGCTCCCGAGCCAAGGGATAATATAGACCTGCCAATCCGGCACAAGCTCGTAGTGCATGGGAAGGCGATTCGTTGAGAAGCTCGACGGAAAGACGACGAATCCACTCCTGCCAGTCGTCCCTAGTTGACCTTTGGGAAGCCTCCCAGGCATTTTTGAGGTGCTGTTGGTTGACTGGCAATTTTTTCGCCGCTGTCTCAGCTGAGCCTGCATCGTTTTCCCGTATATCTCCAAACTTTTCTTCAGGATTCAGATCCTGGGGCAGTGATTCTCCTTTCAGTAGCTTGGACACTAGCAGATCGTAGTTAGAGTGCTGTATTTTGTTTGTTATCAAGCATTTGTTGATCATTGGTATGAATATGGCATAGTCATAACCAAGCTGGAATACGAGTGCACACAAGCAGTCCATAGCAGCTGCACGAAGCTCGTTCGGACCCGAGGCTAGCACTCTTGCTAATGGGTGAATGATTCGAGATGACAAATCCGAAAAATTCACCCGCCTGGACAATTGAGCTATCGTCTGGATGGCAGTCTTTCTTAGAGGAATGGGTGCGTCTTGCTTTTCAACCATTCTAACCACGACAGGCAAGATGAGATGCATGTACTCTTCAACATTGGAACCGAAAACGATGAATGCATGAAGAACTTTTTGTGTGGGTGCTCGGTGACTTGTGCTATCGATGTCGAATATATGTAACATCAGTGGCAATAGGGACGGTAAGAATACCTTGAACTCTCCTTCCAAAGCCCTGGCAATTGATTCGACCAAGGTCAAAATAGTCAATTGCAGATTGGATGTCGGATTCCAAAACTCTTTGATGAGTGCAAATATATCGGGGAGAAAGTTGCGAATGTGTTGTTTCACGATCGAGATCAAGATTCCCAATTGTTGGAAATAAAATTCGAGAATTGTCGGGGATGATGTTCGCATAACAGCCAGGAAGCCAGGGATAATCTGTGACAGGTAGGGAACGCATTTCAAGCCTAGTGTCTTGAAGATGTACATGATGGCTTGGATGACGGCGGTATGATGAGTGCTCAGCGAAGGATCTTTCAGTATGTTCATCAGTGTAGTGATCACCACTGTCGGATAGTACTCCTCAGCAGAAGGACCCATGCCGGAGGTCAATAGAGATACTGCCTGCGTAACGGCTTTTTGTTCAGGCAAATGGTCTTCTGGTCCTCGTTCAAGCATTTGATGTCGATAGGGATCGAGTGCTCCAAGGATACCTATTAATTTGACGGTCTCTCGTCGAATCGAACCTGCCTGTTCAGTCTTGAGAATGGAGATCAAGATGTTAAGCAAGGTAGGATAATCGAGATACGGATCAATAACATACCCAGAAGCACTCGCGAGTTGTCCAAGTGTTCGCAGGGCAGCGTCCCTCTTCATGCTAGAACTCTGGTCTTGAAGCGTCTCAATAATGAGAGGCATCAAGTCATTCAGATACTTGAGCAGGTCCTCACCACCTACGTTGGCGAGCTCACCAAGTGCCGCAAGTACACTGCTTGCGACACCCGGACTTGCATCCCGAGCACGGGGAAGCAAGACTTTGAGCATAGGTTCGACATATGGCTTGATGAGTTTCGCAGCCGCAGCGACAAGTAAGGACAACAATCGCGCTGACTCTTCCTTGTTACGTGCGACTCCCGAGAATTCCAACTCAGTGAGCAATTGAATGAGTGTTTTTCGTAAGCTCGGCATGACATATGCTGGATTGTGAAAGGTCAGACGACCAATGATAGTAATAGTGATCTGACGGATCTCAAAGACTTCGTCATTAAGAGCAATAAACAAGCTTCGAACATTCTCCGCTTGCGCCAAATGGCGATCGAATCTCTCGTCCAGGGAACTGAGCACTATCTGCCGTATCGTGTAGTCGGGATCAGCGATTCCCACAGTCAAAAGCTTCTCGAGGACTTCCCCGACGAGGCGAATCGCGTGATTGCTGGTCTGAAACACAATAGGATCGCGCACGAAGAGCTGGCAAGATGTAAGAGCGGCTGATTTTCTCACTTCGGCATTGTCGTCTTCGAGGTACGAGATGACACAGTCTCGAACGAATTCGTTCAGGACATGATGCATAAAGTCAAAAGTACCAAGTGTAGTCAAAGCCAGAGTCACAAGCTCGACATCCTTGATCTCGCTTGCATGAGCCTCACGCACCTCACGAGCAGTACTATTGGCAATTTGTAACTTCTGTGGACTACCGGGAGGGCGAAATGGTTTTCCACTGAGGATCATTGAAAGCAGATTCAGAAGACGGTCCTGTATAGTGGGCAATAAGGGAGGAATATAATGAGCCAGATCCACCAGGGCTCGACGAAGAGGCTCCGATAATCCACAGGAGAACATCATGTCAAGTAGTTCGTGCATATGCGGACGGAGTGCCTGACCCGAAGCTGTCGCCAACATCGAGATGCATTGGAATATTGATGCTTCATTCTCCCTCTTTCCCCGGCCACGAATGCTCAGTCCTTCTCTGATGGTCGACAGAATCGCTTCGAGATATGGGTTCATGGCGGCCTTCACTGCGATGGCCACCTCTCCGATGGCTATAAAGGAATATGACCGATCACGCTCCTTCTTCAATTGTGCGAGCAAGTGCGACATGCTCTTTTGTAGATAGGTTGCAGTAAATTCTACCGGGTTGTACGAGGCCAAGGTGGGGATCAAGGCGACTACAGTCCGTCTGATCAGACTGTCGCGATGATCTTTGTAACGCAGGACAAGTTCACACGCGCCCCGATACTTCTCGTGCATAAACATACCGGCCTTTAACAGCAGTGCCTTGTAAGCTAGAAGTGAACCGTGCACAACGTCAGCATTTCCGCTTTTGAGTCCATGATCAGCTTCTTCCAGTATCCGCACGTACCACTGGACTCTCAAAGCGGTCTCTCGCTGGAAGATGATGTCCAGACAACCCGAGAGCGCCTCTGCTGCACTGTTGCGGATGATGAACTTTGGATCTCGGAGCGCCATCCAGAGTAGATCCAGGATTTGTGAGACATAAGAGTAGATGAGTGTTGGTGCATGGATTGCAAACTCCTTGATCACAAGCACTGCAGCCATCCTACGACTCTCATTCCTGTCACCTTGCAGCCACTCTAGAGCCCTCTTGATCTCAAATTCAACGAATTCGGCGGTGAGGATGCCTCCGGATGCCGCAAGTCGACCGAGCGCTTTCGAAGCCAGGGACATGGCATGTACATCGTTACCAGGCAGGACAATCCGCAGATAGTGCACAAATCGTGTGATTTTTGTGTTGCCTTCTTCACCATCAAAGTCAATCAGTTTGTCTGTTTCGTCAGCCAGATGCGAAATGCTTGACTTGCATATTACCGATTGCAACGATGGCTCCGAGCTTTTCTGATGGATCGGAGGAGTGTATCAATTCGAAGATCTTCTTGTTGATCTCATTGTTGAGTCGCGTGAAGGACTCTCCCGAGAGCTCACGAGCTGTCGCGGTCACCTGGGTTCGTGAGTTATTGTGCCATGTCGAAGTGATGTAAGACATACATAATCGCGAAGTTCATTGGCGGCGCGCAAACGTACTTCCTCACTCTTCGACTTGAGGTCGTTGAAAATGGGATCCATCCTTATGTCGCTGGCGTAGTCCTGTACCTCATATGAGCCTTGCTGTTATTGTCATGTCATGCACGAGATGCATTCCTGAGGCGACCCTCGATGACAGATGCAACAGCCTTAACGAATACTTTGCCGTGCTTGTACCCTCATGGCAATTGCTTGCGCCCTGTAGAGACCAAGGTCGTCCATATGCATCGACCTTGTTGGGAGGCCCAGTTTGTGGTTCTCCGTAACGGCCGGCAGTGGCTGAAATCTGGTTGTGGCTTGACCCATTTGACTTCCAACCTTGGCTCGTCCGGCTGAGATCCCATCTATGCATCGCGCATGCTGGGTGCTCATGTGTATGGGTAACAAGAGACACTTTTGTGCATTCAAGCAAGCAATAGTCACCTCACAGAAGAGTTGTTGAGTACAGGATCGCGATTGAAATACTGGGAGATCACCGCCGCGCTACACTCTGACCGATATGTTGAAGGCGAAACCCCTATCAGATCTGCTGTCGCAGACACTGTCTCCCTCCCTCGGCTCAGCCATGTAAGTGAGCATTCGACGTCGTCCCTGTCGTCATCGTTAAGCAGAAGTATTGACATGATTGACAGTCTCTTCACGAAATCCGGCTCATTGCTGGCGCAAGCGCTTGACTCATCCGTGCAGAATCGCAACCGGGTCGTCGCTGCACTGGCAGCCAGTCTCTGGTCTTCCTCCGAGGGCGTGCAGGAGAGCGACATGGACAATAACATGCAGCGCGGATCTGACTGGATCTGCGTCACTTCAGAGGTCTGCCACGAGAAAATTGAGAATATTAGACATGATTTCTGATGAGTACAGGCTGATAGGCTCTTCATTCAGGATATCGAAATCAAGGGCAACGACCTCGGGGTAGCCTCACAGGGCCTCTTGTTGTGTTTACAGGGCACACTCGACTCGCAATTCGGACTGTTGCGCCTCGAGGCACGCAAGATAAAGGACTATCTGGAGTCCGAGTTCTGCAAAGTCTCTGGTTGATTCATGGTCACCAATACACAATTACAGGTCGCACGGTGGAGTAGAAGCAAGTGCGAAAGCTTACATTCGAGCTAAAGTCGCGCTGTCGTTTAAAGCCGTCCGCTTGACTTGCTCACGGGACTGTCCTCCCGAGAGCCATCCTCTTGAAGACATCCAATGTTCAAAAGAAAAAAGATGCAATCGACACATCTTTGGCATCATATCGATGGAGTCTATTCAGCTTATCCAGCATTGTCCACTTGGATTCAAGGCAAGACGAAGAGCTCGTCTTACGAAGATCGATTGGAGCCATGCACATTGTGCCAGACAGCGGCGAGATGATGCTTGTGCGACACCGAGGGCATCCGCCCGCACAAGTCGGTCAATCATCGTACCTCGCAAAGCGCTTATCGTATGCGATGGTCGACACGTAGCAATCCTTTGAGATCTGACGGCATGATCATGCCCAGCGCGAGAAGTAAGCTTGCGAATCACGATTTTGAAGATCGTTGTTGGGCGCCTGTATGCTGCCTCGTCTATTGGCTCCACTACCTTGCCCAGGACCCATATAGTTCTGACTTGCAGGTTCCATCGAGTGTTGCCAAGACCCGTAGTTAGGACTAGATCGCAAGGCAGGGTTGAGCATGTGACTTTGTCGTTGGAGATTGATGGGCATGTCTATGTGACCCATAGTGCCAGCACGGGCACGTCTTTGGTTGAAGTTCTGACTCTGCTGCTGCGACTGCTGGTGCGCGACTTGGTCCTGCATTTGCGCGTGTACTTGTGCTTGCAGATGCATTTGTGCTTGCGTATGTGCTTGCATTGGCATTTGTTGCGCATAGTAAGGATTGCTGCTGGGAGGATTGGTCGGGTATGTCTGTCCATAGGGCATATTGCTGGATGGTGAGTACTGTGCATAATTGTTCGGGGACTGGTTAGCAGAGATTGATATTCCCGGTTGAGTATAAGACAAATCTTGCAGCGGTTGTAAGTAGGGATTTGGCTCGTAAGGATTGCTGGGATTTTGATGCTGCATATTGGGCATGCCTGGCGAGGAAGACAGTTTTGCCATAGGAGGATTCGATGATATTTGTTGCTGCTGTTTTGCTGCAAGGACAGCTTCCGCCTTTTCGTGAGCTACTGCTTGGCTCGCTATCAATTTTTCCGCTGCTTTCTGCTGAGGGACTTGGTTATGATGTGAAGGCGGTGGTGGTAAAGGATTATCAGCCGTTGGTTTGCGAGCAGCACGGAATGCCGGAGGAACGAATGGCGCACTGAAGCGTTCTCCGGTAATGAAGGGATGCAGACGAGCTTGTTGAGGCGACCAGCGCTCCAACGGATTCATGTTTAACAGCCCACCAACAAAGTCCACGAACGAACTCCTGAGATATGTCTCCCGATTGATTTCCTGCTCCGTCATATTCTTCCGATGCAGTGGATACTTCATGACAATATCGTGCAGGGAAGATTCTTGGAAATAGCGCTTGCTAGGTTGCTCGGTGACCTTATGCTCGATGCTATATTGCTCAAGCGTTTTCAGGCGATATCGCTTGCGACCGACCGCGTCAACTTCCATGCTTTTTTCAAAAAACTCGCCGCTTTGCTTGCCCATTTCTAGCATCCAGGATGGAGGATGTCCCAGCATCTCTGTGATTCTGGTGATTTGATTGTATTCTGAACTTCCAGGAAACAAGGGCAGTCCAAGGAATAGCTCTGCAGCAATACAGCCAAGACTCCAGGTGTCTATAGCAGCAGAGTACGGAAGTCCGAGGAGCACCTCTGGTGAACGATAGAATCGGGATTGAATATAAGTGTACACTGTCTGCCGTTCGTGGCAAGCGCTACCGAAATCAATGACCTTGATGTTAGGATTCTCCAAGTTCTTCAGCAATATGTTCTCCGGCTTCAGATCACAATGTATGATCTTGGCCTCATTAAGTATCGTCATGGCATCAAGAAGTTGTGTTGCAAAGACGCGAACCAGATTCATTGACAAACCTCGAAATTGGTTCTGCTTGATCAGTTCGTAAAGATTTACGCTGAGCAACTCAAAAACCAGGCACAGGTGATGACGGTGGATAAACGTGTCCTTCAATCTCAAAATGTGATGCTCATCAGCCCTGTCGAGCTTGTTGTTAAGCAGATCCAGGATGGTGACTTCCATCATCGATTGATTGAAGTATGCTGTCTTGTTCTTGATCACCTTGACGGCAACGACTTCAAGAGTCTTCATGTTTTGACATTTGACAACTTGGCCAAAGGTTCCCTGACCCAGAACATCTAGTATCAGATACTTGTGTCCTTCATCAATGCCCAGGACATCATTGACATATAATATATAATCAGAGTGTTCGTTGTCATGACCATCGTTCTTGCAACCCTCAGAGGGCTTCGTCAGGGGCCGTCGAGGATTGGTTGATGACTGGTAGTTGAAGGACGGATTGCATATACGGTAAGTCTGAGGAAGATACGTTGTAGCAGCTTGCAATGGTGATATGAAGCCACCTTCGGGCCTGGCACGTCGAAACGGAGGCTGCGGGTTGTGTCTCGGACGCAGACCATGCTCAGATACTCTTTTCATCCTAGTGAGCGGTATGGCTGGTTCACGCTGAGTCAGTGGCTGTAGTCTTGGTGACATGGACGCATAGTTCGGGTTCGGTGAGCGACGCGGTGATCGTGTTGGACTGAGAGGACCTGTCGAAGAGTAGACATCGCGCTGATAATTGTTCTCTCGCGCAGGTGAGCTGTAAGACTGTGACCTGATTTGGAAGTCTATGCGTGTCAATTATTGCCCGCGAGCTCTACAGCTTAGGCTGTGCCAGTATGTCACGAACCTTGCAGACCCTGCATCGTGGAGAGCGCGCAGTTGTTCGGGGCACTGACGCCGTTCTCAACGTGCCAATCACGGTCGCAGCTCGTCTTGTTGGTCTCAGAGCCTGCGCTCGATCAGATAGCGCGATCAAAGGATGGTTGAGCAGTACTAGTGCAGAACGACATGTGGTCAACGTTACTTCACAGCAACGTTATCGGCCTACTGTGCAAGCTACAGGACCCCATTTCGAATTCTGGAGCGCACTGATGCAACCCGTATTCCACTTCACGGGCGGGCGCCAAGGATAGCCGCGGTGCAGCCACATTTCGACCGTGAATCTTCAAGCTACGAGCCTCTCGATCTGCACTAGTACTGCGCGCCTAGCAGCTGTACATATGCATATATATATATGTACGCACAATATGTATCTGCTATGTATCTAGGGCTGCTGCGAGCTTGTGATAGGGCACACTTCAATCGCTGAGGGGACTGAACTTATAGCAAGCGTGTTCACCGGTGTACGCAAGACATGTGTTCCTCCGTCTGCGGCTGGCATGCTCTACGTATACACGCTCTGACAAGGACCAGATTGATGACTTTGTTCTATTGTTCGCGTACTATAATTAGTGATTGCCCGCAAGCCTATCTGTGCCGCTTTTGCCAATCCGATGAAATGATGTTATACAGTGTTCGTGCCTAGCTATGAATGCTTCATGTATGAATTTAACGCTAATATGCAATATGCAATTGCTTGATCAATTGCCTTGTTCATGTCCTCATATCACATTGAGCGGAGACTCCACGTGAGGTGGCCGTACCAGGTGTAGCAGTAGTTCGTCCAGCTCAACGAAATTACTCTCGTTCTTGGCATAGGTCCGATGCAACCTCGTCCGGAGATGTGCCTCGAAGTCGTCAAACTTTTCACGACAATTCTCGCAGTAACCAGCCTTGACGTCGACTTTTACCTTCTTAGCATCGGTGGGATCGAGAGTCGCATTGAGCTTGGAATTCCTCTTTGACGTCACCGCTTTCTTGTGCAGATTTGCTACGCCAGAGCCCATATTCTCCTTACCACTCCAACCAGACCGTCCAAGGTTTGATCGTATGGCGCTCGTGATCTGTTGTATGCCGGAAGCATTCGCGTGTTGGAAGTGACTTATCCCAAGCGGACGTTCGGGTCTGACCTGGGTCACTTCGGGCGCCCTTATGTTCTTCTCAGCAGTCTTGTCACGAATGAAAGGACAACGTCCAGGACGTGTGGCACGCCATTGAGGCCATTCGCCGTCCTTGGCATTACTGACGGCTGTCCATTCACGACATATGATGGGTCTGTACTGCTCGTTCATGTCCCGGACCAAGATGTACGGACCACTGAATTGCACTATATTCTCCTCTCCCGTTCCGAGGAACTTTTCAGTGCGCAGTGTGGTCAGTAGTGAACGTTGCTGTGTGGTTATGCTCTGATCCGCAAACAGATTTTTCAACACTGAGTCGCGCAACTTTTTGAGCGTCCAGATTTTGATGTTCAGATTCTGAGCCTTGACAAGAACATCGTGAGTACTAATGTCAAGCCGAGCCTGAATGTCCTGGCTATTGTTCTTAGTATCATGAACGAAATTGTGCAAATCACTCTTACGGTCTGCTTGCTAAGTGCGTTGTTGCCGGAATGTATGCCAACGTGTGATTTGCGCTCAGAATCGGTTGAGCATTAGCAATACCTTCAGCTCTTTCTGTTGACGAGGGCACCTTGGGTAGCTCTCTGGTCGTCACTACCACATTTACGTTGTTGCTGAAAAACGGCTCGATAGACTACACGAGAATAAGCACTTGCACCAACATCTGCTCATGATGATCTCAGACTTACACCACCAAGAGCAGTGATTCGACGTGTACAACGTCGAACATCCTCCTCAGGACAAGCATCGAAGAAGAAACGCAGGTAGGGAAATTGTTTCTTATAGGATGCAACCCAAGCTTTCATCTTAGCAGCATATTCCGCTTCTGCATTAGAGCGCAGGCGAACTGTCGTAGCTTCTGGATTCTCATTGACTTCAGCCTTGACACGTTTCACACTCTTTCTACCATTCGCAGCTGTAGTAGTGCAGTTCTTAGTGGGAGTTTTTGTCCCGTTCTTGACCGCGTTCGCATCAGGTCCAATATGGTCGTAAGTCCGCTTGTTGTTTTTCGAGGCCGAATTGGTGATGTTACTGACAAATACATTGGGACTGGGTCGTGAAATCGGAAGAGGCCCTAATGGAGGCCTTAGGATTTGCTCTGCCATGACTGTTCCTGCTGGCTGTGCCGCCGTGTTACACACTCTGGCACGTAGTATGTCAACAGGTATGGATTCGCTCTGACCAAACAGCGACCCACACAGCCTACGATGAGTAGCACCCGAATGCCTAGGTTCCAAGCATGAAGACCGCAGGCAGAGTGGTCGCAGGACAGTTATGTATCGCGTCAAGTAAGCACGCAGGCTGGCATGTAGGGTCAATGCTTGAAGTGCATCATTCTGCTCTGCTTCGGCGCGTGAGTCGTGCTTCGAGGTTGGAATGAATCACGGGAAAGTTTTGGTGGCAGCGCCAGCAGCGGCAGCACGGGATCCGCGCTTTGGTTCCAAGGTTGCCTCGGTCGCTCTCACTTCCAGCCGGTTCCAAGGTTATGCATCACTTTACCCATTATATATCACGTCGCTCATCATCACTCTTAGCTATAGGCCTGCAGCATGGCAGCTGCGGTAGCTCTACTCCAATGGTAATTGTAGAGGCTGGCTGAGAGCGGTAGAGTCTTATCTATATAGATATTGTTATGGCGCTGCTTGCTGCGCATGAAAGACTAAATGTTGTATATAGAATTGTCTTATGCCAGCTTGTCCAAGTCCCAATCATCCCGTACGAAGCAATCAATCAGTTTCTTGGCAATAGCCATGTCAGGAGGTGTACTATACTGAGGCGCCGCTCCATCTTTACTCTCCGCCCCCATGACACCAGCGCTATTCAATTCGTCCCTTGTGAACCACCTCGCATCTTCCAATTCCGGATCATTGCCCAGGTCGATCGTAGAGTCCGGTAGAGCTTGACCGATACAGCCAATCATCAAGTTGGCCGGGAATGGCCACGGTTGCGAGGAGTGATATTGCACTCTGCCGACTTGGATTCCTGATTCTTCCCACACCTCTCGACGAACAGCTTCCTCCAGGGACTCACCGGGCTCCAGAAATCCTGCCAGGCACGAGTACATTCCTTTCGGCCACACCTTCTGCCGACCCAATAGAAGCTTGCCTCCGTCCGAAGACAGAATGCCCATGATGACAGTCGTATCAGTCCGGGGATATTGATAATTGTGCAGACCTTTGCGTGATACACAAGTCTTTCGACTACCACCAACTCGATCCTTCTCTGGGCATTGTCTCTTAGCACCGGCCCAAACCGAAATTGTCTTGCCACCGCAACCGTTACAATATTGATACCGCGCATTCCAGTCAATCAAGGACCTCCCCATCGCGACAAAGGCACTCTCATGCATCTCCAGCTTGACACCCACTCGTACATTCTTGAACTCCAACCCTTTTGCTACAACCATGTCAATGAATTTCTGCTTCTCGCCAGACTTGTCAGACTCTGCTGGAGTCACATCGACAGCAAAGTAAGCTTCGCCTCCGTGATCCGTCGGTTTGCTCTCGTCAAGTCCAAGGAAGACCACTGTCGTGTGATCATCCTCAGCGGACCACTGTTCAATTTTTTGTTGATCTGTCAATTCATAAGGATTGCCAATGATTACCCCTACGTCCTCAAGCTTCAACAACACTAACTTGCCCTCCTTAGTCGCTAAAGGATCTAGCTCATTGAATGTCAAGAATCGAGCCGAAGGATCTGATATGCATTTGGTGAGGAAGGCATTATCTTGCCTTTTGAAGGAGAAGCGATTCAACGTAGATCCTGCAAAAAAATTGACAGTCTCCTGTCCGAACCTTTTCGTGAGCGAATCATTTCCCATGATATTGTGATATGTCGGAAATGACCTGTCTATTGTAGAGAAGACTCTCTTGATGAGATTCAACCGATGCACCTTGGTGAAGTTGTAGATCCGTTCAATGCACTATTGCGAGATATGAGACACGATCTCGAGCTACAATGGCAGCTACAACAAGATCTATATGCGCTTCGTAGCAAGTTGTTGTTCGAAGACCTTGCCATACATGGGATCTGCCGATGAATTTTCGGTTATAATTATGACGCACCGTGGAGTACCGCACGGGATTTTGCACTCGAAGACCGGGGATCTGGACTTCCAGATTTCGTGGGGTAATCTGCTGCTTACGTGCCTACGAGAACGTAGCTACGAGGTGTACCGGGGCAGTGCGGACGGCTGGACGCACCTACAGGCCTGTCAAGCCTGTACGTCAAGCGCGGATGGTGTCAGACACACGCAATTTGCAGCGTTCGCTTCCTTCACTCGCAGGTCCAATCTCAGACTTGTTCTCTCGAGGTTCAGTAGTGCTTGGAGCAATTGCCGCGACTGTGGTTACAGTTCGTAAAAGAGCGTTAGAGACTAGCTTGTGCACCAGATGAGGCTGTCTAACAGCCACACGAGAGTACAAAATACATGAGTATGTCGATGAGCTAGTCACTTCTCGAAGTTTGTATCTCCTAGTGCACAGCGAAGCGAATGTAGGCGGTCCCCTCGCCATTCAATTGTATCAAACGAAACTCGATCAAGGACAACAGCTGCTCTTACATATACATATATAGTCAGCTGTCCTATTCCGCGTATGATTGATCTGACGATGCTCGATGACTTGGCATATGATCTTATACTTTCTCATTTACGATACTGCGATATACAGAGTCTCGCACGCACTTGTAGAGCTCTACGTTCTGTGGTTTGTGGAGCGTCTCTGAAAACACTGAACTGCACGAAATCATACACTTTGCCGATCAATTGTTTACCTTATGGATCAGAGCACTGTCTCCTCAGTCAACCAGATTGGCGTGTGTTGACCTACAAGGCTGGTAGACGTCATGCCGACCTATATCTCAGCAAGATGACGTGGAATTCGAGTTACAATCACATCAACACAATGTCGTTGCGAAATGTTGTTCTCGACGGGACTATGGTGACTGTTTTGGATGTGATTTACTTCATTACAAATGCGCCTCATCTGGTATATCTATCGGTGCGCTTCTGTGCCGAGATAAACAGTCTTCTGCTCCAGAACTTCTTAGACACACTGACCAATACTAAGCAGATCGTGAATCTCGAGCGTTTAGACGTGCTTGGCATACAAGGCCTTCCGTTCTTCGAACCTATGAACAATGGTAGTTTCACTTTCAATGAAATGGAGATTGAGCTGACCGGCGCTGGCCCCGAATTCGATTATCAAGACCGCTGGCGCGAAGAAATGTACGACTTTAAGATGTCTCTCGAACGTGTCCCCACACATCATAAGAAATCTATATGTACGGACATCGCTCGGTGTTCTCAAAGTTACTGCCGTAACTTCAGTCATGGGCGCAAAGAACTTGCAGATCCCACGATAGATCGAACACTCTCAGATTGTATCATGTGTCAGGAGAAATGGACGTTGCCATTGTGCCGGACATGTATCACAGGTCGATCTTGTAAAATCTGCAACACATTTGTGTGTCCAAAATGTAAGACAGCTGTCAAGCTGAAATAATGAGGTTAATCTTGAATAGGCTACAACATAGATCATGATATTGAGCTGCATGACCTCAGCACAAGCCAGAGGTGGATGCAGAATCTCACGACGGATCATGCTCGAGGGGGCGGTGAGATTAACCGCAACTGTCGTGAAGATATCAAGCTTACCTGTCGCGGCTCTGCTAAAGCGGCTCTGATGATGCAGCTCACGCACCGACACATGGCTCGTATGGCCACTGCAAGGATCACTTTGGACGAAGGTTGGCTCTGATGCTTTACCCATGTAGTCTTTTTCTCCCTTATGACAGCAGTGACATGAGTTCTGAGTGGTCATATGTTCATATCGACCCATGGGGATCTGTCAGAGGACTTCACATTGTTCAGCCCTGAGCTCGAGGTGAAGATGGTATGCTATAAGTCTAGCATGCCAGAAGAACACCCAAGAATGGCGATGGTGACATTGCTGGGTGTTAGGCATCTAGGACGAGGTTCGCATGGTTGTAGTGCCAATTGCAAGCCACTATTTTGCTGGAGAAGTTCGAAGCTCGAAGCTCGAAGCTCGAAGCTCGAAGGGGCAGGCGTTACATAGTTTTGAACTCATCGCCAGTAGAGACATTTTATCAGAGTAGGTAGACATGATATACTATAGCTTCTAGAGGATATAATCAATGGGGAAGCAGAACAGTCTGCCCTTTGAGGCAGTAGCTCAATTTGTTGCTTCTCATGAGAACTTTCAGGCCTTGGGCAGTGCCCATCAATTGCAGTTTTATGCTCTATACAAAGCAGCTCATTCTCGAGCGCCCGCATACTCACTGCCGCGCAGACTTTACCTGTTTCTGTTCAAACCGACAGACTATGCCAAGTGGTTGTCATGGTGGGTGGCCGCGGACACTTATACGGGAGTACAAGCCGAGGATCGGTACTACGAGCTCGCCAAGGATGTCAATGCGTTTCCTGATGACTCAATGCTGCATGTCATGAGATCTGCCTCGACGAGAGGCAAGGGAGCCTCACTTCTCGTGTCGGGAGAAGCGCCTGGGACGGTCCTCACGAGAGACATGGACCATCTGATTGATGCATGTGCAAATGGCAACACTGAACACATCATTGCGTACCTCTCTCGTGGTGGGGATGTCAATGTGAAGAATGAGGAAGGCACCAGTCTCTTGCATTTCGCAGTAGACTCAAATGCCCTGGCAATCGTCGACATCTTGCTTGACAACAACGTACTACTAGATGTCGAGGACGATCAGGGTCTCTCTCCGCTCGAGTCAGCAAGACTGAATGGTGAAGAATATGGAACTATGGTCGAATTGCTACAGGAACGACAACAATGACACTCAAGGTACTGAGACCTGGCTCTGAAAATGATAGATTCGCCATAACCAAGGAAAACACTATAAGGATCTAAATTCTGTGTTACAGTTGCATATCAATATCGACATCTGGTGGCAAAGGATCTCCACGATTGATGGAGTGCCGCAGCTCCCGCAAGATCTCGGGTCCAATCTTGTCGTGTCCTTTCACCTTCACTATGTCCAGGAGGCTCTCCTTCTGCTCAACAGTCATGTCGTTCTTGTATCGTTGTGTGAAAACTAACAAGGATTGATGCTCGAGGACGGCAAACGGTCGAGACATTGACTTCCAACGAATGAAGTGGAAAACCAGAGCATCCACCACTTTAAAAGGAAGAGCATATTTCTTGTCGAGAAGGACACGGATAAACAAGGCAGCAGGACCAGAAAAGTCCATCTCGGCGAGACGCAGCAACGCAGCTGCAGAATGCAGTACAGGTACGGATACCTTGGTCAGCACGGATGCTACTATAGCACCTTCCTTCAGCGTGCAGGAACCGCTTTGCACTAAAGGGAATAAAAAGCCCTTGAAGAATGCAGCAGGCTTGTAAAGAGCTTTCTTCAGTGCCATGTAAAGATGAAAGTTGAGCTTTTTGTTGTCCTGAATATCGTCTCGCACACGCTCGAGCAAAATATCGGTGATGAAGCGTTGACACTGGTTTGCAGTGAGATTAGACACCAAAAGTCGTGTGGCCTCATAACAAGCGTTTGGCGACCACTGATCCGGTCTGGTGAGATACAAGATGTCTTCCCAGTTGCGCAGCGACGGAATGATCTTGAATGCTTTCGGCAATTTGCCTGATTTGTACCGCGACAGAAGTACACCGACTTTAGTGTATACTTCAATAACTTTTGCAGGCAATTGTGGGGGAGCACCATTGACGGATCGTCCTTGGACTTCCCTGCCCTTGGCCGCTTCTTCCTGCTCCTGTATACGAGTCATAATCATGTCTGCAAGACTTTGACGAGGCAGTGCCGCGGTTGGCATAAGCTTCTCAAACAAATCTTGATCCGCCTCATCAACTTCGAGTTCCTCTACTTCATCGTCGCCGGCGAAACCGGCAAACTCTTCTTCGTCATCGTCATCGTATACGTCTCTCTCTTCCTGCCGCGATAACTGTGGATTATTCAGAGAGTCCGTCGTGCTTGACGGTATGAAGGTTGCATGGTCGTCCAGCGCATTCTCGAGATCACCATTCTCAATCTCAAGCTCTTCTTGCTGCGCTCGAGCTAGATCCAGAATTTTTCGTGACATCTTTGAATCGACGAATTCTTCATCTTTCTCTGGCTTCTCGGCATACTTTGCTTTAGTCTGTCGAGCCAGGCCCTTCCTTTGGTTGACGATAGAATCATCTGTAATCTCAGACGCAAGATTGCTGCTGTGCCGCGGCTTGGCTACCTTAGGCATGATGAAGCTGTAATCACCTCAGATGTAAGATATCGACACCACACTCTCTCTCTCTCCTTTAGCGTGCCAGTCCCCAACGAGGATGTACTGCACCCTCTGAGTTGCATTATTGTGTGCATAGAAAATTCAATTTTTCCAATCAAGAAACTGCACAAGCCACACACGGACATGGCTGATGTATCTAGAAAGAGGAAGTCCTCCCGCACGTCGCAAGTCCACGCGAATCGCGACTTTCACGTTTCTCCACTTCCACCACAAATGTGTCCTTGAGCGGACATCTTGTACGACTGAAGAGCAAGTCGATATGACTGTCCAACATAAGTGATGGCGCCGGAAGCCATGCTGAGAGGCTCTGAGTCCGGGAAGTGATCTGGAGGTCTTTTGTGGCGAGCAACTTGAGCGATGAACCAACAACAGCCCAACAGCTCACAAGATGTGAGTCTTGGAGAACATGCTCGATGCACCAAGACATATGCACCAGACAGCTCTCGCCAAGCTACTGGCCCAGGAGATACTCGATCTGCACCGAATCAGTCCGGTACGAACAATCTGCCGGCCGAAATGCAACGACCTCCAACGAATTTACCAAATGCCACCGCAGAACGTCTGCCGCCTACCTTCAATCCATATAACCAGGCTCACTTTCAATATCAGAACCCATATGGCCCACCGACTCATCAGCAACCAACTGCTCATATGCCTAGCAATTATGCGCCTGTACAATACTATCAACCTCAATATCGTGCGCAAGCAATACCGCCGCAATTCCATACACAACAAGCACAATTATTCCCACACCCACAACAGAGTAATATGCAAGGCAACTTTCAATACCAGCAGCAAGGCCACCACTATCAGGTTCAGCCAAGTCATTACTCACAGCCAACTTATGGTACTCAAATGAGCCAATCACAAGGTGTTCTAGAGCACCGACATTCAGCTCATGAGCCACCGAAGCACGTACCTCAATCGGCCCCGACGAGTGCAGTGCTTGACACCAAGTCGACCGCAATGACTAAACCTAGTGCTGCTGGTGCCTCTCATGCTGATCATGCTTATACTTCTCATTCACCGGTGCGTGGTGAACCACTCAATAGGGAGTCTTCCACTCAGCACGAAATAGACAGGAACAGCGGATCTGTAACGGCATCAGGCGGTACCACAGGGCAAAGTGCTGAAAGTGTTGCAAAAGTATCCAATGGAATGGTTGGTCAGGGTCCAGTGAAAATACCATACGAAGCTGATACTCTGATATGGAACAAAGAAAGGACACTGAATGAACAACACAAGTACTGTTATTGCGGCGACGACAGAAATCTTTTGGACGTGGACGTCCAGTGTGCCAAGTGCTTCAATTTCTTTCACGGGAGGTGCATTGGTATCGACATGGGACCAGTCGTGCCTTTCATGACGAACTACGAATTTTTGTGCAAGAATTGCAGTTCGACCCTGCGAGAAACATTTACAAGGACACCTTGCCCATGGAAACACATATGTGCCAGTGTTATGGCCAACCTTGTACTCATGAAAATACGCATAAAGAACCAGCACTGGGGTAAATCGAACTACTCAGCTAAATTTGCAGCCGACTTGAACAACGACTCTGGCTGGTACACACGAAAAGCTGATATCATTCCATTCCTTGGAGTACCTCGACACTGGGCTGCTCTATGCACAGGCAAGGACAAGAACGAGACAAACTCCTGGTCCTCCACACTGGCGAACGCGCTCGTCTCGAACCCAGACTTGTTCCGAGCCTATGATGAGTCGAATCGCAGTGCCAATTCGCCGTATATGCTTGGTAACTCCAACCTTTTTGCATTCCGAGCAGGCTACCTTTCGAGCAGCAATAAGCAGTCCGTACCGCGAAAGCGAAAAGTCGAAGATGTTGAGCAGATAACGCAACGACAAGCCGTCGCTCCGGTAGTCCTCCCGACTCAAACCAAGAGCCCTTCACCAACCTCCATTAAGGTCGAACCGCAAATGGCAGTCATCGAAAAGACAAGTGTCGAGAAAGACAAACCCAGTCCAAAAGCTGACGATGTGCCAATCTTTACACCCAAAATACCTACCGTCAAAAAGGAGGCTTTGCAGCCAATCGCACCGACGCAAAAAGAGGTTGTACGAGAACGAAAGCCGACTAGCAAGAAAGCAACCATTTCGAAAAAGGGCGAAGCACCTATACCAGCGAAATTGATCAGACGTCCTCCCCCATACAAGCCGCAAGATTTCCATGCAGTTCCCAGGATGCCAGGAATGTCTCAAGTTGAGGGACATTTCCAGGATGGTCCTTACTTTTCAGTCACCGACATTCCATACAACAAACGTGGCTTCAAGTACACACCGTGCGAGGCCGCGCCGGCGATGCCTGGCATCATGTATCGTCAAGTCGAGGTGGAACCACATACGGCTCGACTTGATTGGTCCGACATCTCGCCCTACATGTACTTGAGCAGGGACGGCAAATGTGCCACGACGGACAAGGGATTCCGCATGGGTCGAGCCAATGTCGGCGTGCGAGAGGGACAGTGGTACTGGGAGGTCAAGGTGCTTCGTGGAAATGGCGAGCAGGGAGGGCACGTCCGGCTGGGCATAGCGCGGCGAGAAGCATCGTTGGACGGTCCTGTGGGCTTTGACGGGTACTCGTACGGCATCAGGGACAAGGGCGGCGAAAAGATGCACCTGTCGCGGCCGCGCAAGTTTATGGAATCCTTTGGCACGGGCGACGTCCTCGGCTTCCACCTCACACTGCCGCCGGCGACGGCAACGGCAGCAGCAGCAGCAGCATCCAAGACGACTGATATTGTGCGTGACCGCATCCCGATCCGGTACCGCCAACAGCTCTACTTTGAGCAATTCGAGTACACTTCGAGCAAAGAAATGGAAGACCTGCTGCAACCCGGCACCGTCCCATCAACCTCAAACGCCGCACTACCGTCGTCGTCCGGTGCATCGTCCACCGCCAAGGCGAATAATCTCCCGGCAAAGCTGCCGCACTCGTCCCTTGACATCTACAAGAATGGCAAACACATGGGCACGGCCTTTGAGGACCTCTACTCGTTCTGGCCGCCGCACAGTCAAACCACGCGGGACCAGCCGTCCGCGCCGGACGACGGATCACTGGGGTACTACCCCGCCATATCAGTCTACGCCGGTGGTGCCGCACAGTTCAATTTCGGACCGGACTTTGCGTGTCCCCCACAAGACGGCCTCCTCTCACCTCCTACTACTACTACTACAACGACTGGTGATGATGGTAGAGGGAGGGTCAAGAGTATGAGTGAGCGGTACGATGAGCAGATTGCGGAGGACATGGTGCACGATCTCATCGATGAGGTCGACATTGAGGGAGACTTGAAGGATCTCTCGCTCGATGGACAACAACAGGTCGAGATCGAGCCGATGCGCGAGATTGCAGAGTACGACTGATCCTGGTCACTTCGTATCCGGATAGAATATAAAGATGCATGTCTTTTTCGAATTACAAACCTCAGTCCTTCTTCTATGCTAATTTTCGTCTTTTACATCATCATCACTTCTTCTTGTCGTCAATTCATAGCACCAATGCAATCTACTGCTCTCGGTAGTATCCCTCGTTGCAGAGGACGTGTCGGTATCGGGCATTGCCTTCCTCCATGTCGATGAGGGCGGCATTGATGTCGCTCATCTTCCACAACTTCATCCAGGTCTTGGTGTTTGTCTTGGCGGCGAGCTTGAGCATCTCTCCAATCTCCTTGGGCGATCCGATGGCGGATCCACCGATGGAGACGTTGCCAAAGATGAGTGGGAAGACGACGAGTGGGAGTGGTTTCTCCGGTGCGCCGACGAGGACCAATTTTCCACTGACTTTCAGGAGGGAGAGGTAGTCCGTCATGGGCATGTCGTGTGCGTTGACGGTACAGATGATGACGTCGAGCGATCGCTTGTGCGCGTCGTAGGCGCCCTCGTCCTTGGTGGCAATGAAGTGTTTGGCGCCCATGGCTTTCGCATCCTTTTCCTTGCTGTGCGTGTGCGAGATGGCGGTGACTTCTGCGCCGAGGGCGGCGGCAAACATGACGGCAAAGTGACCCAGTCCACCGATACCGATGATGCCGACCTTGGTGCCTGGTCCGACATTGTTTTGCATGAGTGGCGAGTAAACGGTGACACCACCGCACATCATTGGAGCAGCTACGGCCTCGTCGACCTCCTTGGGGATCGGGATGCAAAAGTGCTGTGGGACTCGGGCATAGTCTGCGTAACCTCCGGAACTCGGACTGCCGTCTGGGTACTTGGCATTGTACGTGCCGACCAGACCTTTGGCGCAGTATGGCTCTCGGTCAGAGGTACACATGTCACAAGACTCGCACGAGCCAGACTGTGCACCGACACCGACAATGTCGCCGACCTTGATGCTCTTGACATCCTTGCCGACCTTGGTGGCCTCGCCCACAATCTCGTGACCGACCACTGCATGACAGTTAGTGATTTGAAAATTTGCATGAATCGAAAATGTCGATCGTACCGAGTGGGTAGTTGGTTGGACCCCAACCGGATCTCAGGGTGTGCAGGTCACTCGCACAAATGCCGGAATAGTGAATCTTCTACAGAAAACAGGGTCAGCTACAGTTCTGCCAACAAGGTACCCATCAGGAATATGGGAGAAGGGGCAACTCACAATCTCGACATCGTCCTCGGTCCAGTTCTTTGGCTGAAACTGCTCATACTTGAGATTGCCGATAGACTTGGCATCGTGTGCAACGTATCCCTTGAAGTGTGCGTCAGTCATGATGGGCTAGAAGTGAAACGATATGGTACGATAGAAAGAGGAAGCAGAGGAATGATTTATATACCTGCCGAGTTGTCTGTGACAGGTCTAGCCTAAGGGGGGAAAGTTGGTCTATTGCCGCACGGGCCCACGGCCGAGTCTCGCCTCCGGAGTTGCAGGCTGCCAGGTGCACCCGCGCCAAGATGACGTTGACGGGCGATTTTGTGAAGCCCCTCAACCTTGAAAGGTGAATGTCGCCCGTTGGAACGCGTGGGTGGCCGATCCATCTCCCTTAAGCTTGATCATGACGTTCTGCAAAATTCGTCCCCGTGCAGCCATCCCGCGCGGGCCGCTCTTACCGAAGTGCTTCCGGCTTCCGTCTCGCGCTCACGTGCGCGTGTGATTAGCAATCAGCTCAGCTGCAAGCGACGGATCCGTGATCAGCCGGCAAGGTCTTGTCCGTCCTCCAGCTGAGATGTCCTTCCTGACCTCTACCTGGCCATGGATGCATGCCTCTCTCATCTTGAGAGCATGGCGCGGTGGAAGCAGCATCAATGGTCGGGTTCGCTAGATTCTCACTTCGTAGCTGCCGTTCCGTGTCATGTACCGCACCCCTGGAGTTTCTTCAGCACGAGAACTAACTGCATGTCCAGAATGGGCATCACCGCCCATCGAAATGAGTTTTAGACTTACACTTGACTGAATTGTAGTTGGACTTTTCAAAGACCTTGAGGTACCGCACCAGCAGGCCCGAGCTCGTAAACATGAGCAGGGAAAAGGTCATTGCTATCGGTGGCTTTGACCATGCCATGACCGTTGTCATGAGGACCAATTCCGCCTCTGCACTCAGGACATACTCGGCCTGTCCCACGAATTTCGGAATTCTAATACCTTGTCAGCCTGCCATGTGTATTACCAATCCGTTCGGATAGCAGAGGACATACTTCCACTCGATTGTGTTTGAGGCCGGCTCGTACTTGGCCTTGCCCGCAGACACGCGGGACGTGAGGTTGGCCGTGTTGAGCGGTGTGGGTATCGAGACCACCACGTTGGTGGCAGATAGATTCGCCGCAAAGTTGGCCTTGATTACAATCTGATACTCGACCTTGGACTTGCCAATCTCATTGACGATCGGGTGCAGCCTGAATGGCAGATTGATGTTGTCTGTGGACCGGTACCTCATCAGCTCAAACTCACCATCCTGTAGTCATGTTGGTCAAATTGCGACGAATCGTGGGGTGTGAACATACCGGAGGGACAAAGCTGATGGTGCGGTCCGTATCAAACTTGCCAAGACGCACGCACTGATGAAATTGACAGTCCTCCAGCGTGACGGATCCTGCCGCCGCTTGGGATGCCTTACTCACCTTTAATCCACTCGTCTTGCCCACATCGTAGAGATCCGCACCGCTCAGTACGAGAGAATCGTTCAGACCAAACTTGCACTCTGGTGTGCCACTCAGGTATGCCCTCATCTGAACATTGCCGGTGACGTCCGCGCGCAGGACAGTACCGGTCGAGCTCATCAATAAATTGACACTCTCGATAATGTCAATAAAGGCCTCATTCTTGCGGTACTTGATGTCCTGCCGCCTCCAAGATATCGCCCCTGTAGCCTGTATCGTAATCTTGCTCGAGTCTTCCTTGTCCCTCTTCTCCGACTTGACACCTTCCGTGGTGATGTACAGCTTTAGCGTGTCAGTCTCGCTGTTTTGCGGGTACCCAAAGTCGAGAATCTCGTCCAGCAGTTCGTAAATCAGGACAAAGTTGCTCTTGACCGCATCCTCGTCAAATTTGCCAAAGTAGCTCTTCCCGAGCGAGATGAGCCGGTAGAGAAACTCAAAGACCATGGCGGCATTCGCATTCACCCGCGTCACCGCGACAAGGTACAGATTTTCGTGCCGGACATGCAAGAAGGTCGTCGAGCCAATGGTCATCACGGGCGAGCGGACATCCGCATTCGAAATGACCTGAATCCGAAAGGCATCCGCGATCGAACGCTTCAGGTCGTGCCGATAGAGACGCGAGATGAGGACCTCTCCTTTAAGATTGTACAGGAATATGGCGGAGATCATGCGGCTCCTATGCCGGGTCCTGCTGCCAGTCTCGTTATGTTATTGATTGCACTGCTTGCAAAGTCGAAGAAGGATACGAATGTCTAACCTCTCAGTGCACTGCAAGCAGGGAAATGACTAGCAAGGATGCAATTCGTGTGTTGTTCAAAACACACAATGATGGGTGCATCGATCGAGTTGTGGAGTAGCGCAGGGTCCGATCAGATGGAAAATTATGGGCGCTGAGATAGTTTGAACACGATAGAGACACACCTGGACATTTCATCGTTGGTAGCATGCTACTATCCAACAAAATTTGTATATGTATATATCATGTTTCATGGCTCCAATGCGTCCACTCCATCAAGTAATAAAAATATCGCCGACGCTCATCACGCATCTCCGTCCGTTATCCATAATGAATGCAAAATTTTGCCCTTTCACTCCTCGTCCTCATCTCCTTGCCCTTCTTCACCTTCGGCCACGTCCTGCTCCTTCTTGACGTCCGCCTGCCCAAGAGGTCCCGCAGCTGCGGCGGCAGCAGCAGCAGCAGCAGTGAGCTCGGTGGGCGACGATGACTGCACCTGTCCCCCCATTCCTTGCGCCTGGAACCGGTTCCGCGCCTGATTGAGGAGTTCCTCCTGCTGGCGCAAGAGTTCCTCGGTACTCAAACCACTGCTCTCAAACTTACTGACCTTCTTCTCCCGCGCGCGCAACTGATTCTTGTGGTCGGCAAAGACGACGTTGATTTGATCCAGGTACCCATGGAACCCTAGCTCCTCCAGCGCCTTGGTGACGTGCTCGCCCGCAATCGTCTTCTTCGTCTCCCGCTCGCAAATCTCATTCGCCTCCGAACTCACCAGGTGCACAAATTCCACGCAACAGTCGATCAATAAGTCCCGGGATTCTCGGCTGAATGTCAAGTCTGGCGCCAACATCTCACCCACCAGTTTCTGTACCGTCGCTAGCCATACGAGTCAATTTCAGGATTTTCGACAAAGTTTTTCGTGAGACTCACCCTTCGGCAACGACAGGTCATCGTCCATGCCATCCATGACGAGAGATAGGGAGAGGAATATACAGGAAGTGTCAGAGAGTAGAAAAAGGCTCGACACTGCGCGCTGTGATATAAATGGCAGACTCTTTCGAATTCACCTGCGCGCGCACTACCTAATTACCGTAGCTATTGCGAAGAAACACCTTTCACGGGTTAGCCGAGCCACAAGCCACAAATTGACTTCTTGCTCAGACTTGAAGCTGATCCTAGCACAGACTTGGTAGAGCAGCTGACAGGTATCAGAAGGAATTCTTTTTGTCATATAAAATATGTGAAAAGATTGATAGATATTTTGCTATGAAATGATATGCATCTTGCCCACGCTCTATTAACAATGACACCCAAATTCGCGTGCCCAAGGTCAGATTCGGACACCTGCCCGTCACCTAGAACGGTAATTGGCGTCTGCTGCTCTGTGTCGAATGATTGGACTGTAGTGAATGGGTAGAATAACTCGGACTGAGTCTTGGAGGTCCATGACTTGGTAGAGGTTCCGCCAGAGATGCTGGGGGCCGCGAGCCACTGACAGATCCTGTGGAAGGTCTAATGGATGCATTGCTAGGTCCCCGAGTCCCGTTAAATGCTTGACCGGCGGAGCCAGCTCGGTTCTGTTGAGCAGCAGGCTTGCCGTAACTCTCCTGGCGGTGATATGACGGGGCAGCATTGTAAGCAGGGCGCGCGTTGCCGGGTGGGGCTCTGAAAGACGCCGATGTGTTCTGAAGTCTTGGTGGTGAGTCCGTCGAGAGCATTGGCAAGGTAGCCTCTGTCTGCTGCCCGCGTATACCGGGACGGGTGTTGTCATTTGTTTGAGGCCTGTACAATGGCAAGGTTTCCGATCTGGGAAGTGGTGGTCCAAAGGTCGACAGGCTATAAGTAGATCCCGATTTAGAGATTGATCCATGGCTGTACAAGCTCGATTGATCGTCTTCGAGAGCGTAGGCGGTCGGCCGCAACAGGTTCTTCTCCTCATCGCCAGCAATCAGTGGAATCGTGGGCAAGGTCGGTTTCTCCGTGCATACGCTCTTGCTGCGGACCAGAGTCGTCTTTTTGGAGCCGGGCACAGGTTCTCGTCCCTCCATACGCCTAGCTTGCGCATAACGATCCAATCGCTTCTTCCTCGCCTTTTCAATAATCTGCTCGATGCGCTTGTCTATCCTTCTCACGACGAACTCTGTCAGGCCTCCCTGCAGATGACACAGTAAGGGCAGGAACAAAGCTGCAGCCATGCAAAACCGAGCAAAGGAGAAGAGCCAGATGATCAAAGACAGGGCCATGAAACTGAGGACTGTCCACTGGAATGGGGTGATGTTTGCGTATGCCTCGGCTGTGAGGGCAAAGTTGCGTGTACTGAGGACACTGAAGACGGTGAGAGCGTTGATGGCCTGACGTGGACCCTCTGAAAGTAGTAATCGTTTCCAGCCGATGAAGGAGAAGAAAACCCAAAAGGCGACCTTGTTGCTCCTGTCATCCGAGGACCCGAGACGGTAGAAGAGACAGTGATGATTATAGCTTGAGAGAGAATACCAACGATTCGCAATAACGTTTGTAAAGGCAAAGGAAATGTTCTTGCTTCGCATAATTCGAATGGCGACGATCCAGTCCCAGATGAGGAGCACGACAGAGAGAATGATGCAGCCGGCAAAGATCCACTTTGTGATGTTGTGCGCAATGAAAGTCTGCTGTTGAACAGTGGACGTATACGACTTGAGGATGAGTAAACCGATGGCGGTGTAAATGTCCAGGCCAAGGATAGCGAAGGACCTGAAGGTGGAGATCCAGACATACAAGTGGCCGAGCCTGCAGCCCACTGCATTTGTCTTGAAATCGTTCATATCGAGATAGTCAAATCGATGATCGACCTTTTCCTCACGCTTCCAACTGCGCCCATCGCAGCAACCCATGGTCGATTACGCCAGGTATGGACACAAGTGCGCGAACTTCTCGAGCGCGGTCTAAGAGAGTGTTTGTCTCGAGTAGCCTGTCTCAGGAACTCCCGAGTTTGTAAGATTCGTCAAGACGATAAGGATCGATGTAAGCGTGTCGAGTGCTAGGCTAGAGAGAGACAGAGGATTCGTGTGTGTGTATGTGCCTTAGAGCCACTTGAAGGGGAGTGCACGGTCAAGAGAGTGTGGGTATGAGCGCACAAGATTGCGCGTCGAGACTAAAAGATTGTGATAGGGGCAGTTCAACGACGACTGGATGACACGAACAAGGACGACGGACCAGGATGGAGCATGGATGCGAGGACATGCGTAGGCAGGGCCATGGAAGGTTTGGCAGGAGGGAGGGAGACACTGTGTGGGCGAGAGAGTGTGTGGAATGAAGGAGAGGAAAGGGGGCTGGTGGACAATGTCCAGGAGACAATCACAAGATTGATTTTTGTTTCGTTGCTACCACGCGCGCATGAACGGCAAACATTTCCCAGACGGGAAATGCCAAGCATTGGATACCCCGTGCTCTCTTCATCGTTTATCACGTGTTTATCGTCTATGTCGTATTATCACAAATTTCTGGCGAGCTTCTACCGCAGCTGAGCCGCTGATGAGCCGGAACTGCCAGAAGAGGAGATTCGTCGCGCACAAGCCTGAACGCGCTAGAATTTCAAGAAGGCTCAGCTGCCGGACAAGCCTGTAAAGTCGTGTTGTCCACCCGCGCACACGATACACAAAAACATACTTGCAATTGACGAACCGTCTTGCCCAATCAATCGACATTTTATTTCTCTAGAAGTACAGATCAACCATCTGGAAATCATCTGCACTTCAAGTTCTGGTGGCCGACGCTCATCTCAGAATTGTCATCATATACGCACGACAACCATCTGCTACACGAGTGTTTCAGCAAGTACAAAAATCAAGTTGACGGCATAAACAATCATGGTCTGGCTCACTGACGCACAGAGTAAGTCCGATTGGCATTTTTCGCAACTTCTTCGGCGCTGACCACTTCGACAGAGATTGGTGTTGCGCTCAGTGCCTTTGGCACGCTCTTCATGGTACTCGGTGTCCTGCTTCTCTTTGATGGCGGCCTGCTCGCCGTCGGCAACGTACGTCTCGTCCCCTGGCCTGATGGCCCACATGCATCATAGTGGCACAAGCTGAACGGTGACATAGATTCTCTTCATCGCAGGGCTGACGCTCATCATTGGTCCGCAACGCACGGTGGCATTCTTTGCGCGAAAGCAGAAGCTCAGGGGAACAATCTGCTTCCTCGGCGGCGTCGTCCTGATCTTCATCAAGCGACCTTTCATCGGCATCTGCATCGAGCTCTTTGGATTTGTCAACCTATTGTGAGTACCCACTCGAAACGCCCAATGGTCGTCCCCGAAGGTATACTAATACGGAATGCAGCGGAGACTTTTTCCCAATCGTCCTGAGTTTCCTGCGTAGTCTACCTGTCATCGGTCCCGCCCTGCGCGCGCCTTATATCGGTGCTGCCCTCGACAAAGTTGCTGGCTGTAAGTCTCTATTTGCTATGCCACAACTTGGCCCACTGTTCTCGTGCCATATACTGATCATGTCTAGACAAGAATCAAAGTCCAGTTTGATAACTAATTTCACTGTTCTCAGGCACCTACCCTCGATACCGAGTGTTGCCTACAGGTCCGAATCATTCGGACGTAAGTCATGTCAAGCACCAGGGTTATGCAGCACTCGCGCTGCGTCGAATATCCGGTCCACAGCGGATTGTCGTGATATGTCTTCTGGGCAGGTCTTCAGAATCTGTCACTGTCGAAGCTGTATCAGCCAAGACACGCTCAAATTGCCAGCTCGCGTCGAGAGCTACTTTCAAACATGGCAGATGGCCTCCTGTCTCCAAAATACAGAATATTGGTCCTTTCATTGTACATACATATATAAACATATGACACACTATCTTCAAACCGCACTATAGAAAGCCAAGACTTGCCCCACGATGATTACTCGCCGACGTGCATGATAAAGTAGAACGACTCACTTGCACTCAGACCAATTGATCGAGAAACAAGAGACGGGATTCGACGGCGCCCTGATGGAATCGATCGACCGCCTCCATGGCCTGTGCATCGGCCGACTGAATGACAGCGTCGTCCTCCTCGGTCCAGATACCCGGGATGCGGGGCGGATTGAGTCCCTGACCATACGCCTGGACGACCTTGATGGCGAGCGACTGCACGCCCGACGTGCGGTTCCACGCGTCCTCGGCGTCGGCCTGCGGGATGCCGTACGTCTCGACCTGGCGCTCGATCCAGTGGTACTTGCGCTGCTCCGCCGCGGCCCGCAGATCCGCCTGCATCTGTTCCGCCTGCGAGTCCAGCTCCAGTTCCTGGATCGTCGTGTCAAAGTCAAAGTCAATGTCCCCCCGTATGGCCTGGGTGTCTTGCAGAAATTGCGACTGCGAGAAGGAGCGGTTCGGACTCGCGGGGGTCGGGCTCGGCGCGTCAAAGGCCGTCGTGATGCTCTCGTCCCGCTCAGTCGCTCGCAGCTGCGACACTGGGGGCCGTGCCGGCGAGCTGTTTGGGGTCGCCCGCACTTCTCCTGACAGTCGTGCATGGGCGCGATTTGGCGTCGAGCCGGTCAGACCAGCAGCGGCAAAGTCAGCATTCAGGAGCTCGTTGGTCTGCAGGAAGCCGTCTTCGTCAATCAAGGGCATTGCCTGCACCGTCGTCCTGCCGGAGCGAGGCGTCTTTCTATTGCTGTTCGATCGTCGAATTTGCTCCTCCGCCATGAGATCGTCCGTGTTCGGCTCGTCTTGAACGAGTGACTGATCCATCCTGTCAAAGGTCTCAGAAGGCTTGGCATTGTTCTGAATCAACGCCCACTGTTTGCCTTTAGTACTTTCTGTGATCTCTGCCATTGCTTGCGGTTCTTGACTGGCAGCCCGTGCCCGAGCAGCCCGCGTTCTTGGCTCCTGAATCTCAGCAAGAAATTCTTGCGATGCATTCTGCCGAACAGCAGGAACCAGACCAGGCTTTTCCCGTTCGTGATGCTCCTGTTTCGCAGACTTTGGATTCGTGCGCGTGGTGTCAATCAGGCGCGAAGGAGTGGCTGGGGTCTGAGACTTTGAAAGTGCTGCAGCTCTTTCGGCGGCTGCTTGAGCAGCGGCATTTGTCTTGCGCTTCTTGGTGGCCCTCTTGGCGCCTCGTCTGCCCGTTCCCTGTGTCTGAGACGCAGCGTCCTCGATATCAGATACAGGACCAGCATCTTCATCGGCACTGGGATCGTGAATGTTGATCTGTCGCTTTCCCATGCGTTGACCCGAGACACCACCTGCCTGCGTGTCGAGGGCCGTATTCTCCAAGCGCTGGTCACCCATACCTAGTTCCTGGACTGCATGCACCTGCAAATTCTGTCTTAGCATGTCCTCAGTCGATTGGAAGTCAAAAGAAGAGTTATCGGCGTCTTCTTGCTGCAGCTGTTGTTGCATATGTAAATCTTGTGTTGGATCGTATTGGCCTTGCTCAAACTGTTGCTCAAAGGCTTGCTGATTCGGATCTTCCATAATCATGCTCAGATGCTGTAATTGAAGATTCGGGTCAATGTTGGGATCGACTAATTCCTGATGCTGCTGCTGTTGTTGCTGGTGACCCGCATTGTCGTGCTGCAGGGACTTGATGTTCTCAGGCTGACCCGACATGCTCAAATCGAGTTCGAGATTGGAATTAGACAATTCTGAGAAATCAGCCATGGCCAGACCCTGATCGGGATCAGGCAAGGTGCCGCCGTTCCTCTTCTTGAGTGCCTTGACTCGATTCTTCCATGATTCCCAGGTGTGGTGGGGATGTCGTTGTCCCAGCATTTTGTATGTAGAAGCCGTTTCGCCTTTTTCGGCGATTGCCCGAAGCAAAATCTCGTCGTCGGTGGTTGAGAAGGCTGCCCTCTGCTTCTTGATGATTGGGGGCGTCGAGGGCGTGTGGAGTTCCTCGTTAGCCTGCATCGTGCCCTCAGGGACCTCGGACAGGGACCCAGCGCGCCCCGATCGTTCCACCGCGGAGACGTGAGGTGCCCGTAAGTAGCTCTGTGTCAGGATAAAGTCGTCCGTCGCGTTCACATCCATGGCAGCTTCGTCCGTGGGAGGTCCCCAGATGGGTCGCATGTGTCTGATGTAGCGGTCGCGCCAAGAGTGGAAACTGTGACCACCATATTGCTGAGCAATCAACTGGTAGATTTTATTGCCACTCGTGGCAACACCAGGACGGTGCACGATGCGCCTGAGAATATCGTCCTCCTCTGGCGTAAATTCCATGCGTGTTCCACGACTGCCGACACCGTTGGGCAGGCCTGCGGAGTTTGGAGTCTCTCTGTGTGTCGTGGGCATGGCATGCACGGCGTGCATGAGTTGCATCGAGCCGGCCGGATTGTCCATGACATAAAATTCTGGATTCTGCAGCTGGCCGTCCCGGAGCGCATCATCGATATACCGAAAATTCAACCATGAAGCATCGTACGACTGCGGCTTTGCGGGGTCCCCAATCTTGATGATATTGTTCATCAGCTCGGAGTGCACAAGTACGCCTCCATTATGTTCAATCTTCTCCTTGAACGTGCTGCGCGACGCGAGCGACATTGGCAAGAAGAAGCGCAGCGGTTCACCGTCCGGATCGGTGAAGAGCTGAGGACCTTCCATCCCGTAAGAGAGCACAGCGGCGTATCTTGACTCGTCAGCATTCCGTCGTTCGCGTGAAATAGCTCTGCAAGTACTCAGGTGTGAAAAGGTGGACGACAGGCGGAGAACTGTTTTGATGAATGGTATGACGCCTGTGATTTCCTGTGGAGACGGAGACACAGCGACGCGCCAAGTGGAAGGGTTAGTATGTAGCGTGGTTTGGGTATCACCGATGAGGTGTGAAGGGTGAGGGTTGGGTTGTGGTTAGTGTTGGAAGTGTAACCCTCGATTTGCTTTTGCTTTTGCTTTTCCTTCTTCCTGCTCCTCCTCCTTGCAGGTGCTGCTCCTCCCACCTGCTGTCGCCTCGTCATCGTTGTCTGTTGGAGCTCCGTTGACCAATATCGATCAGCTCAAACATTGTGGCACAACTGATCAGTGATCAGTGATCAGTCATTATCGTGATCAGTCACGGGGAAGGTCCAACCAAGTCAATTGCAAGTGCATGCAACACAACCATGGCATCCGTGTCTGCGTGTTCAATCGGTCGACTGAGAGGGTATAAGTCGCGTCTGCCTGGTTTATCGTAGGCCGTCATGTATGGAGTTGTCGCGGAGCAGAGTTGATCCGCGGAAGCAGTTTCACAGTGATTGAATGTAGAACATCCCCGAGACTGTCTGTAAGATGTAAATTATTATATCATGTGTGTCCTTGCATTTCGTGCATACAGCATGGAATAGCAGCAGTGATACGTTCAGATGACCGAGGTACTTATCTATCGTCAATTACCCTCATGCTTCGCTAAGGATCACGCAGTGCTGTGAGAAATGCAGCTAAACAAGCTTTTATGGTTGCAGCTCTTCACGCTTGGTGCGGTCACCGGCTTCCAGACTGGCGTCGAGATCCCGATCACTGCACCGAGCAGTCATGGTATTGCCAGTGCACACCTCGCTGCTCATCGCAGACACAAGGCAAGGTCGACTACAGATGGACAGCCCCCGACTCGCACGGCCCTTGCAGCACCACTGTCCAGCTTTGGTAATGACTATGGCTACACCATTTCTGTTTCGTTCGGATCGCAGGGCGGCCGTCAGTTTCCACTTCTGGTGGACACTGGGTCAAGTCGAGTCTGGGTATTTGATCGCAGGACAGAGACTGATCAGGGCGGCAAGCAACGCTACGATGTCAGTACCGTCGCAAAACCACTCTCGAATTCGCAGTGGGACAGCACCTATGCGGATGGAGGCTTTGTAAAGGGCACCATGTACCGAGACACCATGCGCATCGGTGACTACCAAGTTGCTTTGGACTTGCCCGTCGCCCAACACGCCACTGGATTCCGTGACATGACCTGTAGCGGCATCCTCGGCCTCGGTCTCGATGACCGCAACTGGACACCCCCGAGCACCGCCTACGCTATCGACCTCAAGGCAGATCCACAAGGTCATCCCGATGGCGGCGGATCGCTGCAATTCGGTAGTTCATTCGACAAGTACGGCGCCCTGACGTGGGTCCCCATCGACCGAACGACACGCGAATGGACCGTGCCCGTACAGGCTTACAAGATCGGCACTCACGGCGCAATCATAAACTTTGGCCGTCCTCCCACTGTGTCCTCGTCGCCGTCTCAGGCGCATCGCAGTAATGTTCGCGCGAGATCCTCCTCCACTAAGAAGCCGCACTGTGCGCTGCTCGACTCTGGCACCACATTCACCATGCTGGACGACACCACCGTGTCCGCACTCATGTCCAGCATTCCCGGCGCGACCTACGACCCCGCAACGCACCTCTGGACCGTTCCCTGCGTGCCTCCACCCGACGCACCGGACGCCCTCTGGGTACAGCTCGGCGACACCTGGTTCCCCTTGCCGTATCGCATGGGCGGACTCTTGTGGTGGGATCTGGGCGATGGGAAATGTAGTGCCGCCATACAGAGCCGTGGCACGAACGAGTGCGATATCCTCGGGGCATTCTTCATGCACCACACGTACACCGTCTTTGACGAAGGTGCTGGCCGAATCGGATTCGCGCGAAAGACGTAGATCAAGTTTTAATGGTGACGGAAAATGCGGAATTTCACTGACATTATTTCGTGTTTTTCTATTTTCCGTGTCTTTCGTGTCCCATCATGCATAATCAGTATTACTATTCGTGGCGTCTAGTTTTGATGATGTACAATGCTGACCTGATCTATCTATACTGTTGCGCAACCCGATCCCACCATCGCATGCAAATAAGTCAGCCGGCCACTTGAAAAAGCAGCAAAAACTCCGGCTCGTCCTGGCTCAGTTTGAGTCTCTACTTTCGCTGTTGAATCGCAGAATAGGTAAAGATTCCCGACAGAGCAATCATGACCCCGAGGAGACTCATGTTGCTCATCTTGCCACCAAACAACCACCCAAGAGAGACGATGGAACACGTCTTCATGTGACCCACAATGGTTGAAGTCAGGGCTGACGTGCCATGGATGATGAAGAATTGGGAAATGTTGATGAGTATGGCAAACATGCCAGACATGAGGACCAAGACCATCGAATTGCGCGAAATCTCATTGATGGGCGGGATCGTGTCTGAGAAGGGAATGCAGATGAGGAGCAAAAGGACTGACCAGGGCGCCTGGTTGTACAGCAATTGCATCGAGCTCACCTGGTAGCGCTTCGCAAACGTCCCGATCCAGATCGTGTAGACACAACTGACAGTGACACCGGTCAGGGCGAAAAAGACGCCGTATATGCTCGTCGTGCGCTCCGAAGTCGAGGAGAGCGCATCGAAGTAAGTCGTGATGCCCACGCCGAGACAGATGGGTATGATGGCAAGCCCGGCAGACATGCTGATTTTTGTGTTGTAGAAGGCGTAATTTAGAGCCGCGGTACCGGGAGTGAGCAGTATTCGCACCAATTGGTAAAAGGTAACCGAGCTGAAAGCCAGGGAGAGATTCGGCAGGATGACATTTCCGCAGAAGGCAAAGCAGAGGGGCAGTATTTGCAGCGGCTTGAGTAGACGAGGTTCGAAAGCACCGAATTGTGACACGATAAACAATGTCAGACTCGTGCATGTAAAGTGAAAGGCCGCAAAGGCCACGGGCATCCTGACGAGATGGGGATCCGAGAAGATTGCCTTGTTTGTAAAGACGATACCAATGGTGGCCATCGTGTTGACAGCCATCCAAAACAGGACGACAGCCTGACTCTTTTTGCCCGCATCGCTGCTCGAGTCCTTGTGCACGACGGGCTTCGGCAGTTCTGCCGGACTCTCTGGCTCTGTCACGGACTCTGATTGCTCGAGAGACTGCATGAGCTTCGCCCTGACTTCATCTAACTCGTGATTATCCTCGCTAGGCATGGTGTCTGAAGGATTGGTGTTCTGTTCTTCGAGGCGTTGTGGCAATGACGAGCTGTTTGTGCACGGTTTGGCAATCGAAAGCGCAACGGACAATTATTTCGGTACCGTGAAACTCCTGATTTCCTGCTTCCAACAGGCAGAATGCACGCTCTACCCCAGAAATAACACGTCTATGTGCTGCACTATGCTTGAGACTCTCGCTGCTGTCGTGCCGTCCGAGAAGAGAGAATACAGCGAAAGGGGAAAAAGGTTGGAAGGAGTAAGTGTCTGGACAGGTTTGTGCGAGGGGCCCAAAGGTGGTGCACAGCACTGACGCCAAGCTTAAGCTGGCAGCCCGTTGCAAGCGTTGCGAGCCTCGAAAGGCGAGACGCGGTTGCGCGGGAGCGGAAGCGATCTGCCGCCCAGTTGCCGCCCGCAGTTTTGCCGATTCTCTGTCCTCCAGTTCCTCTTCTGTTGGTCTGTCTTGTGGGTAGTGATTGTATCATATATATCGTATGCACAATTGTCTTCAGGTTATGTTCCTTCTACCTGCCCGTAGATCCATAACAGCATTGCATATACACATTTTCTCATAGTCTCTCTTCGCCCTGCGCTGTACAGACAATCGCCCACGCCAAGAGCGGGACGCGGCATTGACCGTCCAGTCACTTGCTCTGCCAAAAGGAGTGTTCGTATGCCCTTCGTCGGGCCTTCATTGCCTCGCTCCAAGTGACCTCTTGAGCCTTGTCACTTATTGAATCTCCTTGCACCTCCGCCCTAATGCTACTTATGCCGCCAGTCAACAGTATCACCACAGCAATCAGTCCTGCAATACCGAGAAACCTTGCCAGAAAGTTATCCCTCAATTCTACATTTCGCCGTGATAGCTCCTCCTCGAGCTTCATGCTGTACCTACTGTCGAATGCCGAATGACGCTCTCGATGTTCATCATATGCGAACCGAGCATTCCTGACTTCTCCTTCCGCCGCAGGATTAGCACCAAAGTCAAAGCCAGGCGGACGATTCGAGGCAGGTGAAGGGGACGCTCGAAATGGCGATGAGGGAGGTGTTCCCATCGGTCTAGTCTTGCGTCTGCTGAGCCCGCTGGCCGTCCTGTAACCACTTTCCCTGTTGTTGATTGGCCCACGCTCTCGAGGCAGACCCCGGTCATAGTCGCGTCTAGTGCTCGCTTCCTTCAGGACCGAGTAAGCGGCATTAATCTCCGTAAACCTCTTTGCCGACTCGGGAGAGACGTCCGGATGGAATTTCCTCGATAATTCATAAAACTTTGCCTTGATTTCCTTCGGGTTTGCGTCCCTGCTCACGGCCAGTGTTTCGTAGTGTGTCGCTATGGATGCGTAACGTACTCCAGGGCGACAGAAGCTGTGAAGGCGGCCGAGAAGCATATGTGTGCGACTCTCTCGATGTCACGATCAGATATGAATATACTCCACTTCGACACCTCCTCACTGCGGCATAAATATCAACAAGCCTTCGTCAAACCAGTAAATATTCGAAATTATCCCTAATCACAAGATCGTAAGATACGTCTTCGCTAGTCTGAACGCAATACTGACGTGAACTATCAATACAGGAGGAAGTTTCGCTCTCTCGCGGACCGAACAACGAATAGACAATGAAAACGTCCAAGATTGCGGCGAGTGAAGTACTACTTGTAATTAATGTTGTGGTGTAAACGTCCCTAAACGCAACGCCCGCCATCCCGCGATTACCGAGCATCGCTCACAACCTGGAAACTCTAATCAGCGGTTACGCGCGAGCTCCCAATCTGACATTTCTGGAGCAAGAATGTCATACATTGGACTCTGGGGCTGAAGTAGCATCGAAGGACATTTGGAGCTGTACACGAAGTCATGGAATGAGTCGGTCTCGACGGTGTCTACGAAACTGGTGTGATCTGTAATGTTGCGTGCTAAGTAGTGTACAAGTTGTCCGCTACCTCTTTCATGGAAAGCACAAGTCCTGCATCATTCGCAGACAAACTTGCAAGACTCAAGATAGAGGATTCTTCGGTCTCTTCGAGCATCAATGGGAAAGCACTGCGAGCACAGGACGTCGAATGCATCAGGCAGGAGCTGCTCAAGCCAGGTTCGCAGCTCGAACATTCTGCATTGAAACATCTACAAGCTCTATGGGCTTTCGATTGGCAGCTGGGTGATGTTTTTAGAACACCAGTGCCAGAGACCAAGCGATCAATACGCTTCCGCAGAAAAGGTCTAGAGGGAAAGATTGTTGGTTACGATGAGAAAGTCGAGAATGTGAATCGACTCCGCCCGGAAAATTCGTCATCCTTCAAGAGAGCACCGGCTCCAAAGGACTCATTCGTTAGAGGCAAAGGGTCCTTCTTTCCGTGGGTACCTGGTGGTTTACACAGCGCAGACGCGCAAAGCACAATTGCAGTTCTGGACACCAATGCGGAACTTGAGAGGGACGCCAGATCATACTTTACTCGAGCACCTGGACTGCCAAGTGTCGGGTTATGTGATGACGCGAAGAGTCTGGATTTCAGCCCTGATCCTTCCAAATGGGATCTGCCTCTGCTTAAACGCAAGAAGCGCTCACATGCGAAAGAGAACGGCAAGACGGAGCCATCATCCACACCGGAGGATTCTACGACTAGTGATATCGATTCTTTCCTGCCCTCCGACTTCGGTCTCCTCAGATCCATGCCCACCATCAAGCCGTCCGTTACCAAACCACACGACAGAAAATGGGCTCATTTAGTCGACGTTAATCGCGACATGGCGAACTTTCGAGAACTGGTCCCTGACCTGGCCTTCAAACACTCTTTCGAACTGGACACATTTCAGAAAGAGGCTGTCTATCATCTCGAGCAAGCAGAGAGTGTTTTCGTAGCTGCGCATACATCTGCAGGAAAAACAGTAGTCGCTGAGTATGCCATTGCACTCGCTGAGAAGCACATGACCAGAGCTATCTACACTAGCCCGATAAAGGCACTTTCAAATCAGAAGTATAGGGACTTCAAGCAGACCTTCGGAAGTGTTGGGATCCTTACGGGTGATATCCAATTAAATCCCGAGGCAAGCTGCTTGATCATGACAACCGAGATATTGCGATCCATGTTGTATCGCGGCGCTGACCTCATCAGAGACGTAGAGTTTGTCATCTTCGACGAGGTACACTATGTGAACGATCAGGAAAGAGGTGTTGTCTGGGAAGAAGTCATCATCATGCTTCCCGAGCACGTAACCATAATCATGCTTTCAGCCACGGTGCCAAATACCTTCGAGTTTGCGAACTGGGTCGGAAGGACAAAACAAAAGGATATCTATGTCATTTCGACCTTGAAACGTCCAGTACCTCTAGAACACTTCTTATATGCAAACAAGAAATTGTTCAAGATAGTAGATGCAAACAAACAATGGTTAGGCACAGGTTACAAGGAGGCGAGTCAGGCCCTTGTTCGTAATAAGGAAGCCAAACCCATCGTCGCAGCAACTGGTCGCGGTCGCGGTGCCAATCGGGGTTCTGGGCAAAGAGGCGGGTCGAACGCAGCTGCAGGGCGTGGTCAAGCACAACCTTTTGTGCGTGGCGGCATGATGAAGACCATGGAGAGGCACGATAAAAATGTCTGGATTCACTTGGTCAATCATCTGAAGGAGAAGAAACTGTTACCATGTGTCATATTTGTCTTCAGTAAGAAGAGGTGCGAGGAGAATGCTGGAGTCTTGTCCAACATTGATTTGACAAATTCGGTGGAGAAAAGTCAGATTCATGTGACCATAGAGAAAGCATTGGCTCGTCTCAAGGTCGAAGACAGAACCCTGCCTCAGATTGTGCGCACTCGAGAACTTTTGTCGAGGGGCATAGCGGTGCATCATGGTGGACTTTTACCCATTGTAAAGGAGATTGTCGAAATCTTGTTCAGCAGGACTCTGGTCAAAGCCCTCTTTGCGACAGAGACATTCGCAATGGGCGTCAATATGCCGGCAAAGAGTGTTGTCTTCTCGGGCATTAGGAAGCATGATGGAACGTCATTCCGAGACTTGACACCAGGAGAGTACACACAAATGGCTGGTCGTGCTGGTCGTAGAGGTCTCGATCCTACAGGCACTGTCATCATTCTCTGCGGCGAAGAGCCTCCAGACACGCATACTTTGTCCACAATGCTCTTGGGGCAGCCTTTCAAGCTACTTTCTCAATTCCGATTGACCTACAATATGATTCTCAACCTATTGAGGGTCGAGACACTAAAAATAGAGGAAATGATTAAGAGATCTTTCAGCGAGAACGCCAGTCAGACTTTACTTCCTGAGCAGCAAAAGTTGGTCACCACCACGGAGGCTAAATTGAATACGCTCAAGGCACAACACTCTGAGCTGAATGAGACGATCCGTGATTGCCACGATCATTGTGTACAATTCATCGAAACATCCAGAAAAGTGATTCAGCAGTCAGTGAGCATTGCTGGTCGCAAGTTCTTCGGACCCGGTAGAGTGGTCATAGTACAACCGGAAGGCATCTCACGCACGCTGGCCATCGTTCTGGGAGAGTCAGCGATCTCTACCAAGCAAGAACGGTCCTTCGCAGTATTACTCAAGAAGCACTCAGATCGCTCGAAGCGCTCATCTGATCTCTTACCGTTCTTGCCGTGCTTCCGTCAATTCATGAAGGCCGACTTGGCCACTGAAGGCAATTTTGTGCTTGAGATTTTGCCAGCCGCTGCAATCGACTGGGTGACGGACACGACTCTGAAGATTGATGCCACCGCAGTGCGGCAACGAGTGAAGAGCGAATGGGATTCTGCAGCCTCTCTGATCGAGGAGCACTTTTCCGATCTGAATGGCCCAGCATTCCGGGAGATTGATTGGGACAAGATCAGGGACTTGGAATTGCGCGACACAATCACCACTCGAGCTCGTCTGCTGACTGAGACGCAGTCCACGGGTGCGGAACAGCTCGACGATTTCCTGCGCATCTACACCGCTTGTCACGAGGAGTACTTGTTGTCGCAGCAGATTCTCGCGCTGCAAGCGGCCATCTCGACGCAGAACCTCGAACTCATCCCGGACTACGAGCAACGCATCGCCGTGCTGCAGGAACTAGGCTTCATCGACGCGCACCACTCCGTGGTACTCAAGGGTCGCGTAGCGTGCGAGATCAATTCGGCGCACGAGTTGATCCTGACGGAACTGATACTGGACAACACGTTGGCGGACTATACGTGCGAGGAGATTGTGGCCCTGTTATCGGCCTTTGTGTTTGAGGAACGCACCGACAACGAGCCGGACCTGTCGCCGCGTCTCGTGGCCGGCAAGGCCGCCATCATCGAGATGGCGCGGCGCGTCAACACGGTGCAGGAGCGACACCAGGTGCTCACCGCCGGGTCGGGCGACGAGTTTCAAGAGTCGCCGCGCTTCGGACTCATGGAGGTCTGTTTCGAGTGGGCGCGCGGCATGAGTTTCGCCAACATTACGCAATTGACGGACGTGCTCGAGGGCACCATTGTCCGCTGCATCGTCCGCCTCGACGAGGTCCTCCGCGAGTGTCAGAGTGCCGCCAAGACGGTCGGCGACATGGCCATGCACGCCAAGATGGAACGGTGTCGCGAGATGATTAAGCGAGACGTCGTCTTTACCGCGTCCCTTCACCTGGCGTAACTGTTTCCAACACTAGTCAGTCACGAGAGATATATAGTCGATGAACAATATCGTGCCGAGTGTATGACTTTATTTTCGACTACGACGCACTCGCCTCCGCAAAGCTATGCTATGCTACTATACCCTTAACAATACTACCACTACCATCACGATTACTCGTCGTCGCTGTCGACAATTCGCCTGTGATCCTTGACTTTAGCGCGCTTCGACGCAAGTGCTGCTCCTACATCATCATCATCATCCGAGTTGTCCGAATCGTCCTGCACAAAGAGTGCGTTGCCGTGCGTCATGGTGCCGGGGACAGAAGATCGTTTCCTTGCATTATTGGTCGAGTCTCGATCGAGACTTGTGGCGGGTGTATCCGATTCAAAATTATTCATCGAGTCGTGCGATTGATTTTCTTTATCAGAGTCGTCGGAGTCAGTGTCTGTTTTCGCAGCAGTGGCCGCTGAAGAAGAAGTTCTCTTTGCGCGACCCTTGCGCTTCTTAGTCAAAGACGAGGAGGTCGTCGTCGCTTGAGGTCGAGGGGCCTGCCTGGCCTTGATGCTCTGTCGTTCTCGTAGGGCCGCTTCGGCAGCGAAAAAGATGGCGTTTGCGGCCTCGTCGTCTTCGTCGTCAGAGTCGTGGACGTATTTGGACGACTTGATCATGCCGCGACGTTGTTGCTCCATTTCCTCGCGCTTCAAACGGCGCGCTTCCAGTTCCTCTTCATCTAGTTCTACCGCGGCACGGTCGCGCGGTCGCCTCGTCAAGGTCTTTTTCTTCTTCTTCTTCTTCGTCGTCGTCCTTTGCGCGTTTGTGGCAAAGTCTTCGTCCTCGCTGCTGGACGATGAGGAGAGCGAGCTGTCCGTGTCGTACTGCCTTTTGATGACTTGTCGTCGAATAAAGTCGGCCGCCCTCTTGTCGTCCTCAAACGCTGGCGGATCGAGCGTGAGTTCCTTGATCAATGCCACGTCGGCATTGAGAGCATCCGCCTCCAATGTCGCAGGCACCATCCAGATGGCCTCCGTGTCCTCCCTTTCACCCAGTCTCTCCAGTCCGAGCACTTTGAGCAACAATCGTACCTTGCCGTCCTTGAAGAAGAGCGTCTTCATCTCTTCAGATTCGGGCACGACAGGAGTCGCTGTTTGTGAAGGCTGGACGTTGCGGACGAACTCGTCCGCAGCCTCGTCGTCTGCTCGAGCTCGATTGCTGGCATCCCAAGCCAATTTTTCGACAACTATTTTGCCCAGCTGATCCTTCAGCCAGTCGAGTAGCTCGTGACGATTATCGTCAAATAGCACACCTACCGCTATGCGAACTTGTTCTCGATGACTCGTGCCGGGGCGAACCTCGAATTCCGCTGGAGGTCTCGGTGCCTTTCGCTCAATTGGAGCTTTGTTTGCATCGTGTGTCAGATAGTACGGATCTTTGGAAAGTTTCTCAAACAGAACTTCCCATGCAAGTGCAGGACATTCCTCAATGGTCCGGCTGAAACGCTTGAACATGTAGGTGGTAAAGTTCTCCACCTCGACTCTCGCCGGATTGCTCGACGGCAGGTTGACTTTGTCTTGTATGATGCGATGGAGCAGCTCAAAAATCTCCATGCGATAGAGCAGAACCTCGACTTTTTGCTTGACAAAGACTCGGTGGAAGAATGTGATGATTCTCTTGATTTGGTCGCTCGACAGATCGGCATAAAACTCGAGGAAGGAGACAAAGGTCGCCACAGAGTGCTCATTGATGAACTTGGCCTCGAAGTTGGCAAAATTGAAGGCGCGTTCCTTGACCATTTCGCGAGCATTTGCCTCAGCGGCTTCATCGTCAGAGTCGGCCTGAGCAGCAATCTGGGCGGCAGTCTTGGTCGCACTCTTGCGTTGCCGCTGCCTCCTGGCTCGAACAAACATGTGTGTCCTGCTCGAGGCATACTTCTCCAACATCTTCAGCAGAACAGTCGCCAGGTCCGTGCAAGCGTCCAGATAACCTGTGGATTGATTGACGTATGTTCTCACACAACTGGCCACAAGATCGAGATTAGACTCTTCATAGTACAGGTTGCTTTGTATATTTTCCGCAATGTCTTGATACTCTGGATCGGATGACAATGACATTGAGTGAATTGTTAGCAATAACTCCTTGAGACAATTCATTGCGGCTTGTGCGTCCTTCCACAATTTCGTCTCGATCGATTCACGCAGCATTTTGCGGAGCATGATGGTCGCTCTGCTTTCCATCATTGACGCTATCAGACGATAGTCTGCATCGTCCGCAAAGTCGGAGCTACGCTTTTCCCGCTTGTTGACAGCTTGTCCTTTTTCGCGCAGAGCGTGAAAGCTCCAGCCCTGTAAGTAGAGGAATTGCAGTCTGTTGGCTTGGGATACACGGGACTCGTCATGTTCCAGTGCTTTGAGCAGTGATAAGAACAAGGGATTGAAGCCAGCATCCAGGAAAGTAGTCACGAAATTGCCGAGAGCCAAACGAGCCTCGGTATTCAGGAGGACCTTCTTGTCCACATCATCTTCAGTCTTGACGTGCCGCTGAGGTCGATTCCACTTCTTGCTAGCTTCAATATCGGCAAAATTGCTGCCGGGCACTTTGCGCAGGATGGCAGTCTGACTCGCTACCGTGAACCTTCTCGAATCCTGGACGACAGACACCATGGTGCCGAATCTATTGTGCCTCGTGTGAGCCTGCTTCTTGTTGTTGGTCCGCAGATCTTTTTCCCTCGCAAGGAGATCTGTCAGCTCGCTCTTCAGGTTGTCTGAACCATTGCTTGTCAGATCAAACAGAGATTTGACCTGTACACCACGAACCAGATAGTAGATTGTGTCCAGCACAATGACATCCTCTGCAGTGAATTCATCACCCATGCCGGATGCCAAGACGCACAAGAGGTCAAGAGCATTCGCTTTCGCAAAGGCCAAGATTGTATCACTACGGCTGCGACCTTCGTCAATGGCGGCCAGGTTGCGCAAGAGATAGATAACCAGTCTGATGATGCCGTGATCCCGTTCCGTGCGCTCACGTCGAGGCACGGCAAGGGAAGGGAAAGCTACCCGCATGACGCTGCCCAAGATGTCGTGTTCCGGATCAAACAACATGGCACGCTTGTAGCCCGATTGTGCCAGCTTCAAATTGGGAAACTGCTTGCACTTGAACTCGTCCGCATCGGCACCTAGCTCCATCGGCCACGTCACGGGCACAAGAATCTCGACTAATCAAGGCGTCAGTCGATCATCGTCCTGAATCAATTACTTGTCGAGCGACTCACCACACGCTAAGCACACCCGACGCTTGTGCTCGTCATTCATTTCGGAAATTGTCCATGAAGCAAGGATCGGACACAAGTCGGTTGCCACGAGATTCATGGAGGCCAGCGCCGCCTTAACGTCCCAGACATCCTTCTTCTCGTCATAGTGCTGCAGCCATCGCTTCAAGTCACGAAGACACCCGAGTCCATCGTCACCGAGGACGTACGGGTTTCCGGGCTCCGATGGATCCCTTCCTCCGAGTGCCGAGACTAGATTCTGGAGCGTCGAGGTGATGCCATCCATAGAATCGATCCCGTCGTGGATCAAAGACAAGCTTCAATCTTCTCTAGGCTGCCTAGTCTGATTCAACCATTTTGATTGTGTGGTAAACATGTTGCAGCGCGAAATAACACGTTCATGATGACTACGGTGTGGATTAGTGGCTTGACGCGCTCGAAATTCGTGTCTCGGAGCTCCATAAGCCACTACTCATCAAAGTCATCATATTCATGGACGCTACCTACTTGCGGCTGTTTCAAGGACACATCGAGGCAACTGTGGTGTGACTAGCACTGTTGAGCCCGTTCGTAGTACACTTCTAACTACAAATTATTGTAGCAGATTAAAAGATATCCTCAACCTCAGTCCAATGCTTTTGCTCTCGCGCATTCCAATACTCGCCCGTAAATTCCCAGTAGCTCTCTTTCGTGATTGGATGGGTAGCCTGTCTGAACCATCTGGCGCCATGCTCCAGACCCGCTTTCTCGCGTGTTCGTCTTGTCGCACGCTGCTTCTCCTCCAATCGATTCTTCTCATCCGCGGCAAAGTCATACTTGCCGTCCTCCATGGCACGCTGGTCAGGTCGCAGACGTGTGTCGGTGATGGGCAGCCATGGCTTCAGCCTGTCGTCCAGGGCGTTCAATGACATTGCAAAGGTTGTCAAGTTGAATGGTACACCTTTCTTTCGTGAATTGGCCGACCAAACGACAGTATTCTCCGATTTGTCTCCGGCGCGTCGAGCATAGATTCGTTCGTTCCACTTGCCATTGACAGTCCACTTCTCTACTCCTTGAGAATCGACAACTGTACCAGTCACTTTGTAGGCATCCGCACCTCGCCAGCCACGAGCTTTGAAGTCCAATCGTGCTTCCGCACCATTCGTTTGATTCGTCACAATCATCGGACCATAGTTGTCTACCGTCGGAGATCCCATGAGGATACCGACGACCTGGGTGTTGACTTTTTTCCACGTGTAGAGCTCGTCCTGACCGGACGCCAACTTGAGTCTCAGATGCCATGTGCCTAAAGGATTGATGTCGAATGACTTGCCAGTAAACTTGGATTTGACACTCGACTCGCCATAGTACTCCCAGTTACGCGACTCTGCATGAGCCGCACCGATTGGCGGATGATGTGAAACCTGCTCGATGACGAATCGGAAACCTTTGTCTGGTCGGCAATACTCATAAGTCTCGTGTAATAGGGGATTGAAAGGCTTTGCCACACGATCAATCGTACTGGCATACTCACTTGCAGCAAAGGCTGCAACATACAGTGCCCGATCAGCAGCATCTGGCAAGCCTGCGGCTTTGTCCAAAATATCGCTGTACTCCATGTCCTCTGCGACTCGCTGCAGCAGACTTGTGGCTTCATTGAAACTTACTGGTAGAGTCATCTTGGACATGTCTTTTCCAATCATTGATTTTAGAATGCCCCATAAAGATACAGAGGGTCGATCGTCCAAGCGTCCCATATCAGTACGAATTGGCGCTTCGTAGCCGTGGAAAGCGGCGTCAAATCCAGAATCTGCCTGCTTTGGAATGGAGCCCGAGGCTTTGCTCGTCTGGGCAGCCACTGGTTGCTGCATCGATAGCTCCTTTGGAGGTTGCGCGTACTTTTGAGCAACAGGCTCCACGTTTCGGTGCTGTTGTTGCTCTATTGTGGCCTGATTAGTGCTAGCATAGGCTGGAGTCTCAACAGCGTTCGCGTGAGACGTGGTCTTAGACAATACGGTGGTTGAACCATTATTGGATCCCACGGCGTCATAGAACTCATCGTCCGAAGAGTCCGAGTCCATGATGTATGGTTCCGATGCTGGCACTTGCAGCGGGTCTTTGATATTCTCAGTCCCGAGAGATGGCGTGGCAACAGGTGTGTCTCCGCGAACCTGATTCAGCTCGTTTCGAACCTGCTTGAGTGCTTTGCGGGTATTTCGCCGTTCCACATTCGCCTCGTGTACTCGTCGTTCGAGCTCATCTTGGTCAGTGGCAAGTGACTGCATGTTCTCCTCCCACAAGACCCGCATTTTGCGCTCCCGCTCAACGAGTTGTTTCCAGTACTTTTCCCTGTCATTAGCCATGGTCACGAGCTGAGTAAGGACTTCACGTAATGAAGTGGCGCTTGAACGGAAAGTACCAGCGGCTTCCTGCATTCGGGGATCGAGGCCGAATCCTGTGGCTGCTCTTTCTGTCAAGATACTATCGCAGATCTGGTCCATCATCTCAAGTTGGAGTTTGGCAGAATTGGCGGTGAGCCCAAACACATCCTGATGTGGTTCCTCTGCCGATTCGAAGTCGTATGCATCAACATCTGAGTCACCATCCGAGAAAGAGGCAGCATAGCCTTCGAGGGCTGTGTGCCCGCCTTCCGGTGAACTGTGTGCTTGTGCACTCTCAAATTGGGAGCCGGCGATGGATGGTGTGTACGAGGAGACAGGTGCATATGCTGCTGCAGGTGCAGACGAGCCCGGAATATCCACGGACGCAGTCCCCGAGCCAGCCATGGGCGCACCGGTCAGATCGCGAGTGGTCGTGGTTTTTTGCGCGTCCATGGCTTGGGTCTTCGCCAATTTTAGGTTCCAGATCCAGTTCTTCGCCTCTGTAGGATGAGCCGCCTTGACGTGAAAACCATTCTTGTCAGGCCCGAGAATTTCAAACCTTGACTTGTCCCCGTTGTGGTAATTGACCTTGGCGACTTTCATGTTGATCGACCCACGACAAGCATTCTCTGATTCATCTTGATTGCGGTAGTAAGACAGCACTCCATTCTCTAGGACGAACCATCTCGCCTTGTACCCAGATTTGTAGTTTGTCCACTTCTTCAGGTGGCCCGAGTAGCGGATCGGATCACTCGGAGAGGCATTAAGCATGGCTTTTTGCGGTACATTCTTGAAAAGAGATCTAATCTTGTCATCCTTGGTCAGGTCTGTGGGCAATTTCCCTTTCTTGTTTCGTGGGAATGCATCAGCGCCATGGTTGAGAAGCAGACTGACCAAGGACGAGTCCCGATTGGCAGCTGCAGTATGAAGTGCGGTATTACCGTCCTGATCAGGCTTGTTGAGATCCAGGAGCGAGGAGGCTCTTGGATTGTCGAGCAACTCTTCCAGATTGCCATTCTTTGCACGCAAAGCTTGCTGAAACTCTGCATTCACCTTTTCAATGTACTGACCGCGCTTGACCTGCATATGATGTGCTACCTCACCGTTACGGACAACTTCATATGCTTGTTTTCTGTCATTATTCTGTATCGTGTCGTTGATTTCGGGATGATCCATCAGGAGATCAATGACGTCGACGCGATCGAGCTGTGCAGCAACATGAAGAGCGGTGTTGCCTACAGCATCTCTGTTGTTCACATCAATCTCGGGTTTTGAAAGCACGTATTGAACAGTTCTTGTGTCTGCACATTGCACAGCCAGAATGAGGGGATGGATAAATTCCGAAGTAGTAAGGGAACCTATCGAGGAGCGAGGATCATTCGAAGATTGTGCAGCGGCTGGGAACATGTATTTGTCGATGGCGCCAAAGTCCCCGGATCGCAAGGCTAAGGAGTTTTTAGCATGGTACCGAGCATTTCACGCAATTTCACTGCTTACCTTCAAGCAGATTGTACGATCGTAAGGATTCATCGACTCCCACAGACTTGGATAGGACCTGCGTCTTCGCACTCATCCTGTCGAAAGACTCTGTCCGTGTATGCAACGTCCTGGACGGTGTGCGACTCATATTTGTGTTGCTGCAATGAGTGAGTCGAGACCTGTAGTTTGCCAGACCCTAGAGCTGCAGCAATAATGGAGTACGTCGAATGGGGCAAGATAAATATTGAATGTCGACTACTAGAGACAGCTGATGAACGACAAGAACATGCCGGGGTCGTGCTAGCTAGCTAGTCCCGTGGACAGTACTAGTGGGCGAGCCATGAGCCGCTGGTGGAGAGCGGAACGGGTCTGGGCAGAGAGGTCCTGCCCCGTCAAGGTCAAGGCGAAGGGAGACCTGAAGCAGTGTTGCGTGGGAGAGGGGCGCGCATCATTGGGGCTGCCACCGACGAAACCTTCAGAGGTTCTCACTGCAGAATGCGGCAGGCTTGGTGCGGCAGCAGAATCCTCATTGGGAGAAATTGCTCCGGGGCTCCGACTGCCAGACGCGGGAAGCGCAACCTTGGAGCCCTGGAGGCCCACAACCATTCAGCCACCCCGTGATCTTCCCATATCTAGCCGTCCTGCTGGTCGTGCGATCAGATGGGAAGTCTCGAAAGGTTTTCTACATGTTCAGTATTCATTCGACGAGCTATTCAGCAGGACGTGCAGTGTGATGTCGGTACGATGAGCTGCTAGTGATGATACTCAGGGGGACCATGCTGTAGCGCTGACACGACCGGGCGCATCTTCTGTGCACGTTGTCACTTTTACCGCACAATTTTTTGCTAGAATACCGGCTCATCTGCTCGAGACATGGACGAAGCGATCCCCGGGACTTGTCGGCTCTACGACGCAGATGCGTCATCCACCACATCCGACGCACCTCTACTGGTGCCGCAGCCGACTGATTCGCCTCACGATCCGCTGAATTGGAGTGTCGCACGAAAGGTATGGCACACCATACTCGTCTGTTCCGTGACGGGTCTCACGGCGGCCATCTCCAACGATGCGGGATCTGCGCAGGATCAGATGAACGAGCAGCTGGGTATTTCCTACGATGTCATGAACGATGCCGCCGGTATTCTCTTTCTCGGTATCGCCCTGGCCACTTTCCTACTCTACCCTTCCACCATCCTGTATGGCAGGCGCATCCAGTACATGATATCTCTGGTCTTTGGCTTCCTCGGCTCCATCTGGTTTGCCAAGACCCAGACGTCCGGCGACAGTATTGGCTCGCAACTGTTCTGTGGCATTTCCGAGTCTTGCGCCGAGGCTTTAGTTCAGTTGAGTCTGTGTGACATTTATTTTTCGCATCAGCGAGGATCTGCTATTGCCATGTATGTCCTCGCGACCAGTGTTGGGACATTCATGGGTCCTTTACTCGCTGGCTTAATCGAGACTGGACAGGGTACTTTTCGCTGGATTGGTTGGTGGGGTGCCATTAGTTCCGGATTACTTCTGGTAGTCTTCTTCTTCAGTCTTCAGGAGTCGTACTACGAACGATCGCTGGCAGAACGTGAGACGCGACGAAATGCGGATGACCTAGGTCATGGTGGCAAAGGACACATTAAGGCTGGTGACGACCGACACATCTTCAGCGAGGAGATGATGGATAAGTCTAGTGATGAAAAGACTAGGCCGGCGCAGGAACTGATAGCACCTCATCCACAAGCGAATGATCCCGTCATGACGTCCAGTAGCTCGCTCAGGACGTATCTAAAGTCTATCGCCTTGATCACGCCCTCACGGCAAGTCCGCGGCAAAGGCCTGAAGCAATACGGACGACTCTTGTATAACTTTCCTCGCATATTCCTGCTGCCAGCAGTCGTGTATAGCGGTCTTCAGTGGGGCGCACAGGACGTCTGGCTGACTTTCTATTTGACGACGGAAGCCGAGACCTGGTACGATGCACCATACAACTACACCGACAAGGCTGCTGGCCTGATGAATGTCCCCTCGCTCATCGGTGCCATCATCGGGTGTCTCTATGCTGGTCCACTGAGCGACTGGTTCTGTCTGTGGTGTGCGCGGAAACGTGGAGGTTTGCGTGAGAGTGAAGACCGGCTCATATTTTTCCTCCTGCCAGGACTCATCTCGCCAGTTGGGATGTTGTTGTTCGGGATAGGATCTGATCGAGGCTGGCACTGGCCGGTACCATACCTTGGACTCGGCTTCATCGGCTTTGGATGGGGTTGCGCCGGAGATCTGGCGATATCCTACTTGATAGACTCGTACCCGGACCTTGTGTTGGAAGGCCTCGTCGCCGTTGCTCTCATCAACAACTTGATTGCCATGATTGGCGCATTCGTCACACAGAGCTGGCTAGACTCGGCTGGAGTGTCGGGCACATACATCTCACTCGCGGTGCTCGACTTTGTCATCATCATCGTGCTCACCGCGATCGTTATGTTTTATGGAAAGCGATGGAGACGTGCGAGCCTATCACGGTATGCCGTCTGTCTAGAAATGAAGAATGCTTAAGAAGAGTCGTTAGGAATTGCGGTTCAGCGACTGCAAGAGAGCATGATATACATAGAAGTACTGCTTAGATACAAAGTTCTGTGCTTTGACGAAGCCCTAATGTAATTATGATCACCTCCACTACCACAATTTGCCCAGGTGTGTACATAATGTGAAGCTACCGAGCTCGCCATAAGGTAGGTATGCAAATGATCGGCGACCCTGCTCGGCTAGTCAGTCTTGTATTGCCTGTAATCGTTTATGTTTCATCGGATCACATTCCTATACATACGAAGCTCGAAGGCAAGGTCTATACGTATAACTAAAGCTTCATGATTCACTTGGGATAGATTGAACAGTGGTCGCCGGCGGTGATGATGTCTTCTGTGGTGTCCGCTTGGACAGCTCTCCTTTATTTTGCCACCACGGCAGCATCGTTTGACCATCAGATCTTTACGAGAGAGTGCAAGATTGATTCACATCTGCAACAGATTGCGACAAAGTCGTTCGCGGTGTCAGACGTCCTCGCAATCGCGGGCAAACCACGTCAATGTGCAGCAGTACCTCCTCGGCCGCAGCAGAAATCTACAAGGCTGGCATACGTGACGCCCTGGAACAGAGACGGGTACGGGTACACAATGCTACACTCCGAGAAGCTTAGTCACGTCGCTCCGGTCTGGTATCAAGTCAAGGTACAAGGATCGTCAGTGTCACTGGAAGGGACGGACGCCATCAATCAGACGTGGTTGTCATCCTTGCACCCCTCCACCAAGATTGTGCCTCGCTTCGAGATTTCCTTTAGCAGCAAGAAGGGGATCGAAGCAGTCTTGTTCTTCCCGCGTGACGAGGTCAAGGACATCACCAACACAATCCTGAAGGAAGTCATTGGTAGGAACTATGATGGCATCGTCCTAGAGGTGTCATATGTGGCTCAAATGAACAACCTGGTCACGCACTTGAGCAAGGCACTTCGCAAAGCAAAGAAGGAATTCATCCTCGTCATTCCCGCGCACCACAAGACCCACGAAATCTCCCCCTTTTCGCATCGTGACTTGAAAAGGTACGCAGAGTCCGTGGACTACTTCAGTCTCAATGCATACGATCACGGAGCCGCCTTGGGCGAAAGTATCGGCAACGCACCATTGCCGTGGTTGAGACAGATACTGGACGAATTGGTCGGCTCGAAGCACGATTCCACTGTTGATCAAGAGTATGAAAACAATGCGGATGACAACGATGACGATCCATTCGACGACGACGTCTTTGCGGAACATGCACGAGATGACGACACGACCTCGAGCTCGCGAGTAGTTGACACGAAAACCCGAATCTCACCATGGGCGCACAAACTCATGCTGGGCCTGAATTTCTACGGATACACATACACCTCGGACGGCATCATCAATTCCATCACGGCAACGGAATACCGCGGTCTGCTCGAATTCTCGCAGGTCGCGCTACCCCTGAATGTGAAGTGGCACGACCAGACGGCGGAGCACGCCCTCGACGGCACCTTGTGGACCATCTGGTACCCTACCGTGCTCTCGCTCCTCCATCGCATGCAATTAGCGGAGGAGTACGGTGTCGGGATATCCATCTGGGAGGCCGGCCAGGGACTCGATCACTTTTGGGACGTCGTCTTGCAGTAAATAGCTTGCTTTACGTACTGGAATAGTCGCGACTGTGTTACAAGTTGATGAAGTGATCAGTAAATCATGATCAGTCGAGTCTGCTCTATGGGCGAGCACGAGCACGAGCACGAGCACGAGCACGAGCATGAGGTGCGGACCAACCTTGGAAACGATTTCGCGGGTGTGGAGACATTTCACGCGAGCTCACTCAGCTACCTCACTCTCCGAGGTCCGTCCTCTACAAACTCTGGACGAGTACTTGCCGATTTTGATTGGTCGTAGTGTCACAAGTAGAGTTTCTTGGTAAGCACGCGAGGATAAGACATCCTGCCATCTCTCCGTACCTATGCATATGCATATGTCCCCATCTGCTCACGTCGAGATCTAGATGGCCGTCGACTGTTGTATGCAGATACTCGCTATCTCGATCCACGATGGAAGCATTCACTGGTTTTACAGTGTTTCAGGTCGTTGAACAGTCCCATCGTGCAGAGACAGGTATTTCCGCGGCCGACCCAAAAGAATATATACATTCATGAAAAATCTGCCTCTCCAAGCTACCACATATAATGAGACAAAAGACCGTGATACCATCACAAGCCGTGTCCTCGTATATACACCTCTGTAATCCGTTTCAACCTCAAAACCATCCTGTAGAAAAACATGGTACTGCATCGTCCATGATGAAGTGCTGATGCAGCGAAATCACCTCTTCTCAGAGGTCAAAGTCGATGGTGTGCGTTGTGATTCCTTGACGAGTGCGGGCGCGACGACGACTTGCTTCACGGCGGCCGTCGTCATTGACGGTTTCCTCGTGAACTCAGCGTCTTGTAGTGAGAAGCGTCGTCCGATGGCCCGCTCAATCTTGGCGCAGACGGCCAAGTTTGCCTGCTTCTCCGCCTGAGCCTCGGTGACCTGGACCCGCTGTTTCGAGAGCGCCGGCGTGGTCAGTCGCTCACAGTCCACCTGGTACTGCAGCGCCTGTCTTTCCAGTGAACAACTCGAGCGCATCGAGACCTGTAGGAAGTCAGTCGGGTGGTAATCATATGCGCAAGGATACGTACATCTGATGAGTGGATGCTAAAGTCCTTTAACGGCGACGCTACAGAGGTCATGATTACAGTTGTGTGTCGGAGGTGATGCGATGATTCACTTTTCAAAATACAGTCTAGCAGGTCTTGAATTGACCCTGTGATGCAAGATGGAAGACAGCCGTTGAATTTGGGGAACGGGTGCAGGCAGGCAAAGGGCGAGCGGGCAGCTGCAGTAAGGATATGATGGGAAGCCAAGGCTGGCTGTGCAGACTGGACTGGGACGGACAGAACGGCACGGGAGGTGGAAGGGGAACCTTCCAAGGTTGGAACACCTGCATCTCAAATTTGACCTGGGTGGCCCATGGAACCCTGCATCAAGCCACCTGCACCGCCAGCCAGCCAGCCAGCCACAAGAGCAGCGCACTTGCTGAGGTGTCAACGGTGAAAGCGGTGCTTGTGGGCGCTCCTCCCGCTCCAACCTGGGAACCTGTCAACCCCTGGGACTTTCCAAGATTGGAGCCTGGAAGCTGCTGATGGGCGCCAATGGGTAGATGAGATTGGTTCTAAGCTTCGAAGCTCCTCCGGAATCTATGCCATGAAGCGAGTCCAGTACGTACGGGTGGGTCAGACACGGGTGATGTTTGATCGCCCGCACCTAGATCCATGCTAGATTCATAACCTTGGGACCTTGCAATTGGATTGAATCTTCAGCAGGAGGGTAGCTAGGTAGCAACCGTGACAGCTTCTGACAGCTGTGTGAGCACTAGTGGTAACCAATGATGGGTCTCCTTGCCCGAATTCGTTCAGCTGACGGGGTCTGATTCAAAAGATTGCTTCGGGTCGCGCCATTCTTTCGTGCTTCAGACCGGCGCGTTCAGGTACCTAGTGTCAATTAATCTCTCTCGGGGACGTACGTATGACTTTCTCCCGAGGCGCAGCAAGTCATTCCTTGCCTTGCGAAGGCTTCTAGCTAGCTTGCTAGCTAGCTGGCTCGAACCCAGCTGCTACAGGTGCTGATCACTTTGAATCACGGTTGCTAGCTATATAGCTTGGGGTCTACATCAGCCGCTCTACGTATTAGTATTGCTTAAGGTTTGATCTTCTGCCGGCGAGCTCGAGATGGGTACATTCCAGGTTCGGTGAATCGAATTCATGAGTATCGCCTGCAAAGACTGCTTTTGCGCAAGCGCTGACCATAGCTACGTACTAGGTACCGTGTCCGTGAGCAAGCGATCTCGTGATCTGCCCCGGGGGGTCATGTCAATTACTGATCAGATACAATCTATGTCATCTATACATGTACAATTGCAATTGTAATGATGCTCTGCACGTCCTCCATCTATCCCTGTTCCCTTTCCCATGACATATCTAGATTCGCGGAGAGTCGATATTGACCTGTGGCATGTCAGCAAGAATTACAAAGGCAATTTTGTATCACTGCAGCATGTTCCCACCTTGTCATGGAATCCGCTAGTGTATGTCAGCACGCTGTATGATAGTCCATGCTTCGTATGCACCACTTACATAGCAATTAGTTTCTTGCTCTGGCTGTCGAGGACTTCGCAACTAAGTGCGCATGTCCGCCTTCCGATCGCAATGACTTTGCATTTGAATAGCACTTTGCTCTCAATCTTTGCAGGACGGAGATACGTGACGTTGAGCTGCCGCGACACTCCCGCAAGCTCCCAGAATCCGTCTATTCGCACATTAGTCAACTAGGTGTCGTTCCTCTTGTACGGAACCTACCACGGCTGTGTGGAGTGATGGCAGCACTCTGGACTGTGTCAGCCGAAATCGGCACATTGGCTGATGTCTACTCACAGTAAGGAGGTCTATAGCTGTCGCAAGAGCACCTTTTGTCATGTCAGACAACTTCCAGACACTCTACATTCGTGGTTCACCTCCATGCATGGATCCGAGCGTGTTGCATAGATCCGATGTCACAGTCAATTCGAACACGGTCTCTTCTCTGCTGGCGCTTATGCAATTTGTGCACTGGATGATCGCATGGTCGTATCCAGCTGTGCCAACGGCCCTCAAGAATGCGGCAACCACTTCCTTCGGGTCTTCTGTCTGCATCTGCCTCTACCGCGGCACGAATGAAAATGATATGAAGAATGCTTGGGAGAAACCCTGGCCGTGCTTTTGTCCTCACTGTGGTCTTTGTGAGACTCTTACCGTAGAGCTGCGATTGTTGTGGAGACTTTGTCTAAGGTGTCCCCAGATTCCGGGGTAAACTTGGCTGCCGCGGCAAACACTTTTCACGTGTCAAGAGCCGTTCTGGTAAAATTCCGGATCCTTGGCATCAAGACGTGCGCGCAGCCAGAACTCGGGCGCGTTCAGCGAAATGCTCATCTTCGCGTCTTAGACGTATTTTCCGGTGTGCTCAGCCATAGCACAAATCATGAGCTTCTTTTTGGTGCCGCACTAACCGGTCTGAGTCCTCATAGAAAGAGCCATTGCTAGGTTGTTCCGTTGCATGGCATTGTCCAAGGTCCTGCAATGCCTCCTGCAGACATTCTTTGCTCAGAATGCTCTAACGGAACAGAACTTGCGAGCAGTCATTGCAGAATTACTTCACAACGGTGACAGGGACGAGGTCACCAGGCCAGTGATTGACGAGACGGTCGCTGCCATCAACAAGGACATCTCCGATCTGGACTTTGAGCTGCGGCGCACGATCGATCAACTTGACGGCCGAAATATTTGGGTGCTATGCAATACTACTTCGGACCACCTGACACAATTGGCGACATCACATACACAAAGCGAGATTGCGTACTTCAAAGCGCTGTTGAATTACATCTTCGTGACCAACAACACTCGACGTGCAGAGACGTTGGCGGTGGCCAGGATGGATGCCGTGCGCGAAGCAGGTGCCGTGGGCCTCAGCAAATCAAATGCAGAACATGCGCTCAAGCAGTTCGTAGAAGAGTCCTGGCTGCAGCAATCTGCAAAGGGATACTACACTCTGACCGCCAGGACTCTTATGGAACTGCAGGGATACCTAAAGGACACCTATAACGAAAATGATGAAGAAGTGGGAGCAATCAAGTCGTGCTATGCTTGTAAAGAGTTCCTGACCATGGTGTGAAGTTCCCAATCGTGATAGGAGAAACAAGTCTAACCCGTGCAGGGTTATCGTTGTCCAAACTTAAATTGCGCCTGTAGATTCCACTACAAGTGCTACGACACGTTCTTTCATCGACCGCTGCGCTGTCCTGTTTGTCAAGAAGCCGACTGGAACAAGGACGGATTGCGTTATGTTGGAGAGCGAGCCGCCCTTGCATTGGCAGGGCAAGAGGAGGATGACGATTCCGAGCTTGAATCGACGGCGCGGGTCAATGGTCTCCATTCGACCTCTCAAGTGATGAGCACGCACGACGAGGACGTCGAAGATGAGGATCTGTAGGTGTAAGCATAGAATGCACCATGGGACATGGAGTAAGGTATTCTGAAGCGTTTGGCATGAGGAGGAAGAAGCGAGCATAAAATGAGGACAATTGCTATAAATTCAGTTGCTGTCGTTTGACTGTATCTCTAGCATGGAGTATTCATAAAGGTCGTCTGATGGTGGTGATGGACTCTTGATCATTGTGAAAAGATTTCTAGTACTGAGCACTGATCAAGTAATCACCGAGACCTTCGACAATTTTGGCAGCTTCTCCTGGCTGCGTAGTCTCCGGGTAGTGCCCAATGATGATGGCCTGTTTTGTACGCACGCAAATGAGACCTTTGTTGCCCTTCTTGCCGTAGATTGATCGGTCCTCAGCGCGAATGGTCAGGTACTTTTCGCCCATCACCTTAAGCCCGCTCGCTTGGACTGCACCGGCATTATCGAAGCCTGCTGCTATCGTCTTGAGCTCAGGAGTCGACAACTAGAAGATCAATCAGCAACTCAACGTGTCAATCGAAAAGCTCAATGCTTACAGAAAAGCCCGCAGAATTGGCCCAGGTCGAATCGCCAGCACGACTGTAGATGCCTGCCTTGTCTATCTTGCCAGTCCCCAGCAAGGAAGAATCGATATATGCCTGCCAAGACATCTTGCTATTCTCTAGCCAGTAAGATTTTGCTCAGCTATCAGTGAGATGCTTGTGCGTTTCACACTGGCACAACGTACTAGTAGTCAAGCATGCACTGGTGCTATGATTGAGGCCATCATTGTGATTGTCCACCGACGTGATTATCCATCCTTCCGAGCACCACAAGAGTGCATGGGAGCTCCGTTGGCTGCGTCTTGTTACCGGTTGCATCCGCCACAGAGTCTTCCGAGGTTCAGCCCCTGTGTTGAAGCTCGTTGCCGCCTGAACTGCCGCCGCTGAAGTTTGGGTGTCCTGCAGCTACGTATACAACGACACAAGTGACAACACAAGTCATGGCACCACACGCACTTGCTTTATCTGGCCCGCAACCTTCTCGCGGCTGAGAGAGACGCGTCTCGTACCCGGACATCTCCTCCGCACCGCGATACTTGGGATGCAGTCCGGTCCCAGGTATGGACAGCATCATCCTCGTCATAATTCCTACCATCGCAATGAGCTCGATCGCAAGGTCGTGGTACTCGGCCAGCAAGGTGTCGGCAAGTCTAGCTTAGTACTTCGCTACGTCAATTCGACCTTTCACGAAAATGGCGCGAGTACGATTGGTGCTTCGTTTCTGGCCAAGAAGATTGTTGTAGACAACGCGACAGTGCGATTACAGGTACATCACCCAGCGCGCTCGTCTTCGCGCTGTGTCGCTGATAAGATCAGATCTGGGACACTGCTGGACAGGAGAGGTTTCGCTCAATGACTCCCATGTACTATAGAGGTTCACACGCCGCGGTCTTGTGTTACGATATCACGTCTATGGAGTCCTTTGAGAGAATGCACAGTTGGTTGAATGAGCTAAGGACAAACATGCCTGCTGATGTCTTGATACATATAGTCGGTATGTCCCCTAGTCTCTGCTCTGATTCAAGCCGACACTAATTCTACAACAGGCACGAAATTGGATCTAACCAAGAGGGACAGTGCTGCGCGAGAAGTGCCGTTTAAGACGTCTGTAGAGTATGCCGCTGCACATTTCGGGCTCAAGTTTGAGGAGGCACTCGAGTTGTGTCACGAGGTGTCTGCCAAGGACGAAAAGGATGCGGGCATCGAGGCATTGTTCATGCTCATCACTAAGCGGCTGATATTGGACAGCGAAGCAACAGATCGAGCACGGAGTGCACAAGCTAACCGCAGCGATTACTCGAACAGAGTACATATAGCTGATCACACTGTGAATCGTGGTATGTGCTGTTGAGCACGACAAGGCAGGGGCAAGTCATTTCTTCACTCATTCTTCAGTCTACGAATAGCGTGTCGGCTCTTATTGTGCAGCGAGAGGCAAAATGTGGTGGGACATTAGCAGTTGGCATTAACATCGGCGTGGCATTTTCATTCTTTTGTGTGTATTCATAGCTATCATACTGTTCACAGGTGATATTCATATTGTAAAACCATATTTCCCGGTGTTGTTCTTGTCACAATCGCATTTTCCTTGTCTTCTCGAGCACATTCACACATCGGTGGCCAATGTTGCTGATCAGTGATCACTGATCACTGATCACTTTGGCTTGAAACAATACTGATCAATCTTTTATGGGCTGTGGTAGGTACATGCTGTATATACCTGGATGTGATTGACATATCACTGCAAATAGAGCGTACATATATCTTGTTCTCACGTAGATTGGACCCGTATCATCGTGTAGTTGCGCCAATGAAGGGCATGGAAGTGCGATTCCTGCATATCGCCTAACCTTGGTGCCGGATTGTTCTCGCTCACACCCTGCAATGCTGATCATTGACAATGGAGCTTACACGGTGAAGATCTCGGATGGTAATGAAGTCTACACCATACAGAATGCAATCACTAGGTCAAAGGACAGCCGCCGAGTACATGTAGCGGATCAGTCAGATGACGGCGCGATTCTCGGCACGATCCAGTATCGCAGACCGCATGAAAAGGTATAAAGCACGCGGGTATCACCGGTCACGGCTTCTTACTTTGTGACAGGGTTATCTGACGAATTGGGAAGCGGAAAAAGCAATCTGGGACTATATACTCAAGAACAAGTTTCCGAATGTGAGTCGTATCGACTGGTGGACTGATGATGAGCTGACTCGTCTTAGCTCGACTGCACAAAAGAATGCCTGCTTCTGACCGAGCCACCGCATAACTTTCCGACGTTACAGGCAAATTGTGATGAGATGGTCTTTGAGGAGTACAAGTTCGAGTCGTACGTCAGGTGTACTCCGGCAGCCTTCATTCCATGGGGTAATGTCGGTCATTTGTGCGGACCCGATAAACCATCATGCCAAGAGGTTATTCTCGTGGTGGATTCTGGCTTTTCCTTTACGCACATCACACCAGTGATTAACGGCATTCCGGTGCAGGCTCATACAAAGAGACTCAATATCGGTGGGAAACTTCTCACCAATGCGCTGAAAGAAATGATTTCCTTTCGACAGTACAACATGATGGAGGAGACTCAATTGATCAATCAAATCAAAGAGGACTGCTGTTACGTGACGGACGACTTTGAGCGAGACATGGAGCGTGCCAGGCGCGGCGAATTGTACAAGAACTTTGTGCTGCCCGACTTTTCGCGCAACACACCCGGATTCTTGGCGGACGAGTCGACCGTCATTGATGACGAGATGCAGATTCTCACACTCAAGTACGAAGTCTTTTCCGTGCCGGAACTCTTGTTTCGTCCATCAGACATTGGCTTGAGTCAATGCGGCATTGTCGAGGGCGTCATGGAAGCCGTCCGCGAATTGTCTGAACCGGTCAAGGCATTGTGCCTCGCAAACATTCTCTTGGTGGGCGGCAATACCAAGTTCCCCGGATTCCGTGATCGATTTGAGCGGGATCTGCGAGCACTGGCGCCCAGTGACTTTGAGCTCGGCGTCTACCTTCCGGACGACCCCATCACATATACCTGTCGCGCGGGCGTGGCCATGGCCAAGCAAGAACGGCATATTCAAGAGACACGGGTCACGCGCGCAGAGTACCTCGAAACAAATAAAAAGGCAACCATGAAATTCAATGGGTCGGTCGCGACCCTCCATACCCAACACACCACTCCCGACCCGTCGTCGAATCAGAAGCGGCGCGAAAGCAAGTACGACGAGACGAGCGATCGAGCGGATACGCCACGATCATTCTCCCCAGACACTGAACCCGAGGCTGAAGAACAGGAAAATGCCAAGATGGAGGACGAATGAGTGACTACTGAATATTGCATGTAGAATAGATATCGAAATGTATAATTCAGACTTAGGGCAAGGTGCCTTCACAAGTCAGGGTACATCTAATACTGTGCAAACACAGCACTTCAGCGCAATTATCCGTCGCCAGATCTTTCCCGGAAACATCTGACCATTCATCTTCAGGTGCGCGATCTCGCACTTGAAGACCGGTGAGCCAGAACATGCAACGCAGACGACGAGCAGCATGGTCGAGAAAATCTCAGAGTACTCGTCTGCACTGCAAGACAACGACTTGCCCTGGTTGGGCATCGGTTGAGATCAGGTCTGATGAACACTTCCCCCATGGCAGCAAGAAATCCTTCAGCTAACGAAAGCATGGCGTACTCAACCACGATGTCAGCTGCGAAGCAAGCTCTTTGTCGGGACCGCCCAAACGTGTACTGAGCATTTGGTGCCCAGGATTACTCTGTGGCAACTCAACCCAAATTTGTACTGGAATGTTGTCGTAGCGAAATCCATGGTTTGCCCTGCCCATTCACAGTCGGAGCGGACGCCCACTGATCTCGACTGCCCACATGATTGTCGAGACTCGTTGCAGTAGTGTTGTGTGCGGGATTTGGTGTCGCATGCTGTTTTCGTCCCTTGAAGACGATTTCTTCCTCATCCCCGGATTGTCCTACTAGACTGTCCACCATCTGGTTCAAGGAGAATGCCATGCTGGGCTCGCTCACGTGAGATCCAGGACCTTCGCGATTCGCGGCAAAGTCGATCTTTTGATGTGTTCGGAGCGTATCACCAAGCTGAGCTTGTAGGCCCATGTGTGCCTTTTTGCTAGGAGTTTCTTTGCTTGTACCACCGTCACCTTGCGCTATCTTCTCACTTCGAAGTGGAGTCTGCGAGCTGCCTGACATGGCTAGTTGCTGGTCCTACACATATCAGCACTATTGTGAAGGTCACAAGAGCGTTCATACAATGCCAAGGGCGATTCCAGCCGCATCTGTCAGAAGAGCTGATATGCGCGACAGATTCTCCTCGCTTGCCGTCGTAGTGGCTCCGCTCGGTGCGGCATTTGTGTCATTGCTGAGCCCACCATCTAAAGGCTTAAATCCAATCATATCGAAGTCTTCTGCAAGAGGACTAAAAAATTGCGGCAAGGCCGCTCTCGGAAACTTGCTTCCACAAAGAGTTAGTGCTGAGATGTAATCGGTCCAGAGCGGTCGACTCAATAGAAGATTGAGTTTCATCCACCTCGAGACGATCCTGAGGGCCGGCAACATTCGTCGGATCACCGCATCTATATTCGCAGAAAGATCATCACCAATAGAAGTGATGGCATTCATCCTTTGCTTCAATATAGTCAGCAGAAGACCAATGACTTCAAGGGTGAATTCGAGAATATGCTTTGTTCTTACTGAGCTGGAGTGAGAACTCATAGACTTGTCGTTAGCCTTGCTTAGCAGGAAAAAAAGACCTGTATTGATACAGATGATTTGTGTTAACATCTCCGCAGAAATTTGTCGTTCTATGATAAGATCACGTAGTTGCTGCACGAAGTCTTCTTTTTTGCTTGCCAGATCAGGGCATTGGTCCTGTAGGTAGATACGTGCAACGATATACAAGTACAGATTGGACATGCTTTCTTTTCCGTTGTGTTCTTGCACAAGAACCTGCTTGAAACCAAGCACAAGGTTATCATGTGCTGTCGGGAATCCTTGTACTGCACAAACTGCTCGTAAGAAGAAATAAGTGGAAGACAGTACGTTATGTGAATATACGGCCAGCACCGCGAGTTGATTCATCGGAGTGCCGGCATAAGGTACCAACTTCCTGGCGAATTGATAATAAGCTATAGCGGGTCCCCAGTTCTTCTCGCTCGTTTTATTGCTTGCGTGAAGTTCCCGATAGCGAGACAAATCCCCGAGATAAATCAGGTCAGCGTGGCAAGACTTTACCACGAGATCCTTGAGTTCATTCGAGTACGTTGATGTGCTGGATTCTGTGGTCGGAATGTCCATTTTCAAGATATGGATCACATAATGAAGTTCGGATACCCCAAAATGCATAATCAATCTCTGGATATGATTGCGATAATATTTTGAAGCATCCTTGATGAAAGCAATAAAGTGTTGTGAAAGTTTGCGATACTCGACAGGTTTCGTTTTTCCATGAGTGGTATTGAACTACTGATCAGTCTGGAGAGCTGTGAATTTGGAGAAGAATTACCTTGTTTATGTATGACCTATAGGCTTCAATGGTCTTGTGGTGTACCTTTTTCCACAACGAGTTTTCTACATCTTGTTCGTGGGCGAAATTGAAGTCAAAGAAGATTACATCTTCGTACACTTTTCGAAGTCTAAAGGATGAGCATCAGCAAGTAAGGATACTAATCGACCGACCTCTGGCGAATCGATTCGCATTCTGGCGCGTATGGTGGCAGCCTTTTCTGTAGACTTCGCAATTCGCGCTCGATATCGAATGTACTTGCATATGCCTTCTTCGCCAGATCGGTTCTGAAAGCATCGTTCCGAGCGACATTCATCCACGAGACACACGAGACCCGATGAATCTAAACATGACTATGATATTCAAGAATTCTTTTGCATGGTCATTGGGTTGTGAGCCAGTCTACGGGACAAAGTTAGCGCCAAGCGATGGAAATAGTTCGTGGCTTTGAATTAACCGATACAGTAAGAGTGCCCGCCAGATTCTGATCGTAATCCTCGGGCAAGGAATCGCAATTCAGTGGTGCCCGCACGTGTAAGCTCTCGGAGCTCTTCTTGGGCAATTTTTTCGTCGTCTCGGTGCGCAAACAACTGCGTGAGGAGCAGTTTGGCAGTGTGGAAGTGCTACTTTACATTATCAGCTATTTGAGAACAACGAGTTCCTTAGCCCACCAATCTTTCATCTAGCGAATCAGGTGTGTTATTCATGGATTGGTCAGTAGCTAGAAGCTTGAGTATGCGCGTTGAGCTGAAACACATCTCGACATGTGTTTTGGTTATGTACGAATGAGAGAACCGGCGACATCGCACTTCAAGCGCTTGATATTCGATTGTGCGTTGATATCAATCGGTCGACGGTCCTTTTTATCTCTCATTTGTGCTCAGCTCAGCCTGCTCTAGCTAATGCTCTGATCATTGCGTGTGCAAGGTCAAAAACTAATCAACTTAGAACAAATGGGTCGAGTCATTCGTGCCCAGAGGAAGTCTGGTGGTATCTTCAAGTCACACACAAGACTTAGGAAAGGAGCCGCTCAGCACAGAACTCTTGATTATGCTGAACGACATGGATACATTAGAGGTGTCATCAAAGATATCATCCACGATCCAGGTCGTGGAGCACCTCTAGCCAAGGTCGTGTTCAGGGATCCATACAAGTACAAGCTTCGAACTGAGACTTTCATTGCCAACGAGGGCATGTACACTGGACAATTCATCTACGCCGGAAAGAAAGCCACTCTCAATGTCGGAAACATCCTGCCGCTCGGATCGATGCCAGAAGGTTCAATCGCTTCTAACGTAGAGGAGAAGATGGGCGACCGTGGTGCACTCGGAAGGACTTCCGGTAACTACGTAATTGTCGTTGGACACGACCTCGACACTGGAAAGACCCGACTCAAGTTGCCATCAGGAGCGAAGAAGATCGTCCCCTCTACTGCTCGAGGCATGATCGGAGTCGTCGCTGGAGGTGGTCGAATTGATAAGCCAATGCTCAAGGCTGGACGTGCTCACCACAAATTCAAGGTCAAGAGAAACTGCTGGCCACGAACTCGTGGTGTGGCTATGAACCCAGTCGACCACCCCCACGGTGGTGGTAACCACCAGCATATCGGAAAGGCTTCGACCATGGCTCGTTCGTCCGTGCCAGGTCAGAAGGTCGGTCTCATTGCCGCCCGACGAACCGGATTGATTCGAGGTTCTCGACGTGAGGTTGACGTTTAAATCCTGTAGGCGTCGGTTTGCACGAAGGAGGAGGACAGCAAATACATTATAAAATCCCTGCGATATTGGCATTTGTCATAGCGACATTATAACAACCATGATACGAACAATCTACCATTCCATCCTGTCTAAAGCTTGCATTCTCGTTCGTATCCCTGTTCTCGCCGATTTATTTTGATCTTGCAGGCGTTTTGATCGTGTTCTTAGCTGAAATTCATGGCTTTTATGCATATATGTTGTTACCATTGATATATCTAAACATATCGTAGTGGATACGTCCTTAGAAGGTTTACATGTCATGCCTGATGGAATGTTTTGAGCAGTATCACGAGTCAATCAGTAGGCCGAACGCGACAGCAAATAAAGTATCGACAAAAGTATGAGATATGTATGTGCGCGTACATTGAACAGCGCGTAACAAAGGCAAGACAAACGATTCTCTTGATAACAACACGGCATCATTCTGTATCATATGTGTTATTTTGTTCATCACGTTGTTCTCGCGCCGCGCTTCATGTTGAATGCAGCACGTCCACTTTTCTATTTGTGTGCCTCATACCAGTGACAATTGTTCGTTGTCACGGTTAAGCATATTCATTGAGGTTGAAATTCTTGCGTGGACAAGTCTCACAAACAGGCCTCTTTTTTAAGCTTTGTATGTCTTTTTGGGAACCGGAAACTGGTCGCAATTAGCACCAGACATATTATGTGAGTCAAGAACACTTACGTTAGGCCCCATCAGAGAGATAGATTCACTTGCCAACCAATGTCCACCATCGATAGACTCCTCAAGAGTCTTTCCGTTCGCCAAAGTTCCAAGGAAACCACCGGCGAAAGCATCTCCAGCTCCGTTTGTGTCTACGATCTTGCTCGGGTCAATCTTGTTGACCTTGAATGTGTTGACTTTGGGCTCGCCGTCCTGCTGAGCTTGGACAACAATGGTAGAATCAGCTCCTTGCGTGATGATCACGATCCTTTGTCGTTGAGTGTTCTTCTTTGGCAGCTTTGCAAAGTGCTTTGCAATTTCGGTAATATCAGTGGTCTGACAGATCAGCTATGAAAGCATATTTCGATAACAAACTTACCTTGAGATCGTGCGACTCAGCATAAGCCAGAGCCTCGCTTTCATTGCCAATCAAATAGTCCCAGTATGGGGCTACTGAGTCCATTTGCTCCTTGAAGAATTGTGCAAGGAATGGTGCAGACAGATTCATCATGAAGACTTTGTTGTTTGCAGCAGCATGCTCACCAAGTGCCAAGATAGCAGGCACACAAACGGTCAAGTGGAATCCACCTACGTAGAAATACTTGGCACCCTCAACGAACTTCCAAACCTCGGGAGATTTCAAATGCTCAAGCTTGTAATTGTTTGCAGCTCCCAGACGAGTGCAAAGAGATCGGTCATTATTGCTTAGAATAACAGCACAAGTACCGGTCGGAGTGCTCTCATCAACCAAGTACTCTGCTCGTAGTCCTTCTCGTTCATTTGAGGCTGTCAATTGTTCTGCATATTTGTCTTTGCCAACACATCCTACATATACAGTTGAGTTTGGAGCCATCATGTAAGAAGCTCCACGAAGTGCATTCTGAGCTGCACCGCCGGCAGTGTACTCAACGTCGGATTTCTTCATAACTTCGTCATAGAGTGGTTCATGCTTCTCCTCAGCCAAGATTGCATCATTGGCTTTGAGACCATACTTTTCCAAAAGCTCAGGCGATTTTGTTTGCAAGTCCAGAAGAGGATTTCCGAGTCCGAACACAGAGTAAGACATGATTGATATGTGTCTGTGTCTGTGCCTGTCCTGAGAAATGTAGATCACTACAGATCTAAGCTCGAGCGAAGTATAAGTTAGAGGCCGAGACCTCGTTCATTATCGATTTTGAGAATAGAACAGAACATTTGTCCCACAAACGGTCGATCCGGTTGTCTCTACACGATCAGATCCGACGTGGCTGCATTTGTGCAGCGTCCAGGAATCGTGTAAGGTCGGTCAACAGAGTCTTCACATCAAATTACTAGATTCGGCTCTGTCTAATAACAAAGGGGAAATGCCGTCGTGAAGGTTAGCGTTCCCAATGGGAGCTGCACAATAATGGGTCACAATTCTAGAGCATAGGATGTGAGATCAGGCCTCGATCCACAATGGCTATCATTATGGAGCCTCAAGCTGAGAAGTTTGAGACCAGCAAAACCTTCGACGGACCAGCTGGCAACAACTATGCAGAACTTACAGTCTTGCGAGAACAGGAAAGGCTAGATGCTATTCACCGTGGACTCATCGATGATCCAAGTAAGCCAAAAGCTTTGGAGGATGCACGCGTTTTTCGCGGTACATGCATGGATATGTGTCCTACGTATGAGCGCGAGCAGCGCGAGTTTCAGAACGATGTGAAGCGTTGGGAAGTCAATACAAGAACTAATAGAATTGACAAGGATCTAGCCGTGAAGGCTTTTCACAGACCAGCTGCGGGAAACGAACAGGCCTTGCCATCTGATGTACGACCTCCAGAAGTCTTGGCAAGAACATTGGACTATCTCGTACAAACGATTGTTTCCTCGTGTGAACCACTCGACAAGGATACACACGGTTTTGTACGAGACCGTACACGTTCTATCCGACAAGATTTCACATTGCAGAACGAGCGGGGGCCAATAGCTATTGCATGTCACGAACGAATAGTACGCTTTCATATCTTGAGTCTGCATCAGATGTGTGGTATCGATGGTTTCGATGCTCACCAGGAAATGGAACAGCTACGGAAAAGTCAGTCTCACTAGAAGTATTCCGACTATGCTAACATGTAGCCAGCGCTCCAGTCCTTGGCTGAATACTATGATGATCAAAGACATGGTTCATGCACTCATGACAACGAGGCAGAATTTAGAGCATACCATATCATCACTCGCTTGCGGGATCCCGATGTGTTGAGGTACGCTCAGACTCTACCAAGACATATTCGGAAACATTCTGCGGTTTCTCATGCCCTACGTCTGTATAAGTATGCACAACGATCGAATGAAGAAGTAGGACGCTTCAAGCCTCCAAATAGTGAAGGCTCGCATAATGCATATTCGCGGTTCTTCCAGCTAGTTCGGAATGCACAAACAAGTTATCTCATGGCATGCCTGTGCGAAACACAATTCAACTCAGTTCGGAAAGGCGCTCTGAAAAGCATGAGAAAGGCATACATTGCCGCTGTCAAAGGCCCTAGCGTAGACGAGCTCATCACCATCTTGGGGTGTGACGAGCTTGAGGAGGTTGAACTACAGTGCGAACAATATGGCGTCGTCGTTCGTCCTGATGAAGAAGGAATCAAACGCATTATCTTGAACAAATCAAGTCAGTTTGATGGTATGCGTTCAACCGGAAGTTAAGAGAAAACGACTCACAAGTCCAGAGTCGCGACCGGATCTGAGGCAGAAATTCTCAAGGACCTTAGTTGAATACAAACGCGAGACGCTCTCATTCGCCGAGATTATTGATGGTAAAGTCCAAGCAAAGAGTTCTTTCCTACAGAGTATCGAGTCGCAACAGAAGAGCACATTCAAGGTCGCCGTTGCGCCACGCACAAGCTTGTCAGCGCCAAAACTGTACACCGATGCTCGAGACAGAAGTATCACAGCTATGCAACCAGGAACACAGATCTCGATGCCAACAAAGGCTCAAGACATTGCTTCACAAACTTTCTCGATGCCGGTCCTAGGATCCATACCTAAGCCCAAAGTTCAATTCCAGAGCGTGGCTAGTGCTAAGAAAGACGACACGAACCAAGTCAGGCCGGACAGGCTTGTCTCCATGTCTAATAAAGCGAGCCCGAAACCATCAGCAGATGACAAGATCGCGAATGGTGAACAAGTGAAAACGACGTCACATGCCGATGCCACTCAAAATGCAAGAAGAGAAAAAGAAAGAACAAGAATCATTGAAGAGTTGTCACAAGCTCTATACATCAACCTTGTGCGTAATCAGATCCACAAGCTGACGTCCGAGACATATGCGGAACATTGGAGGAAATTACATGATCGACGCAATGCCTGGTCACAGGTTAAGGCCACCTGTGCAAGGGTTCAACAACGTCGCAAGGAAGCGCACGAGCGAGCCCTTGCCGAATCTCAACGGCAGGCTGACTACGAGTCCGCTTTCAGAGCTCTGCACATGAATCATGCTTCGAGAGGACCTCGCAAACGGGGCAGGTCAATCGCGAGCATCAGCTCCGTCAGCACTCAGAGTCTTCAACACGCACAGGACGTTGCGCGTCGGTTCTGGGCGCCGCTCGACCTTGAATCACTTTTCCAGAATGTTCAAATAGCTGACAGCTCAACCACCTGGAAGTTTCTGATTGCCTTGTCGGCCACTTCTAGCAAGCAATGGATCAAGACGAAATTTGGAATGACAGAAGATGCTCGGACTCTAGAAATTCAGGGCCACGAGTTTGTTATGTCAATCACCATTTTAGGAGATCCAACACAGGAGCTGCGTGGTGTAGGAGCCCTCGTATTTCAGATTTCTGGTGATGTACAGAAGGATCGTGAGAGATTCTTGAGTCTCCTTCAAAGCATAGCTGACGAATCGGACCGAACATTTCCCATCCTTCTTTTGGCATTTGAACATGTCGAGGAAGACCAGGTTTCATCGGCAATGATGATCCCACAAATCCTGGCGGACCGCAAGTCGCCCGTCACTCACTGTGAAGTGCTTTCAGTAGAGACCATGGACGATATAATGAAGTTTGATGATTGCTTGGCACGAATGCTATCACATACAAGTACACGCACCAGTCCCCTGGGGATCGAACGAGCCGCGCTTCGAGAACAACAAGACCGCATCAATCAAGCACCCATCATCCCTATCGCACCGGATATACCTCTGCCGGTCCTTCGAAACTCATTTTACGACACAAAAGTCACGCCAGTCGCGCGGCACATACCTCCTACACCTACACCTGAGCGTGACATTGTCCCTCGGCAGTTGTCGTCTTTGCAAGACAGCGTCCGCCGGGCGAGAGAAGTACTGGCAAATGCTGCGGTATGACTTTTTTGTCATGCCCACGGAACTGCTCAATGTATTGGGATTAGTGGAATACTTTATAGGGTTTCATTTTCATAGCGAGGGTAATTGTACAATATCTCAATCATGTCATGCATTATTCATGCCGCCGACGCGACGCTCGAGCGCCGCAATAGTTTCCTTTTGTGCCTCGACTTGTTGTTCGAGACTCTGCGTGTAGATTTTGACTTCGGCGGATAGAAACTTGACGAGTGCGGTCAATTGAGCAATCTTTTGGTCCTTTTCCTCGATTTCGTATGCCATGGCCGCGATTTTTGTATCCAATGCTTGATCTCGCTCCGTCGTCGACGTCGACTTGTCGAATGACACATTGTCTATTCGTGGCTCGGGGGCTTCCGAGTCGTGTCCGACGCGCTGCTGTTGTTGCTGTTGCTGCTTCTTCTTCTTCTTCTTCTCCATCGCACCATTTTCAGTCGCAGATGGTCGCACATTTTCGTTATTGCTTATACTGGCGAGTGGTTTCCGCGGGGAGGAGAATGTCGTAGCAGGATCATGTAATTGGGCATGGCGTCGTTTCCGTGCGCTTGCGCTGTTGTGATTGAGTGTCGTCATCATGGGTGCGTCCTCGAACGACACGACTTTGGATTTCTTAGCGGACCTCAGACCCGTCCGTATACTTGTGCCATTTGTCGTCGTCGTCGTCGTCGTCGTCGCCGGTCTCTTTAATGGCGAGTCGTATTCTTGGCGCACTACGGTGATGAGATCGTTTGCGCCGAGATCAGATCCTCTGCATGGCGTGTTGATGCATTCGCGCATTAGGGCGACCATGGGGGACGTCATCGCGTCTTCTTCGTACGACATCTTATGATGCTCTTGATTGCGAATGTGTCCGCCTGGAAAACTTTCAAGAATGCGATTCGCGAGACTATGGTGCGATGGTCAATGGTGCGAGTGACTCTCTTCAATTTGTTGTGCTCTCTGTTGTCCTCCGGAAATAGTGGTCGTTTAGTGTCGGATCGATAGGACAATAACTTGGTTGCCATGAAACACAAAAGTTGCATCATGCACCGACAAGACTTGTGCTTGAGCAGAGAATATCTGAACTCCTGCTCTGCACGCTGTCGTCAGGGATTCGTCAACTTTTCGGTGACTTCTCAAGTGGTGGTTTGCTAGATCGATTTGGCTGTGTGGACATTAGGTGGTCCTTGTAGGTGTTCTGGATTGTGAGGATCTTGGAGGTACAACACGACAGAGAACCATGTCAAGCACAAAATACCTCATCTTCAACGACAAGGAGAACACGGGTCAAACGAGTCCCGCCAGCACCAATTCGAAACGACCGCGGAGACCGCTTCGAGAGTTACGCGGCGCTGATTCCTCGGCCTCCACGACAACGTCTGCGCGGGATACGTTTTACGAATTCACGGTGAGTTATATGGTGTCGAAGGGTGCAGTGAATAGGTGACTGACTGTGTTCGATAGTCGCATGTTGCTCCATCGGGTGCCAAGAAGATCGGCACGGCCACGACGACGACAAAGGCGACGTCAAATACACTAAAGTCGGCCAAGTCGAATGCGAGCCGCCAGGTCACCCTGCGATCTATGCGGTGAACTTCTCAGAGGTGGTCCCGAAATTGTACATTTGATTAAGGAGCGTTGCAGGTTGTGTAGGGGTGATCAATTAGCGAGCATATGTTTGGATTCAGGTCACGACTGCATCGAGGTACGAGATGAGATGGGTGCATAGGATTCGCATAGGTCTAATTTGACCGAGCATGTAAGGGCTATTACGAATTATGGAGCATTAAGTCTAATTTTAATTCTTCCTCTCTGTTGCAGGTGACCGATCTTCGCCAATGTCATGCTATAAGTGCAAAGTGAGCAGATGCGCGCCTACTGATCACGCTTGTACTCGCATTGCTAGAGTCGTACAGTTTTGTGCACTGATACTGCCGGTGTTATGGCTGCTGCCTGTACCTCCAATCGTGGCAAGTGTCTCGATTGCCTTGGACGCAAGTTGAAAAATCAAGATACAGTCTACTTGCTGACCACATCTGGCAAAGCATCGTAAAGGCCTTCCAGTTGAAGGCACATACCTAAGAGAACGTGCTCCGTGAATAGACTCAACATGAATGCATATTAGCATCTTCACCTTGCTGATCCTGAATGTATCTAGGCGCATCGCTGAATCTGGGACTGCTCCCAATATAGTGACAGACTCACGTTACTGCGAGCATTTGCGAGGATAAATTTGCCAAGTGCTCATTCAATTGTCTGCGTTTGGCTGATATGCTGTCACGATTGCTATTGCGCTGTACCATTTCTTTGGCGAGGTCGACAGAGTACATTAGCGTCAACAACTTTGCAGCTTGATCATGCGTAAAGTCGAAGGAGGCATCAGTGCTCGCTTGCTCCGTGAGTCCGCGAGGTCCTAATCGAAAAAGAGAATAGAATTTCGCTGCTCGCGAGAGATCCGCTTCTGCAGGATCCGGTACAAGATTGCGCAGATTTTGTTGCAAGGCGGAGATTCCCAAGGTCAGTTTCTCGGCACCATGCTTTGTCATGATTGCAATTGTGGATGAGTCCTCTATGAGGACTTCGTTGATCAGCTTAGCCAGGCCTGCCATCAAGAATCTGTATTCGTTCTTGGTCGTGGCTCTCAGTAATGTACAAATGGCTAGTAGATCTGAGTTCAGGTCGACCACAAAACTGTCAATCTCATTTGCTTTTTCCTCAATATTGTAATTGCCCTGCCCGAGAATGACCTGTAGGTAGAACAAGACGTGCGCTCGCAATTCCATCCTGATGACAATCAAGATGGAGCGCCCGAGGCTTTCCCAAGAACTGAGGAGCTTGCCAAATGCGGCGTGAGCTTCTCCTGAGAAATCAATAGCACGCTGTGTTTGTGTGTTTGTGCCTGACTGCAATTTTCTGATAGCTGTCTCGAATTTCGTGACTGCCTGATAGAGGCTAACCAAGCTCTGAAACTGTGATGGGTCTTGCAAGAGATCTTCAGCCTTGATGACAAAGTTCTGTTTGATCTCGAATATTACGTTTATTTCAGTGGCGAGTGCCTCATATAGGACAACTTCATTAGCGGCTTCGTAATCGTAAGTCTGCCACAATTCGCGAATCTCCTTTCTATTGGCCCAAGAGGATCCGAGCTTTAAAGCGCCCAGATGAGCGTCAGGAAACTCGTTTGCAGTCAAGTGACCCAGCCAAGATGCACACTTTTGATAGTAATTGGCCACAATGCCAAGCACAGTCTGCGCAAATACCGATTGCCTGTAGGGTATCGAGGATAGTAACGAGCCGAGACGCTCTATCAGAAGGAGAAGACCATCAGTTTCTTGTTGGAACTTCTGATGTCCGGTCTTCTTGAGGCTAGTAGTTTCGGAAGTGACGTTCTTGCCCTCGACCACCTTGCGGTATAGTGCATCCACATTCTCCGTGAGTTGTGGATAGTAAGTGTGCTCCAAAAATTCGTCAAGGAACAAAGAGAGATTGCTCGGCGTCGGAGAGGAGGAATCTGGCACAATTCGTTTTGCACGATTCAGAAATGCCAGGGTTGGCTGTAAGACCGCTGTAATGTTGAAAGGCGTGCTCGGAGCTAATTTCAGCTGCTGTAATGTCGTCTCACGCAACAACACTTCACTTCTTGGAACGTGCTCACTCCTCTCAGAAAGGAGTCCTGGCACGGAGGATTGCAGCATCTCTCGCAATTCGTGTTCTTCTAGCGAGAACGATTGATCCTGGATTGAGTGTGCCTCACTGATCTTGAATAGACTGTTCGATTTTCCAGCTCGGTTGCCGAAAAGTGAACTACTAACACGTTTGTCTTCCTTCCGATGAACTCGATCGGACTTCAAGGTAAGATATTCACTGAGTAGTGACTTGAGCTCGTGCTCAAGCGGCTGCCAAACGATTGAGAATTCGTAAACATTATTATGTTGTGAGGTCCTTTTGTCTCCGAATTGGCGATCAGAGAACGAAGCTACGGCATCGAATAGAGCACGGTGTGCTTGGAGCATAGCATCCCACTTTGAATAGAGGGTCCAAAGCAGGTCTCTCAACGGCTCGAGAGTGTTTTCTAGTGCCTCTGAATTTAGAGACTCCTCCGCGATCGGCAACAAGTCTTGCGTTGCACGATGACGCGCTTTCACTTCACTCTTGGTACGAGCGACGACCTGAGCAATCTCGACTGAGATCCTCTGGTCCATGGTTTCAAGAGCATAAGGTAATTTACCCATGGAGAAGAGTGATTGAATCAGAATCACAATGTAGCCCAGAGAATCAATCTCCGGGTGCTTTGCTTCGGCAGCTATGGGCATCAGATCTTCGTGAACTTGCCGTATTTGATGTTGCTCCAACTCTAGTCGCCCGATGGTGCTGTGTTTTCGAGCTTTCTTTTCACCAGGCTCTTGCTTTTTGTCCAACGCGACGACTGGCAGGTCCGCCTGACCGACAACATAAGCGGCCCATCGTCCGTCACAATAAGGCGACTTCAGATAGAGGTGGTTGTGCAATTCTTCGACAAGTATTTCGACTAGAGCAACGGCTTGTGATTTGAGGTACTGCCGCAGATCGCTCAAGGCAGGGATCTCCAAAAGTTCCTCACGATTCGCCATACTTGTTGCATTACTCAGTGTCTCGACCGCTTGTAAGAAACGTTTCGACGATAATTGTGCCTCCAGCTCTTCGGGCAACTTCTGTAATTCCGCGCTACAACAGTAAGTCAAATGTCCGATGAGAGCGTGACAGTGGCAACTCACATTTGTCGTAGCAGCTTGATCATGCCTTGGTATTGAGCAGACTTTGCCGACATGTCCAACAAGTCGGTTCGCTTCGAAGATAGTTGCACTTTAGCACGAAGCAAAGCATCCCTGGTACTCTTGATTTGTTTCTTGCTTTCGTTGACTGAACTCGTCACGAGACCATAGGTGCCGACGGATGCGTTGAAACCTTGAAAATGTTCGTTGACGGTGCTTTGCAGTGCCTGTTCGATCTGTTGATTCGTCGTCTTGAAGTGCTCAAGCTCGCGGGCACGACCCAGTGAACTCGAGTCGAGCATGTCCAGTGCCAGAGTGATCGGATGGAAACTGTCGTCCAGCGTCTCCTTCCAGTCCTCTTGCACGACAGCACGGACCTCAGAAAGTGGATCCCTCGAGACTCCATTTCTGCGATCGCGGGTTATTGTCCCATTCGTGCGCCGACTCCTGCTCCACCCTCTCGTGTCTGTCCCATCGATCGCTTCGTTCTGGTCCTCGTCATCATCGTCGAAGAATCGACGATTTCGACTACTCATGCGACACGAACAGGGCTCGTCCGGCAGGAGCCTCCCGAGAAGGGTAAAGCACGATGGTTCTTCAAGTACTCGTCAACAATGCTTGTGCTTGCTTGTGCGAATTGTGGAGATTTGAGCTCCACAAATTAAACTATTTTTGGTGGTTGATGATGCATGTCAACCATTCGTCTTCCTGCCTTGAGCCGGCAATGAAGACAGACGTTGCGAGCCACAAGAACTGTTCATGTAGAGCTGAGCGTCCTCCGAATTACACAGAGACCCTAACGCGCGGTCAGAGGTGACGATGGCACCGAAAAAGAACGCAGGTGCCAAGGATGACGGAAAACTCAAGGTGGCCAACAGTGTCAATGTTCGACACATCATGTGTGAGAAGCAGAGCAAGGCATTGCAGGCAATCGAACGACTCAAGGCCGGCGAAAAGTTCAACGTAGTCGCTTCGGAACTGTCCGAGGACAAGGCAAAAGCCGGTGGATCTCTTGGCTGGCAGACCCGCCAACAAATGTAAACACACTATCCTTACAAGGTCGAAGCTTCAAGTGCTCATGAAATGCAGGATCGGTGCTTTTGCAGAGGTGGCTTTCCAACTGCAGCCAAGTACGACTGATAAGCCTGTGTACAACGATCCGCCACTCAAGACCAAGTTTGGTATGATGCTCAAGCAAGTCTCTTCGACTTGTTGCTGATTGTCATTAGGTTACCATGTAATTGCTCAGCTATCCTCGAGGCTGTCATGATTTTACTAATCTCCAAAGGTCATCATGGTCGAGGGCAGGAAGATTTGATCTTAGCTGCCTCAAATTGGACTTGGCCGTCAAAAACAGCAACCCTGCCTGTGCTTGCCTCCTTGCCCCCCCCCCTGACGACTGGGATCTGGTATCCATGCATGGACCTGCATCCCATATACAGGAATCAAAGCACAGCACCAATGAGCCGATAATCTACTAGTGCTAGGGTCACTCTAGCAGGAGCGAGCAAAGACACTCACATTGCACGACATTTGGACGCGAGCATGACACCTTTAGGAGGGTATGGAGCACCTTAAGCATGAGAAGAACAGAATCGTTTCGTGCTATCAGCTACAAAAATTGGAGATAGTGTCATGCTTATTTGTGGCTCGCACATTGCAATAAAGTGAAGTTTGTCCCGAAGAAGATGATGATGTCTTCGAAATATGTGCGGAAATGCGAACCTCAATAGACAATATAGCACGCTTCGAAGTGTTGTAAGTGGTTCAAATGTGTTAGAAATGTGGTCGAGAGCCGTTACGGCGAGCTAGCAAGAAAACGAGAGCGATCTATCGATCCTCAGCCCATTCATTCTCCCGTCGAATTGTTGCCTCCTCTTCTGGGGTAAAGTCCTTGACAATGTTGAACGTCTTTCGAATTTCGTCTGGAGTCTTGCCCTTGATCATGTTTGCTACAGTCTTGCATCCACAGTCAAGGAGAGGCTTGATGTCCATGTAATTGGCCGCCAGGATGATCTCAAAGAGCATCTCCTGGTCAACGGCCATGAACTTTTGATCCCACTCGCTCATGTCGGTCGAGCTTTGCTTCTTCTGCATCATGTTTGAACCCTCGTCAATCGTCTCTGGCGCCGGATCGGATCTGTGACACTCGCACCACTCAATCACCTTTTTCAAGACATTTGCATTGACGTTTGGCAAGGGAATGCTTAAAAGTGTTAGTCTCGCATCCGGTTCAATTCACAACGCGCAGTTCTTACGCTTCGTCTGAATCTCCTATGTCCTCAATCATATTCTTGATGAGGACCGATTTTTCTGCCACCTCGCGATCCACTGTGAAAGTCTCATTGTCGCTCCTATCATGGTCAATGCTGATTGAGATTCTCGTGAGGCGGCTCTTGTGAGGCGACTCATGTAGTGTGGACGAACGAATTGAGTTTGACTTGCGCGCTCATAGTAACAACCTGATTCGCAAGCCCTATGAATGAGAAAATCAGGCGTGAGCAGGGCTATTGTATGGGGATCTGTTCTCCTCAAGCAGGAGTCAGTAGCTGCGACGTCTCGGCATCGCGAGCATAGCGGGCGTCCGAACATCATGGCAAGCCCTGGCCAGCCACAGAACTATCCCTCCGCCCTCTTTCTGGAGCTTTCGTGGGGGAGCACAACTTCCTACCCTGGCAGGTCGAGGTCACTGTCTACAGCTACAGCTCGCGAGACTTGTTTAAGCCATCAATCTAGCTCTTCATCCGTGTGTCTATATGAGACAGCATACAAATGACAGTCTGATCAATAAATTTGCCAACTCAGCAAAGTTTTCAAGCATTCTAAGCACTACCATGTTTCTGAAACAAGATTCTGCTTCTGCACTGCCCCTATCTGCATCGTGATCTAGATGACTATTCAGCACTGTAAATCACATATAAGACAAAACATCACCACAAACAGATCTGGATTTAGTCTAAAAATGCCAACGTGATGCGTGCTCTTCTCAAGACCATGCCAGGCCTGACTTGAAGTGAAATCGATTCGAGCTGAGCGAGCTTGACAAGCGACATCAGCAAGACTTGTATGCTACAAGCGGCGATCCAATCACTGATCGCCGCGTTCATGATCAATTTCTCGTCTAGATAGGTACTTAAGGTATATAGCTTGGGGAGCAGTGCTGCATCTACGAGCGCGTCGCCAGGATAGCTGTGATGAGCTTGATCTAGACAGCCGAGTATCCACTTCTGCTACCGCCAGAACCCTTGACCGTATCCACGACTTGATTTGCAAAGTCCTTAAATAGGTATGGAATATCCTGGAAATGTCAGTGGACTGCTAGAAATAGTTTCAATCGCCTTACCTTGACAGAGTCCATAGCAGGCACGAGATCAAGTCCAACCTGACCATAGCGATTGTAGTTCAAAAAGAGCGTAAATATGAGGAAAGACGCGACGGCCATGAAGACAATAAGGAATAGCCAGGTAAAGAATCCCCAGGACGTTGATTTTCGAGGCGCATCACGATCCGCATCGGGCTTCTTTCCACTATCACCACCGTTGCCTTTCGATGAGCATGCATGCTTCGTCCTCCATCGAAACTTGGCTACTCCAGCATAATCGACACCATAATGCTCAGGTGTGCCTACGTCTATGGCAGTGTCGCAAATGAATTCAACGGTCGCCGAGCGTTTGCTGCCCTGGGCGGTCTCTGTTCCAGCAATCTCGAGTTTGAATCCAGGAACCCTGACATCGTCACTGGTCACTTCCTTGATGACGGGGTCTTTCGTGTCCTGGCGAGCGTATGGTGTGACCTCAATTACAGTTTGTGCCTCTGAATGTTTCTGCACAGAGATTACCTTGCAAACTTGTGTGCCTGCGGGACATTGATCATCCTCCCCGACGTTCTTGTCAGTTGCGATCGGAGCACAGACATTCAACGTGTAAACCGTGTGACGTGTCGTGGGCGGCGTTTCTGTGGTAGTCTCCAGCCTATGGTCACCTGCCAGTGCGGAAATATCATATCGCTCATTGTCGAGCTGCAAAGAGGAGCAGCTCCAGGCTTGAGTGTCATGAAGAAGGAGTGGAAGAAGCAAGAAAGCCCGCAACCTCATGGCGACAAGGTCTCGCGCCTGCTGGTGCCACTGACCTTTCGCTTGGCAGCGCTAAGTTACTAAAACGAAGTCGAGCGGGGTTTCGCACAGCAGCAGCACTTAGCCAATCCTCGTCGTCGGAAAGCCTGTGCAATACTTTGCAGGAAAGAGGCGTAAGATTGGGACGCTTGCTTGTGAATGGCAAAGAAAATTCGGTGATCGGGACGACAGGACAGACTACCGTTCGTATATCCCAGGCGAGAGCTGGATGTGTCTGACGACTTCTGTGAGGTCAGCGTACCTCACAATCGCTCAATCAAAAGACTGGCTGCAGGGTAAGCACGAGGAAGCCAAGGACGGGGGCGCAACTGTGAGCGCGGCTACTGATTCCAAGCTGGGAAGCTGCCAAGGTTCCCTTCTAGTTGCTATTCTAGATTGCTCCTTCTTCTAACATGCCCAGTACAATGAGCTGCCTGATCGTGCATGTGGTGAACCTTCACTCAACGGTGCAGAGGGATGTGGCGCAGCAGGTGGCAGAAGTCATTCCCTCGCCGTTTCTGCTGCATCATCCTTCCCGTGAGTACGTGCCTACGTACGTAGTGCGTCTCGATTACCTCCGTCTTTCTACTTGCCCTCGCATCCTCCTCCTCCACCTTCTGTCTCTTGAGTCGGCACTTCGCCTCTCTATCTATCCTTGAATAGGCTCCATATATATATACGAGTAATCAGAAGACTCCAGTGCTTGAGTGGAACGGCCACTCACAACCAGCCATGGGCGACAATACGCAGGCCCCTTTTGGCATCCTGTTTCTCAAGACTCTGGAATCCATCCTCGAGGTCGTCATGCTCTCGGCCGGTGGTTATGTGCTCGCAAAGCGCAAGACATTGTCAAAGGAGTCGCAAAAGACCATATCAAACCTCAACATGAATCTATTCACACCTTGTCTAGTTGCGAGCAAATTGGCGGGCTCGTTATCAATTGATCAGTTGAAGGATCTGTGGTTGCTGCCGATAACCTTTGTCCTGTTGACGGGTGTGAGCTATCTTGTTGGGCTTGCCGCATCCCGAGTCATGCATCTACCTTCGAAGCAAACCAGATTTGTCATAGGCTGCACAGTTTTCCAAAACAGCAACAGCTTGCCCTTAGCACTGGTGTCTGCACTTGCCTACTCACTTGATGGCCTCTACTGGGACCAACGTGCAAATGATACTGATGAAGCCGTTGCCTCTCGCGGAATTCTCTATCTTCTTGTATTCTCGCAATTGGGACTTTCAATTAGGTGGTCTTATGGTTACAATTACCTGTTCGCGAACTCCCGTCCGGGCGATGAGACTGAACATGGATCTCTGGCAGACCCGGAGTCTCGTCTACATTCTCCACGACTATCGTCCGCGAATGACGAAACCTTTCGAGACGAACCGTACAGGGATGATGTTGCGATGAGTGGTAGTGACGGAGATTCAACTCGTGTGCACCCAATGTACTCCGGTAGTCCTCCGGACGCACTGAAACCAAATACACATAACAACTCCTCCCCGGAAATGAGCGATTCGGGCGAGTTGACACAGTTTCCGGCGCTGCAATCACAAAGTCGGAAACGCAACTATGTCGATGTGACGAGAAGTGCGCTTGTCACTTCTGCAAAGACTTTCTACGGCTTTCTCAATCCGCCGCTCTGGGCAATGATTATTGCTCTGATCGTGGCGTGTGTGCCAGGGTTGCAGAAATTCTTCTTCACCAAAGGTACATTCCAGTACAACTCAATCACCACTGCCGTCACCACGGCTGGAGATTGTGCCGTACCCCTGATCCTCGTGGTGCTCGGAGCAAATCTGGCACAAGAAAAGGCAGAGAGCGATCAAGCATTGCCGTATTCTACCAAGACTGTTTGGACTGCTATGATTTCCCGAATGATACTGGTACCCGTCATTTTGTTGCCAATCCTGGCAATCTTGGCTCGCTTCGCACCCATATCCGTCATCGACGACCGTAAGCTACCTCAGCTACAATTACTCAGCGCTCTGACTGACTATCTTAGCTATATTCGTTGTGGTGCTCTTCCTCCTCATTGGGTCACCCACCGCTATTCAGGTAGCCAGTATGTGCCAGTTGAACGATGTCTTTGAGGAGGAAATCGCAAAGATCTGTTGGGTAAAGAAGTCCTGCCTGCTGCTTGAGCTTCTACTTACAACGCTAGTATTCTTATGCGGTGCTCACCATTCCGACCACGCTGATACTTGTTGTCCTCTCGCTCGAGGTGGTTGACCTCAACCGTCTCGGCCCGTGGTCACTGCCCAATGCCAGCTAGCAGCTGAGGGCTCTCAATTTGTCTGTCAAAACAGAGTGTATATCAACGTCCTTGAGAATAGCCAATTGTAGTCAGCGGATTCAGTAGGAGAGTCATAGCGTTGCGCGAATCAATAGAATCATTTTCATCTAACAGCAGCCATAGTTAGCGGCAGCCTGCACATGTTTTCGTCCGATTTGAGGTTTGTATGGAGCCGATGACGAAACGCCACTGCATCGTGTCTGCAACTGCTTGATTGTTTGCGATAGAATAGTTCAGCAGGCATGACCGAACACGAATATGCCATCAATGTGTCGGCAATGTGTCATTTGAGCAGCACTGATTGTGGGAGAAGATCCTTACCATGTCGTGGCTCACCATAGAATCGGATCCGGCTGTCTTCAGTGCCCTGATTTCCGATCTGGGCGTCAAGGATGTCCTGGTGGAGGAGGTCTTCTCCATCGATGCGGAATCACTAGACGCCATCTCTCCGAACTATGGCTTTATCTTTCTCTTCAAGTACCAGAATGACGCGGAACAGTCCAAATCCACGGGCATACCGTCCGAGGCCGAGCATATCTGGTTTGCCCACCAAATTGTACGGCACCCCAAAAGCACCTTTCCAATCCTCGCGAGTGAAGGATAATTATTGGAGAGTTGGATGACTGACGCCATTGATAGATTCAGAATGCATGCGGCACGCAGGCACTACTCGCGTGTCTATTGAATCAGCCGGACCTCGTCCTGGGCACGGAACTCGCGTCTTTTCGCGACTTTACGGCGGGGTTCCCGGCAGATTTACGCGGCGAGAGCATGACGAACAGCGACCTGCTGCGGACGACGCACAATAGCTTCAGCCGCAGCGAAATGTACCACCAGGACGAGTCGACTTCGGACGAGCGCAACGGCGAAGCACCGCATCACTTTGTCGCCTACGTCAGGATCGATGGCCGACTCTACGAACTCGATGGACTACGACCTCTACCCATCGATCACGGGCCATGTCCAGCACATCAACTCGGCACAAAATTACACGACGTGATTCAGGAGCGCATAGCGAGGTACGCCACCGACGAAATCCACTTTAACCTCCTCGCCTTGACGCGGGATCCCTTGGCCGACGACGACAACGGCAATGGACCTACCCTATCCGACCACGAACGCATGCTGGCCCTGCAGGCTCGAGAGACCAGGCACCGAGAGATCCAGCTCCGTCGTCACAACTTTGCCGCCGCGATCCTCGAGGTCACGCGACGCCTGCTTCAGCGGAAAACCACACAGGAACTCGACGGTATCATACACGGCGCAAAAGTCGCCAATCACGAAAAGGCCGCGAGACGAAGGGGGGCAAACTTGAATTGAGCATGAAGTTCCACTTGAAGAGACACCTGAGACGATGACGACGGAACATTTATGATGAAGGAGAAAAGTATTTTTCATTCTTTTTTCCGCATTGTATTGTACAAGCAGCTCAAAAAAGAGCCTATGCGCTGATTTAAAGCTCTACAAAAATAGCAGAGTGCGCCGCATGCATAGACTGGTCTCTCTGCGCTCGCCAGTCGAGTAGGTCATGTGTGGATGAGCGTGCAAATATATGCTATACTTTCGAGATATTCATTATAAGCATGTTTTGAGAGGTCCGTTGAACCGTGTCGGATGTTTGTGCGACGCTTGATGTCCTTTGCGGAACGGCGGTACACTCTTAATTCTGCAAAACTTGCTTGTCCGCCGTGTTGAAGGAGTGCATGGCAGGCGTCGGCTTCTTGGTCCCCTTGAGTTTTTCTTCTTTCGTCTTGATTTGAGCCTGTGCGATCCAGCCGCACATGTCCACCTCGACGAGTGACCACTTCTGCAACCACGGGTGCTGCAACAGAACTGCATACGGAGGACGTAATGCAGGCTGTTTGTTCAGACACTGCTTGACGAAATCTCGAGCATCCTCGCTGTAGATGTCTGCGGGCAATTCTGGTGGTTCGCCATCAGTGATTGCCTGCAATTGTGCAAATATATTGTTATACGTCTCCGGTGGATATGGATAACCTCCTTTGGCCAATTCGAGAATGGACAGACCTAGGGACCATATGTCCGATTGCACGGTGTACGTAGATGGACCTGATTGGGCATTCTCACTCTTGATTCGTTCCGGGGCCATGTAAGACTGACACCCAATATTCGTCTTTGCAATACTTGCCACCAAATTGCCACTGACACCAAAGTCACAAAGTTTGACCTCTCCCTTGGAATTGACAAGTATGTTCGTGGGTTTGACGTCGCGGTGTATTATATTGTGCTTGTCCTTGAGTGTCCGAAGTCCACGTACAGTAGAAAGTGTTATCCTTGCCAGGACACTCTCTTCGACATGAGTGGTGTAGATCTTTTCGAGTGAACCACAATCCATGAACTCCATCAGAATATAAACACATCCCTCTACAAAGAAGGCACCATAGAATTCCACAATTTCCGGACAAGCAGCTTTGTGCAGTACGTCCAGCTCCATAATGATACTGGAAAAGACACTTTCTTCCAGAGACAAGCGGATTTCCTTCATTGCCATTTGTACTTTGGTAATCTTGTGCACCACACGCCATACTGTTCCGTAATTTCCCCGACCTAGCTCATCCAATTTCTCAAAGTCTTCAATTTTCGCTTTGAACTCTCGGCCATTACCAAAGTTGACACCTGAGGACGATAACACGGCACCCTTGAACTTGAGAGAACCAGTCGCACTATCCCTACAATTCTTAGCAAAAGTTGTGAGTGAGATAGAAATCCTTACACGACGTCGGCATATTTTGAAAAGGCCGTCTGTTGCGGGTCTACGGCTGCGGGATTACTAGATTGTGGCAGCTTCATCATAGGACCTCTTCTAGCTCCGAGTCCTCCTCCGCCGATCTTCAGTGCCGGAACATTTGCTCTCTTAGCAGCCAGCCCTCCCGGACTATTGGGAACTGAAAGACTTGGTATGCTTGGGCTTGATTCTGCTCCCGGTGCGGGCGAGCTGACCCCGGGAGATTTGTTCCTGCCTGCAAACTACAGAGGCACTTAGTGATACACTAACACGAAAATAATTCCGAGACTAACCTTGGAAATTCGAGCTAGAACGGCTGGATCCATTCCACTAGGCATCGGTGGCGAGATGACCGCTGGCGGCTTGCCTCTCGCAGCATTCAGACTTCCCAAGGCAAGATTTTGAGCAGGATTGGTGGGGAGTCCGGAAGATGCTGGCGAAACTGACCCTATGTTTTGCACATTACCTGAGTTCCTCGGCGGGCTCGATTGCAAGCTCAGTTTTTCGAATTCGTCACTGCTCATGACTCTGATTGGCAGGGTGTAGAGTCAATGACACGCTAATGTCCTTTCCACGTCTCGCCGAACCTGCGCGTTGCAACAACAAGACTGAGATCGGATGCTCTATGAAACCTTCTCTGAGTACAAGAGGTAGTCAGTCGACGTCCGAGCGAGCATGATTCCAGGCTGATTAGGCTCGAAGGATCAGGTATGGTAGAGCTTTGATGGTTGTTCTTGCACTCATGCACTTACCGTACTTGCCGATTCGAGTCTCGATTGCATTTGTCCGCACGGCAGCCGCTTTCCCGTAAGCTCCCAATACAGCAATGCAGCCCGTCCGTGCTCTAGCATGGGTTGGATCTCACAGCTTTCCAGGTATGGCTGCTCATGTGGTGTGCCAATTCAGATACAAGATCCTCCCCCTCTGACAATTGCTGAGCATTCGGACAAGAGCAATCGAGTTTCGGAGGAATGATTTTGCTAGTCATGTAATTCGCATAATAAATAGGTGCCAATCTGAGCATCTTAGCCGCGAAGTGAAGGTTGGGAAATTTTGTTAGTTGTGGGTACCAAGACTTCAAGTGCTCCTAAAGGTTATCACATGACACTGCTCTGATCGCTGCGGTCACATCAAAGCAATGAGCCTGGAATACTTGTCCAAATACCTCAACAAGAGCAATCCTGGATCAAAGAAACGGAAGCGCGAAAGCAAGTCTATTGTTGTCGACGACCTTGATGGTTGGAGCAATCAAGATAACACTGCTATAGAGGCGGACTCTTCCGATGTGACCGATAGCAACAAGACAGTCCGGAAAGCTAGTTCTGGTTTCCGTCCGGCCTATGTTGAGGAGGATCGATCGTCGGTCCAAGAAAGATTGCATGCCACTACTGAGACTGATCCTGTTGGGCGAGGCCCAGCGATCATGCAGAGTGGTGCTAAAGCAGGTCTACAGACGAAGGATCAAGTCGCAGCGGCCGAGAAGGCTCGCAAGGAGTTGCAAATGCAAGAGTACAGCAAATCCTCGCAGACTTCAAGTGGCAAAGAACACGAGACTGTGTATCGTGACGCGACTGGCAGACGTATTGACATTGCGCTGGCAAAGCAGGAAAAGGCACAAGCCATCAAGCGTGCAGAACGTCAGAAAGAGGAGGAGAAATCGATGCGCCAGGGTCTTGTACAGCAGCAGGCACGAGAAGAACGTGCAGCTGATTTGCTCAGAGTCCGTAATGAAGGCTTCAGCAGATATGCCAATCACGCAGAAACTGAAGCTACATTGAAGTCGAAGCGGCGCTGGGACGACCCTGCTGCTTCTTTTGTGCGTGATGCTGTAACGACAAGCCAGCAGCGACCACTATATCAAGGTGGCTTTGCTCCGAATCGATTCTCTATCCGACCAGGTTACAGGTGGGATGGCGTAGATCGGGGCAACGGTTATGAAGCCAAGCGTTTCCGACAATTGGCAGATTTGAACCAAAAGAGAGCAGAATACGAAGATTGGGCAAGGGAAGACATGTAAGTAGTTGTCTGAACAGCAGCAGCCTAAATCACTCGAGTCTCCGCCAAGGTTCTACATGTTGTCATTGGAGCAAACACGAAAAAGCACAGATCATCTTCTGATCTTGAAGGAGACTGCAACATTGCACATAACATGAAGAACGAGCTAGCATTTCTTGTACGATCATAACGCCACGATAAACTGTCGAGAAAAATGCGCAGAGCTATCACATCAGCCGTAATTTACTGCTGGCGACATTCTTGAGGGTCGGCTTTCGGTTTGCCATCCTCGTCATCCTCGTCTGACTCCGATCCTTCCGAGGACTCTTCCTAGCCACTATTAGCATTCACCACACTTTGTTGCATAGAGATACTTACGTCCTCATCATAACCCTCGAAGTCTTCGCCATCCATACTCTCATCCAATTCTTCGTAATCCAGAGCGGCACCAGTGAACCAGTCAACTGCTCGTGGAATCAACTTCTCCTTGATGTCTTCTCCAATTTGATAGTCGAGTTCGAGACGCTCGTCAATGTCTGACGCTACATCATTTGCATCATCCTCGGGCACTGCAGGTGGCTTGAAGAAGTTAAAGAAGCTTTCCACTGGCACAGTCTTCTTGACTACTCGTGTTTGCTTCGTGTTCTTGTTCCTCTGTTTCTTGGTCTCATATCTGACTGTCAAATCTTTGTCATTGTGCCACTTGATCTCGTCTCCATCAGCATGGTCGTATACGAAGTCACCACCATAACCAGCTTCCTCTTGGTAGTAATATGTCTTTGTAAGAACTTCGTTACTGAAGAACTCGTTCTTCGCAAACGTGAAAGTGAGTCTGAAACCAGGTTTGTCAAGATATGACATTCGAATGTCTGTAACTGACTTGAGGGCATCCTCGTCTCTGGCAGTGATCATCTCCGACAAGGAAACCACATTTCGCATGGACGTCAACCAGAATTCAGGAATGCCTGCAACTGTGCTGGTGGTTGAATTCTCTGCCTCCTCGGCAGTGTTCTCCTCCTCAACGTCCTCATTCTCAATACCAACATTGACTTCGTCCTCGGTTGGTTCGATAGACCCAGCTACAATTTGAGCTCGTCGGTCATACAGAGGTTGATATTTGTCCAAGTACTTCTTTTCCAAGGCCAAGATTTCTTCTTGAAATTTGGCTTCGAGTTTAGCATGCTCAGCCTGCACACCCTTTAGACCATTGATTCTGCGACGAACTGGAGCGGGCAAGGATTCAACGTAGCCAGACGTACGACCGACCAAGTCACCGAGCTTGCCTTGTATCATGGACACAAGTTGTGGATTAGACGCCAATGCTGAAGCAATATTGTCGCGGTCCTCTGCAATATCTTAGCGACAGCACTTGAAGCTTGTGACGACTTACCACGACTCTCCTCATCAATTGAAGCGATCTGAGGAGCACGAGCTCCTTGCATGTTCGAGGGCACACTGGCTGGTGTGTTCATGGGGGTTGGCGCCAGATCGGACAAGCGTTTGTTCTGTGGAATATCCGTGGACATTGTAGCTGACAGGAACCCTGGACTCTACAGACTTGTCGAGCGAAGCGGGAATGCTATGGAATTCCGGTCTAGAAGAACGATATGTCCCTATACGACACGTCGTCGAGTCACTTCAACGTGGAACGAGAAGTGGTGAAAAGCACCAACGAAACGCCTTACAATGCAGAGGCGACTTGTGGGATACCTGGAGCTCCTACTTGATTTTGAGTACGAGATTTTTGGGAAGTGTTCGTATCAGAATAAGAGATACCAATCACCAAATGCGAAAGTCGCGTAGCCTCAATGCAGGAAGAACGCCCGTGCGCCAGTTTCAGGCTCCTCATGTAGGCAGATCAACACAAATACACAAATCCATCACGCGTAACTTATTGACGGCGAACCTGAGTGGCACAGAAGTGTCCCAGCTCTTTCTTGTATCTATTCGTTCTATCAGGTCATCACTTAATTCTTGCGCGGGCGAGTACGCGCCCGGCCCTTTCAAATGGCCTCAAACGAGGCGTACCCGATAGGCCAAAGGTGTTGGTTTCCACATGAGGTAGAAGGTTTCGTTTCTGGCGACCTCATCGCAAGAGAGGTGTCAGACAATGGCGAGGTCAAACTGGTCTTCTTAGACGAAGCTGAACGAGTAAGTTGTGTGAGTATGTCGGCTGTGCTAAGGCTAAACGCATATAGGAGCATGTAATTCATACGACTCTCAAGGCACTGAACGATCCAAATAATGAGGGGCTGCCAGCTCTTAGAAATCCAGCGACAATAGAAACACCAACCATACAGGATCTTACGGAACTGTCGAACCTGAAGTAATTATCTTTCCTTTGGCTCTGCTTGAAAACTTATATGCATAGCACTCCCTCAGTCCTTCACTCCATAAGAAGTCGATACGAAAGACAAGAGATATACACGTATTCCGGCATAGTGCTCATAGCTGTCAATCCCTTCATCAAAGTCCCATTATACACAGATGCTTTCATACAGCAATATTCAGGAAGGCCAAAAATTGATGTCGCTCCCCATCTCTTCGGTATTGCTGAAGACGCTTATCGGTGTATGCTACGAGAGAAGAAGAACCAGACCATCATAGTATCAGGAGAATCCGGGGCCGGTAAGACCGTTTCGGCGAAATACATTATGCGATACTTTGCAACTGTAGAAGATCCTGAAAAGCCACGAGCTCGAAAGACAATACAGGGCATGCGTTCTGGGGGGATGAGCAGGACGGAAGAGCAAATTATAGCCACTAATCCAATCATGGAGGCATTCGGCAATGCGAAAACCACGCGGAACGATAATTCATCAAGATTCGGAAAATACATAGAGATTATGTTTGACGAGCAAGCAGATATCATTGGTGCCAAAATCCGGACCTATCTTTTGGAGAGATCGCGCCTCAACTTTCAGGCTCCAACGGAACGGAACTATCACGTCTTCTATCAGCTGTGTGAAGGCTTGCCTGCTGATCGAAAAGCAGAGCTCGGCTTGACAGCAAGCATGGACTTTCGCTATCTCAATCAAGGAGGCGATCCGAAAATACAGAATGTAAACGATGCCTCTGACTTTCGTGATCTCTGCCTGTCTTTGGAGACAATCGGGGTCCCTTCTGAGACACAACAGCAAATATGGAATCTTTTGGCAGCTTTACTGCACCTCGGAAACGTCGACATTCAGCCAGCTTCTGCATCACGGTCTGACGCTGTGATAGCATCAACAGACAAACACCTGTTGAAAGCCTGTGAGCTATTGGGAGTGGACGCTTCACTGTTCGGGAAATGGATCGTCAAACAATCTCGCAAAGTGTTGAAGGAAAACCTGGAATCTCCTAGAAACGCCAAAGACGCTGTCGTCGTCCGGGACTCGATATCTAAGTTCTTGTACAACAGCCTATTCGAATGGCTTGTCGGATCGATCAATGCTACGCTGGCTACACCCGAAGTTCTCGCACGAGTAAAGAATTTCATCGGTGTACTGGATATATATGGTTTCGAGCACTTCAAGACAAATTCTTTCGAGCAGTTTTGCATCAACTATGCCAATGAAAAGTTGCAGCAGCAATTCACCTCGCATGTTTTCAAACTCGAACAAGAAGAATATGTGCGAGAATCAATTCCATGGGAAATGATTGACTTCGCTGATAATCAGTCATGTATTGACATGATTGAAAATCGTTCTACAGGTATACTTTCCTTACTTGACGAGCAGAGTAAACTCGGCAATGGCAGTGACGAAGTTTTCAGGCAGACGCTGGTAGACAAATTGAAGGGAAATTCCAATTTCGATGCGCCCAAGCTGAAAAAGTCGTCGTTCACGGTCAATCATTATGCTTTACCAGTCACATACGACAGCGAGGGATTTCTGGAAAAAAACAGGGACACGGTCAGCGAACAACATTTAGAAGCATTGATTGCTTCACAAAACACCTTCATTAGAGAGGTTTTGACCGCAGCCTTGGGTCCCGAATACAGTGTCACTGAGACTGGCACCCGGAAGCCTGGCAAAACAAGCAGGAAACCGACTTTGGGTGCGATCTTCAAAAATTCGTTGGTCCAACTGATGGACACTATTGGATCTACAAATGCACACTACATTCGATGTATCAAGCCAAACGAGCCCAAGTCAGCATGGGTCTTCGAGCCCCGTATGGTGATGAATCAATTGACTGCTTGTGGAGTACTTGAAACAATAAGAATCAGTTGCGCCGGCTTTCCGTCTCGATGGTCCTTCTTGGAGCTTGGAGAGAGATATTATTCGTTGATTCCTTCAAAGCATTGGGAGCAGTTGGAGGATCATAAAAGCTTATCAGAATTGATTTTGCAAAAGTGTGTGCCTGATCCGTCCAGATATCAAGTTGGACTCACCAAGATATTCTTCAAGCCCGGCGTGCTTGCAGATCTTGAAAAGCTGAGATCAGACAGACTTGACAAATGTGCTACACTTTTGCAAACTCATGTCAGAGCATGGCTAGTGTTCATCAAATACCGAAGATTGAAAGCGGTTGTCATTGCGTTGCAAAGTCAATCTAGGAAGGTGATCGCGAAGCGCAATGTTCAGGTTCTTCGAGAGAGAGTTAAGCATGCCATACGGGTACAATGTGCTTGTCGCACCTACATGGCCAAAAAGAGTTATCGTCAATCACTGGAAGAAAGAGCCTGCGTTCGTATCCAATCTCTTGTCAAGGGCTATTTACAGAGGCAATCTCTTTCTCGTATGCGTAAAGCTGTCATCGTATGCCAGAAACATGCGCGTGGCAAACAAGGACGTAAGAGAGCCAGGCAAGTCAAGAAGGACCGTGGCACGGTAGAGGCTTTCAAGCAGAAGAATTCAGGACTCGAGCAGAAGATCATGAGTCAAGCGCAAGAAATACAGAAACATCGAGCCGAAGCGATGGCACTTCTCGCGCAAGTTTCGGCACTTCAAGCTACTATCGAGGCTGGACAGAATTCTGAAAAGCAATACTCGCTGGCAGTCAAAAGACTGGAGGGCGATCTTACTGAGGCACACCGCCTCCTGGAAAAGAATGAAGAGGTCACACGCAAGATGCATGAGGCCGAACAAAGATTGGTTGAGGTCGAACAAGAACGAGATTCACTAGAGGTACGTGCGCACGACTTACAGATTATGCTTGAGCAGAAAAGTGAGCGGCTGGACTCGATTCAATCTGAAGCCGAAGAACAGCGACGCGACAAGTTAAGCCTGCAGCAAGAAATTAACAGCATGAAAGACGAAATTCGTCGACTAGCAGGACCCAGCCAGCCCATTGATCGGCATCTGATGAGTCTTAATGGTCACCATGCGGCAGTGCGTGGACGAACAGGAAGTCGTGTGGAGAACGATACGGCGCCAATAGCTGAAGAATCTGGTGATGTATCTACTCGAAATGTCAGAAATCTTTCAATAACAGGGCTGAAACAAATCAACCAACGTTCATTCAGTGGGCCTGATAATCATCAATTTACTGAGAGCATCACAGAGCAGATCATGAGTATCTTGGAGGACGATGATTTGATGAACAATGAAATCATGTATGGAATGATACAAAGCCTGAAGATACCGCAACCCAGCTTGCAAAGCCCTCCGTCAGAGACTGATGTACTTTTCCCTGCTCAATTGATCAATCTAATTGTATCTGAAATGTGGAAATTTGGATTTATCAAAGAATCAGAGCGATTTTTAGCAAATGTCATGCAATCCATACAGCAACAAGTCATGACTTACGAAGGGGAAGACGCCATCAATCCTGGAGCATTCTGGCTATCTAATGTGCATGAGATGTTGTCTTTCGTATGGTTGGCGGAAACTGATATTTTGAACACTGAAAATACCGACATGGACGACCTTGAGTGGCAAGAGTACGATCGTCTGATCTCAATTGTGAAACATGACTTGGAGTCTCTCGAATTCAATATTTATCATACCTGGATGAAAGAACTGAAGAAGAGGCTGCACAAGATGATCATTCCAGCCACAATCGAATCTCAATCGTTGCCTGGATTCATCACCAGCGAGTCAAGTCGATTCTTCAACAAGCTTTTGCAAGGTAGTCAACCAACAATCACAATGGACGATCTTCTCAATCATTTTAACAAGGTCTTTAAAGCCATGAAATCGTTCTACCTGGAATCCTCGATGATCTTACAAACGATGACTGAGTTACTCAAACTGGTCGGTGTAACCGCCTTCAACGACTTGCTCATGAGGAGGAATTTCTTATCTTGGAAAAGAGGTTTGCAAATCAACTACAATATTACACGGGTTGAGGAATGGTGCAAGAGCCACGATCTGCCAGATGGAACATTACAATTGGAGCATCTCATGCAGGCGACTAAACTGTTACAGCTAAAAAAAGCTACCCTGGCAGATATTGAGATTCTGTATGATATATGTTGGTGCTTATCACACCGACAGATCAACAAGCTGATCAATCAATATTACCCTGCGGACTACGAAAATCCCATCAGCCCAGAAATTCTGAAAGCTGTTTCTTCCAGAGTCACCACAGAAGAAACAACGGAAATCTTATTGGACGCCGTTGCGCTGGACGATAGTGGATCATTCGAAATCGCAGACGCAAGGGAGATCAAGCTATCCCCACCTCACGTGCCGAGTTATCTAAGTCTCATACGCATCAAGATGTTGTTGAAACTTATCCAAGAAGGTCAAGCAGCTCAAGAGGGTGATGAAGATCAAACACTCGCAGACAACTATGAGTCTGGAGATGCGAACTCTTAGAAATCACAGACGTGCCATGTGCTGGCACAAGAAAGCAGGCATATCGAAGTCGGAAGTCGCAAAGCATATACATAGCGTTGGCCACTGGGGAACTTTGCATTGCGAGGCGGAATATCAGAGACTTTTTACTACTTGGGTTCGTAGATCTAGATAGTTTCTGATATGTGGAGTAATTATCTCATGTGTATTTCTCTGCGAAAGTCGCATACCTAGCTCGAAAAGATATAGCTTGATGGCCATGAATGCTGGCAACTTCAGCTGCAGCTGTCACACCAGCTAGCACGCAACACTCGTTGTCCCCAATATATGCATGAATACTTTGAGCTCGGGCCACATTTCTCACTTCCAAGGCTTCTTTATTGCCCAGGTATGGGGTCTGAGAAAACTGCCGAACTTTATCCTGTTCTCCCATTCCCGTGTGCCAGCGCAGCCAAACACGCAACATCACCCGACTACGGGAAGCTCTACTTTATTTCAGGGATATCTAACAGCTACGTGAAAACGGAATCATCTCACCTCAGAGCAGACCTTGTAGAACGCGTTGGTCGAGATGAGTTCGCTCCGAGTACTCGATCTGGTCAAACCCTTTGGTGCTTTCCTCCCAGAAATCATCTCTCCGGAAAGGAAACCAACATTTCAGACGCGTATCACATGGACCGGTACGTTGAAGATGCTGAGCCCTGATGGTGGAATCTGACGCGACACAGGGCTGACTCTACTGATCTTTTTGGTGATGAGCCAAGTGCCACTATATGGCATTGTATCGTCTGACTCTTCCGATCCATTGTTCATCCTTCGAATGATTCTTGCATCGAACCGTGGAACTTTAATGGAATTGGTTAGTGGCAATGCACACTTTTATCCATTGTGTTAACCAGCATAGGGGATTAGTCCTATAATCACTTCAGGGATGTTTATTCAGCTTCTTGCTGGTTCTCAATTGATCGATGTCAATCTCGACTTAAAATCTGATCGAGAACTATTTCAAACAATGCAGAAAGTTCTTGCGCTCATTATATCTATTGGCCAAGCAGTCGTATTCGTTCTTTCGGGTTCATACGGACAGCCTTCTGATCTTGGCTGGGGTGTTTGTCTGCTTCTATGTCTGCAACTCATCACTGCGGCGATGATTGTAATCTTACTTGATGAACTCCTCTCGAAAGGATATGGTCTGGGTTCTGGCATCTCGTTGTTCATTGCAACGAATATCTGCGAGAGCATCATCTGGAAATCATTTAGCCCCACGACAATCAATACTGGGAAAGGACCGCAGTTTGAAGGCGCTGTCCTGGCATTCTTTCATCTACTTTTCACTCGAAGTAACAAATTCGGTGCTATCAAGGATGCCTTTTTCCGCCAAAATTTACCGAACTTGTCCAACTTGATCGCCACGATCGTTATTTTTGGTGCAGTAGTATACCTGCAAGGATTCCGAGTGGAGATTCCTGTCAAGTCTGCTAAGTTCCGTGGTCAACGTGGAACTTTTCCTGTGAAGTTGTTTTACACATCAAATGTATGCCAGTGTCTGCAGCAAGAAGGCGGAGCTGATTCTTTTAGATGCCGATCATGTTGGAATCTGCCCTCACTTCAAATGTCTTCTTGGTTTCGCAAATGCTATACACCAAGTTTCCGTCAAACTTCCTTGTTAGTCTTCTTGGTGTTTGGGAAGGGGTGGAAGGCACTGGACAAATACGAGCGACTTCGGGAATTGCTTACTACATGAGTGCTCCAATCAGCATGAAAGAGGCATTGCTTGACCCAGTACACACAGCTATTTATGTCATCTTCATTGTTGCTGCGTGCGCAACATTCTCGAAACTCTGGATCGAAGTCTCTGGCTCAAGTCCTCGTGACGTGGCAAAACAATTGAAGGAGCAACAGATGGTCATGGCGGGTCACCGCGAGCAATCAATGTACAAGGAGCTCAAACGAGTAATTCCGACTGCAGCCTGGCTCTCGGGAGCCACGATCGGTGTCCTCGCTATCTGTTCTGATCTCCTTGGAGCTCTAGGTTCTGGCACTGCTGTTCTGCTTTGCACAACAATCATCTATCAATTCCTTGAGCAATTGAGCAAGGAGTCCAACAGTAACGTGGCTGGTATGGCTGATCTTCTGGGTCTGTAGTTCTCATTCGTATGAGCGACATCTGCCAACACTTGACACAAATCAGCATTCTTGATCAGAATCATATGAGCCGACATAGCTTTAAAAAGCACAAAAAGATATAGCATTTGGGAGATTAAGAGAATGCATGCACACTGTTTGTCACAAGAAGACTTTCATCCTGAAGCTTTTGAGACCTGCCTTTGGTCACTCGATCTTGAGACTACCATAATAAAATACCTTTTCATGCGAGCTCCGATCCCTTTGCTTTTCTTCGATTTGACACTTTGTCAAGCAATTTGAACAGTCTGGAACAGAGTGTATATTGCCCTGAGCAGTCGCTGATGGGAAAGCGAAAATCACTTGCTTCTGCTCTCAAGCAGCAGCAGACTTTTGATAAGCGTGTCAAATTGTCACAAAGGCCACCTGAAAGCCAGCATGTTGAAGCGAGGTGTCGAACCACCAACAAAAGTGCATCACAGAAGAGTAAGCCTCTGATACCATTTTGCACCTCTGACAAGATCTTGTTTGTGGGTGAAGGTAACTTCAGCTTTGCGGCTAGTTGTGTAGAGAATCATCTAGAGCACGGGGAGAACGTGGTGGCAACTTCGCTGGACGACGAGTCCACCTTGTTGGAAAAGTATGCGGACGCAGGCACATTTGTCGAGGTCATCCGGGACTGTTGCGGCACAGTCTTGCATGGCGTCGACGCGACAAAACTACATGCAAAATTCGCGAAAGACGAGTTTGATGTTTGTGTCTTTATGTTTCCACATGTTGCTGCAGGCATAGCGGATGAGGCCAGGAACGTCTTGTCCAACCAGAAAATGTTGACTGCATTCTTCAAGAGTGTACAACACGTCATCAAGCCTCACGGGACAGTCGCTGTAACGCTTGCACAGAGCAAGACTTATGAGTTGTGGGACCTCAAAGGATTAGGCAAGAGTCAGGACCTCGTGGTCAAGACCAGCGGTGCTTTCAATGGCCACGATTATCCTGGCTACGTACACAGACGTACACAAGGCCACGAGAAAACTGATATGGGCTTTTTGAGTGGCAAGGGCGAGGAGAGATCTGCAAGATGGACAATATTCGCAAAGAAGGAATCACCCGACCAGTCATTGCCATTGTCGTTACGAAGCACGAAGCGCAAGAACGATGAATCAGAGGACTCTGATTAATGAGGCGAAGCTGCAAGTACTACAAAACAAATGCCTTCCTCAAGGCAGATACCGGAAATAGCTCGCCGGAATCGGGGTCCTCAACCATGTGATCCTTGGCAGAATTCTTGATTCCCCACGTTTTAAGGCTTTGAGTTCCGTATACGTGTCCATTAGGTATCACTACTGGCTCATTATTTCCCTCCATGGGCTCGCCAGTCAGAGGATCCACTAAATGTGTCCGGACGGCGTGGGAAAATGGAACTTCCGTGGCCAGCTCGTTGATTTCCGGAGAGCATATAGGGCACATCGAGGTAAGAGTACGAATAGTCCTTACTGGAGACTCATTGCAGGCAAGGCAACTTGTGGTCTTCAGTGCAGATAGGCCAGCTGAAAGAGCCACTTCCAGCGGCGACTTGCTGGGGATATTGCATAAATCGTGATGTGTTTGTAGGAAAGCTTCTGCAAGGAATTGCCAGCGATCTTTTGAGTATAATGCCTGCCAAGTTAGTTTCGAGCCTTACAGGAATTACATCGGATACCTTATATGGTTGAATTTGTGTATCTGATTTATAGCAGAGTAATGCACAAACCTGATCAACTTCCTTCTGTCGTAGTTCTCGGTGGTTCGCCAGGTTTCTTTGTGCATACTGAATTGCTTGCTCCAGCGAATTTTGTCGTATAAGCTCAATGAATTCTTGTTTACGAATTTCGAATTCCAGAGCATTCTATCAATGTCAGATCTTGTACCACTGGGCAACTCATTTTGCGAACCTTGGATTTTCGTAGCGCACTCTTATGTTCGCTGCACCAGGCTAAGCAGGGTTGTGTATTTTGTGTGCGCAAGGCATCAGCGATGGACTTGCTCTGAACAAAAACGTCAATGTCAAGCAAATCATTCATACGATATTGTAAGGCAAGCGAGCAGGCCGTTCTCTGGAAGCCTTGACGCAACATATACTCAACTATGAGTCGATGAAGACGCATGACATCGGAGTTTTGACGATTCTCGGGTTGGGCTGATCTTTCGACAAGCGTTTGCATATGCTCCAGACGAGCTCTAGATCTTGAGAGGTGATCGCGTTCTTCCTGACGCAGAAGTTCTACCTGGGAGGATTTAGACCCAAATATACACAGATCAGATTGGATGTACCTTCAGCTTCATCGCCTTGAGACGCGCCAAAGCTACATCGATGCGTTGTATCGATTCTTTCGTTCCAGTGCTCGTCTCATTCAGATGGAAACAACTAGTCATCCAGGCTGTCTCTTTTTCGATCACCTTCTGCTGGTTTTTTAAATTCGTCTTAATAAGCTCCTGCGGCAATTTCAAGAGTGGACTTTCTAACAGCAGTTCACTTGCACCAGTGCCGAGGTCCATTTGTTCCACGAATTTGAGCAATCAAACCTAGTGCTTCGAGATGTGCAAAACGATCGAGCCAGACCGTTCAGATTTTGTAGTGAGCTACTAGGTAATTGATCGTCAAACTGGTCTTCAATATTGTGCGATGGGTTGATGCGATATGCATGTGCAAGTAAAGTCAATCAAGTTATTGCAAGGATGTGGCTAGAGCACCAGCATCCATGGATGCCAATATGAGCCGGCTCCACTGTTCCTGTTCCTTTCAAGTACGAGTAATTCTAAGTTCACATGAAAGTACGCGTACGATAAGTGTCATGCATATGGTGATCGGTATGGTCGAGCTATATAGTATTTGACATTATCAATAGATTTGGAAATGAAAATGAGGATTCAGATTGTAGCAAGTACACACTCAAGCATATTTTGAGGTATCTCTACGGATGCCAGCGCTATAACAATGATTTTTTACATGAGCAGATGCTCCGATATTTTATCCTTCGTTTTCGTCATCAGAGCTCATTGCAGCTCGTGCTCGAGCTTCTCTCTCCTCCGCCTCTACTTCATCGATGTTGCCAACTATCTCAATTCCTGAGTCTGCCGCTCGTCGACGCGACTTCTTTTTTAGATCTGAGACAATTGGCTGGTTGATCAAGTTGTCGAAAGCTTCTGTTTTACGTTCCTGTGCTTCCTTTAGCGCTTCCTCTCTTTCTGCAGCAAACTTGGTCTTCAACTCAGCCAAATCCAGCTCAAGTTCAGCAATAGAACGAAAGCGAGTCTCTGACATTCTAGAGTACTCTTGCATGTCAATAGGTGACTTCGTGTTGAGAGCACGAGTCACTAGCGCTGAATTCTTTCGTTCTTCAACTGTAAATTTGTTCTTGATTTGTTTTCTTGTACGTGTAGGAAACATTCTGCTGATCATATCAAAGTCAGTGCCCCATTGCGACAAACCTGTGTAGAATAGTTCTGTACTTAGAGAATCCCATCTAGGCGTAGCTTTATGCCTGGAATACGATCGACTGTTGACGATCTTCTCCATAGGGTCTTCCTCGACGTATTCAACAACGCCAGTCGTTCTTGTGTCTCGTGCTGAACGATCGATCTGAAGAGAGCTAACATCTAGAACAATTCTGCCGTTAACAATTCTAACTTGTGGAGCACTACCATTGCATTAGTAGACACAGATACCAGCCAAAATGATTGACCTACCCGGTGGTACTTTCTGGAGCATAAGTGCCATCCACTTCTGTGGTTTCGTGATGAGCGTCACTTTCTGCTTCATCGCTATCTTCGCCCATACTGTGCTGCGGCTCCAGCCTGGAAATAAGGCTCTCGTCTTGGATGCGATCAGGGGAGGACTTCATGCCAATGGAATCTTCGCGTGCAGCATGCTCAGTAGCGTTGTTGTTGTCGGTAAAACTCTGTTTTTGTGATCGCTTCCGCTTTCTCTCCGCTTGAAGTTGTTTGAATTGCTGATACCTAGCGCTCTTTCTCCCCTTGCGAAGGTCTTTGCACAAATCAAGCATTCGCACATCTGCAGTGTCTATCACTTCAAACTCAGCTGTTTCCGGCGTGGCTTCTCGATTACGACTGCGCAAGGAGTTCCCGCGGCGACTGCTCTTTGGCGGTCGTTCTTGGCTCGAGGGAGTTTTCTGGTACGTGTGTTGCCGTCGGTTATCACTTGTATCGTTCATCTGATCTTGGACTGTGTCAACAGCAGCACGAACATCAACGACATTATCCCCGACATGCACAATCGACACATCCACATTTGGGTTGAGTTCACTTGTTCTATCAAGGACTTTGCGAGGTGAAGAATCAGTTCGTCCCCTTGGGCCAATACTCGCGTTATGTTTCGTGCTCGTCTTGGGTACGGTGTCAGCTGCGTGGTCGTGATGTTCCTTGTGTGCGCGTGTGTTATGCTCTTTACCATCAGGGCTCGTGTTTACCTGACTTTCGCCGATGCTAGATTTCTCTTGAACTTCTGCGACATTGAGACTCGACTCGGGCTGTCTCCGACCTATGCTCCCTGCTAACGCCGCGTCGGGATCACGCGCTTCGTGAATGACACTTGGCTCTACATTTGGTATTGACCTGGTAGTGACACCCCGCAATCTTACAGGAGTAGCGCTTTTGTCTTGTCCAGCCTCATAGTTCAATGGGACCTCTTCCGGTGTCAAGTTCTCGGGCACATGTGTTGGACCTGACCGAGGTAAAGCACCGTGCTGTCCTGGCCGTGATCTTCTCGATGCTCGCGCTTTGGGTGCAACCTTCACAGATCCCTTGTTTATGCTACTCGAAATCGCGTTCATAATATTTTATGTCGACATGGTAATTCGGCCTGATAGAAAACAAATTGATTACGCTGCTAGATTGCGCATGCTTGCTTGGTCTCGTAGCTACCATTAGGAGCCATATCTGGACCCTCGCTGACGATCAAAAAGTACAACTCGACCACGATCCTTTCTGTCGCATACACTCTCAACATATGTATGAGCTCGAGCGCCCTACACGGTATCCTATCTACGAACGCTGGCTGTCGTATTGCATACGCGAAAAGAGTGTTTCGGAGCTCCATCGAAAGTTGTGCATCTCTCACCAGAACTTGCATCTCGCGCTTGCTACGAGGAGAATTAATAGCATACGAAGAACAATCTAACATTCATCTGCTACATGTACAGAACGTCTCAAGCTGTGCAAATGAGTCATTGATGTGTCCGCTGACATTTGCGAGCCTACAAAGATTGCTCGGTCCTTGAAATAGCCTGCCATTACGCCTCGCAGGCTCGAGTTCTCGGGCCGCAAGGGCAGCGGTACTGTTCTCGAGTATGAGTGACGAAGCCAGTAGGAGCAAGAGGAAGGCAAAGACGGAGGACGCTCCCGATAAAAAGCAGAAGGTCGAGTCCCCCATCGCCTTCGAAGTACAACCTGAGGTTGAAGTAAGTGCCTCCATCATTTAAATCTGTGTCGCGCACTGGACTGACGAGGTATCAGAACTTCCAGCGTGAAGCACTATGGCGTTCGTTACAAGACTACAAGCGCAGAGCCACTTCAAGTCAGGAGCAGCTCGACAAATTGCGACGGAGTGCCACGTACCATGACGATCATCTACGAATAATCGATCTGTGGTCGGAACAATTGTTAGATGAAATTATGATTGTTGGTCATGAAACAGGCCTGAGCCAACGTCTGCAACTCAAGGACAGTACAATCGATGCTCATTTTTTAGACAGTGTACCAGAATTTACCGAGCATTTAGCAGGCAAGAAAAAAGAGATAATTAGTGCAATAGTGCATGCTCTTCGAAGCCTCAATTCGACAAACCCCGATGTCTTGGTTCGAGGGCAGACCGAACTTGAGAACGAGAACAGAGAATTGTCCGCTCGAGCAAAGTTGGCTGAGATGCAAGTGCGAAAGTTGCAAATCGAGAAGCAAGAGCTCCTTCCCAAGGTTCTGGATTTACAAGAGCGCCTAGCATCTTCGCAACGCAAAGTCGATCGACAGAAGTCAATTACTCTAGCTCGAATAGACCAACAAGCTAGAAAAGTGCAACTGAATCCAGCTTCAACCAAAATCAAAGTGGAGGATGATGGAGCACAGATCGAAATGAAAGACAAAGCCGTCCCTAAGACGAATGGCGTTTCTGCGTCAGTCGAATTACTGAACGCCCAAAAGGCGAATAAGGAACTTCTGGTGGAATGTTCTCAGTTGCAAACTCACTTATCTGAAATTTCGGAGCGCAATGAGACGTTGTCGAGACGTCTCGCGAGCTTGACCATCGCGGAAATAGAGGGATCCGCGCCGCACCGGTCGTTGCAGAAGAAAGCTGAACATCTACGGGGTCAGTGCGAACATCTCGAAACCAAGTATAAGGAGGTCTCCAAGAAGATAAGTGATCTCACTTCTGAAAGAAGTCTAATCCGTGATTCGATGATTGCAGAGAATGAGCAACAACTGGCAGACGTTCTTGCACAACTTACTAGGACCGAGCAAGATCTCGCCCGAGTGCGCAGCGCCCGAGATGAACTCCATTCGGCCTTACAATTAAGAAAAGCTCAGGACGATTCACGAGCAGCTTCCGCTAGAGAGATTAGTGAACTGGCGGATACACAAGCTGTAAGTTGCAAGCATGAGTTTTGTATTTGACCACTGACATGAAAGACTCGAATATCTGTGCTTGAAGCGGAGGTTAATCGATTGAAGGAGGATTATCCTGTCAAGTCCCCTAGTTTGACTAATGGACATCCTCGAGAGGGTTCCATTGACGAACTGTGGTCACAAATTGATCAATTGATGAAAGAAAATGACAGTCTCAAAAATGAATTACCAACAATGGAACATGCATTCAATCAAGCACATGAGCAGAATATTCGAAAAGTAATGGATCTTGCATCTGCTGAAGACCGTGTGTCCCGTTTGCAGGCAGAAAAATCGAAAGCCGATCAAAAGTACTTCGCTGCTATGAAAGCGAAAGATCAATTAAGCTTTGAATTGAAAGCTGTCAAATCACAAGTCGCCAAAAGTTCAGACACAATCAGTCGAATAAATGAAGCTGGGGAATCCTTAAAAACACGAATACAAGCACTCGAGGGGCAGAATGCTTTACAAGAGCAGACGTGTGAAATGTATCGCGTTGAGCTTACGAAAGTCCAAGCAAAACTTGAAGAGCTGCAGATACTGAGAGATGATGAAGCCAAACAATTGGCCACCACTCTAATTCATTGCGAAGCGAAATCGAAAGAGGTGGCACAAATCACCAACATGAAACGTAGTCTTGTCGAAGAAGTGAATGGTTTGAAAGGCCTGTACGAAGAAATGAAAGGAGCCAAGGCACCATCACCCGCACGTGAAGATAGTGATCAATTACAAGTCTACCGAGTAAGCTAGAGTCATGGATCTTTACCAGTAACGCTGATGAACCAGGGAATGGCCATGTGCTCCGTATGTAACACACGATGGAAGACCACAGTCCTCACCAGTTGTGGACATGTCTTTTGCAAGGAATGTGTAGATAAACGTGTCGAAACCCGACAAAGGCGCTGTCCAAGTTGCAACAAGGGCGTGAGTAAACCCCCAACAAATCTATGTCTCTTGCTGATGTCCTCCAGTTTGGAGCAGGTGACATTTCTACTGTTCATCTTTAGATTGTCAACGGTGAGCAACACATCTGTAGAGTGCCCGACATACTAGCAGCAGGCTAGCTCACAGACAGTTCCTGTGATCACTAGACAATCAATGGAACCTTTATTGTACCAGGCAAGATTATAAATACATTTTCTCTACACATTGTTTTTCATGTTGTGTAGTCGAGCCTCTCAAATGCCGGCGACTGCATTGAAGTTGTGCTTTAAGCATGCTGGCGCTGGTGCCGATATTGGAAACCTATGCCTCAAGTCTATGATACGCACTCTTTTGCACAAAAGCATTAGGAGTACAGTAGTCGAACTTTGATCGCGAATTCCGTGCTCTGCAATTTATTGTTGAGTTCCTGCAAGCTTCCACCACTGACATCACTTATGTCGGCTATCAGATATGCGATTGGCCCTGCAGAATCTGAAAACTGGGCCTTTATGTTGTGTGACTGAAAGATGTCGTTGACAGCTCTCAATGCTCCGGCACGATTGTGGTGGACGAAGAGTACCCGCACATGGCAATCGTCTTCTGCGGTAAGCTGTCGCAGGGCCACTTCAGGGAAATTGACAGTGCCTACTGAGGAGCCTTCGTTGATGTACTTACACAAAGCAGTCGCGACTTCCTCACCAATCTTCTCTTGAGCTTCTTCAGTGCTGCCTCCGATATGTGGAGATAGAATCACGTTTTTCAGTGAGCGAATGTCCTCGGCCCATTCGTTTAGAGAATTGTCAAAGAACGGACCATTCGCAGCTGGCTCATTTGGGAACACATCGATAGCGCCGCCGGCAATCTTACCACTTCGCGAAGCAGTAATGAAAGCAGGTATATCAATGACGCTGCCTCGACTGGCATTGATGAGGTAAGCCCCCTTCTTCATGGCCTCAAATTCGCCGGAAGATATCATATTCTGTGTTTCGGGAAGTTCAGGGACATGTAATGTGACGAAGTCCGAGCGAGATAGGAGTTGATGCAGACTAGGTAGTTGTTTTCCCATTCCGAGACCCATGATCGGCACAACATCATAATACAACACCGTCATACCCATAGCTTCAGCGAGCACCGATAATTGAGACCCGATGTGTCCATATCCGACAATGCCAAGTGTCTTACCCCGAACTTCCCAACACTTCGAACTGACCTTATTCCAAATCCCATTATGAAGCTCCATACTACGATCGCCCAATTGTCGAGCCAGAACCACAATCTCCGCAATGACGAGTTCAGCAACAGATCTGGAGTTGCTGAAAGGAGAATTGAAAACTGCTATACCTTGGCTCGCGGCGAACTTCAGATCGACCTGGTTCGTACCAATACAGAAACAGCCAATGACAAAAAGATTTTGTGCATGCTCAAGAACTTTTTGTGTAAGCTTCGTTTTGGAACGTATGCCTATGACATTTATATCTTTGATCTTTTCGATCAATTCAGCTTCTGGCAGGGATGATTTATGGACCTCTACTTGATAACCCTCGGCTTTGAGTGTTTCGATCGCAAATGTATTGACGTTCTCCAACAGCAGGATTTTGATGTCTCCATGAGAAAAAGGTTTCAGAGGTCGAACGTTCTCCTTTATGCTTGCACGACGTCGTTGGACTCCGTCAACTCTCTCCTGAATGGGAGAAGTGCTGAAGGACGTTGATCTGAAAGACGAGCTCACAGGCGGCGAAGACAATGTCATTCCTTCCGTTGCCTTCGTCATCGGTTTTATGGGTATACTAGAACTCATGTTGAAATTTCTTCGGTATTACTAAAGCCTGACAACAACTTCGAGCACAGACTTGATCAGTCTGGCACTAGAAAGGAATTCGAGCAAGACTCGGATCCTGTGAGTGACTCAACGGGTTTGAAAAGCGCTGGCTGATAGGGTAGCTTCGTACTGTACAAGTCATGGATCTTTTGTGCGTTTTATTCTCCCGAGATATGGCGCGATTGGCTTGGATTTCCACGTGACTATTCTTGTGGAGTCATATATACCGTATATGCATATACCTACCGTATACCGTACATCTCAAACGTTAACGCATCGCTATAGCTACCGTAAGTATCCGCGCGGCGAATAGCACACAGACCAGTATCGAGAACGACCGCCGGATCAACATGCAGTGAATATATGATCTTTAGCTTGAAGCTGAAATCTACAGCCCAACATGCATAGCGTGGCTTTCCGGTCTCTTTCATGTTACATATGTCCTCGAGTTCGCTTCCAGACTTGTATGTCAAGGGTCATACTAGAAAGTCTTCAGCTCAACCACTGTATTGCAAATAGCTTGATGGCATGTCCTTTGCACAAGACCAAGCTCGCACAACAGTGATAGTCGATCCTAACGTTGTGAATATACCTCAGTAGCCGAAAAGCCTACCAAAGTGCAAATGAATTATTGATTTCTGACTTGCACCTTTGCGCCTACATGAATTTGACTTCCACTGGCTAATGCCATGTGCACGCCGAACCAAAGCTTTCCTTGGGCTTTTCTTACTTCTTGCAAGACCTGCCATGGCTCCGTGAATCGCTGACCGGTTTGCTGGTCGATACAGATCATCTGGCATCTTCTACAACGGCCAAGTACTTCAAATACGCACTCACCAACAACTATTTGCGTCCAGTTGTCTTCCGAGAATGGCAGGCCTTCATGTCCGAGACTTGAGAATATAAAATTTGAACGGAACACTCTAGGATCGATGGCTCCCGTGCTAGCTTTACTCGCTAGGACAGCCAATGAAGAGTCATTGATGCCCAAGAATGGTGATTCATTGCTGAAGAGGACACTTAACCTCATACCGAGGGATGATTTTGACTTCAGACCTGACCAAGAATGACTAGAATTATTCTTAACAGCTCTGATATACTTGTCATCACTGAGCATACATAGAGTACATTGTACTCCGAGAAAACGAGAGAGAAGCACTTGTATGTGTTTGTCTTTGTAAATGAATGTGGTCAGGGTGTCACCACATACTCGTATATTCTCGAGCTCCTTAAGCTCATCAGAACATGGATTGAGTGATAGAACGATTTTCTCGAGTCCCACATTGAGAATCATTCGTCTTTGTTCAAGATCGATGGTAGGCTGCAGGAGTGCCATTTTGTGTATTGACTTCTGTGACAGGATAGATCTAGTGGATAATGACACTATCGCCCATTGTCGATCATATTCTAGTCCATGGCTGATAACTGTCCAACTGGTTCCCTGTGGGATTTCATATCCCGCACAACTTTTGATCGGGTAGAGAATAATGTTTGACAATACTATCGTTTTATGTGGCGTGGCTTCTGTGTCCTCGACCTGGGACGGGATCAGCGTTTCGAGGAAATACTGTTCGAGAAAGGTGATCCACAAATCAATGTCAGAGATTGAGGTCATAGCTCCAAATGAAATACGGACCACACCTGTAGCTTTTCCGTCCAGGACGTCTTTGGCATCTGAACACGTATGGCCAGCGGCATGATTCCGAGCAAGCTCTAAAGACGAAATTCCACAAAATTGCTCAGTAATACCTGGATTGCATAGTGTGCCAGTCCGAATATGTATGCCAAGCACGGATGCTGCTGCTTGAACATCGGCATATCCTATCAAACTGTAATCGCTTGCTCGCAAGGTCATCGCCATGATACATGCCCCAGGTTCGTAGTCGTGTAAGTGCACCAATGGTCGTCCATTGTGATGGTACAATGCACTTAATCTCTGAAAAGCATACTGAGATATGTGTGTAACATGCTGATGTATGCGTTCGAAAGAGCCATAAAGCCTGATGTGGATTTCTAGGGCCTTACTCAATGCCAGAATAGAGTGGAACGCTTTGGTACCGTGTTCTAAGAAACTATGGTAGTTTCTGTCAAGCTGTTTTGGTGCGTAGAAAGAAGTACTTGCTGATACAGCTTCGACAGTACCGCCAGCGAATGTTTTATGGTTCGAAACAAGATTGGTAATCCTATCACTCTTCTTGATCAACAAAGCTCCGAGACCGGTAGGATAACCAAAGATCTTGTAGAATGACAGGCATATAAAATCGGGTGAATTATGATCCAAATATAAAGCCGTAGTGGGTAACAGAGCAGAGGCATCAAATAATGTATAGTGCGCAGCATGTTCGGAAGACACTGCATATGAGCTTTCAGATTTGCCAGTGGCGTTGGACCTGCCTGGCCATGTCGTCAACGTGGGTTTTTGCAATGATACGACCAAGCATTCTGGCGATTCAAAGGCAGTCCATGCTGCAGCACGGCTTCTCTGTCCAATCACTGACGTATGTGAGCGAATTGAGTATTGATATTCCCACTCGTGTCCATACATATCCGACATCAACTGAGTCACGAGAGCTATAGCAGCCGTGGTCCCCGAGGTAAAGACTAGATCGTATTGATAAGTCGTATCATGGAACAACTCGAGCAGCAGGGTACTTCGAGTTGCAGCGATCCTGTCTGTAGTTGCTATCGATGAAGGAGATGTCGTGTGAGGGTTACCGTATAAATTCCGTTGCAAGTCCTCGAAATGACATCTGAGCAAGGAGCTGGCAGGTATAGTGGTGCCAGCATGATCTAGATAGCATGAATTAGCGGCTAATTGCGGGTACTCCTGGCCTCTGATAGAGTCGATTTCTTCAATATAAGGTGACTGTGAACACATGCGAAGTGTGTATTGCCTGGATACTTGGACACCTGTTGTTCAACCCATCGTCTGCTATTGAGAAAACTCAGTTAGAGGAATATGATCATTGAATATAGCTCATTTGACAACGAGTCGGCTATCATCCGCGATCTATGGCAGGATTCCGTATGGGGATCTTTTTGCAGTTGTAAAAGGAGTGTAGGCCGGGAGAGGTGATATGTATCTGTACGTTATCGCCAGTATTGTTTTTGCTTCGACTTCGCTTATCGCCGACGTATGAAAAAGCGATTTATGGATATATCTTCCCAAGGTTCAGCTTGCAAGGGCGCTCCAAGCAGTTTTGTGGTTATGTGGCTTGTGGCTTCCGGATCTGACCAAGTTATCTTTGGAGCTCTTGCTGTTTCAGCAATGGATCTCAAGCTTGACGTAACCGTGAATCACAAAAATCAGTTACGATCAAACCAGGCTAGAACTGGTATTGCTACTCAATCTAGACATGTATATCTGAAGGAAATCGTCTTGCGAAACCCTTTGAGCTCTAGTAGTGTTGAGGACTTGATGTCTGACGTTCATATCGCTGTTGTGGGCGCTGGTCTAGTGGGCTCACTTGCGGCCATCTCCTTTTCTCGGCAAGGATATCGAGTCTCTGTATTCGAAAGCCGGCCTGATCCTCGGCATGCAAACAATGCAGCTGGGAGATCCATTAATTTGGCAGTGTCTGCTCGTGGTCTAGGTGCAATCCGAAGCATTGACCCCTCTCTTTGTGATAGAATAATCGAGAACTCCATACCGATGAAAGGTCGGATGATCCACGTTGATGGGACACAACAAAGTCAGATTTATGGGCTCTTTGGAGAATGTATCAACTCAATCGATCGTTCCCAGCTCAATATAGACCTTATCAATGAAGCTGAAGCACGACCAGGTGTAACCTTTTATTTCGAACACAAATTGCTCTCTGCTGATTTCGTCAACCACAAACTACAATTCACTGTGGCTCGGCAACAGGAAGAAACACGAGAGATACAAGCGCACTTGACTGTCGGTTGTGATGGCGCGTATTCAGCTGTGCGCAAGGCTATGATGAAGTCCCAACGCATGGATTTTTCGCAGGAATATGTAGAACATGCATATCTTGAACTTTCAATACTTCCAAACGAAAAAGGGGACTACCGTCTTGACAAGGATCATCTGCACATTTGGCCCCGGCAAGAGTTTATGCTCATCGCCTTGCCTAATCCGGACAGGTCGTTCACTTCCACCCTTTTTGCTCCATTTACATTATTCGATTCCTTTAAAACTTCACAGGATGTGGTGAAGTTCTTCAAGACTCAGTTCCCAGACGCGTTTGAAATGATTGGAGAAGGTCGCCTGATTCACATCTGGGAGCACAATCCTGTATCACCCCTGGTCCAGATCAAGTGTACGCCATATCACTTCGGGAGCTCTGCTATCTTACTAGGCGATGCTACACACGCAATGGTACCCTTCTATGGTCAAGGCATGAATTGTGGCTTCGAAGATATACGTGTGCTGAATGGCTTACTACAACAACATCAAGTTTCTCCTTCTTCATTCGATGAGATAGGCAAAGCCCTTAGTGAATATACCAATACTCGTCATCAAGATCTCCTGGCAATACTCCGACTCGCTATGGGCAACTATGTGGAGATGAGATCCTCCGTGACATCAAGGTTATATCTTATTCGCAAGCGTCTCGATGGTGTTCTTGGTCGTATCTTCAGAGATCGTTGGGTGCCAATGTATTCCATGGTGTCCTTCAGAGACGATCTGCGCTATTCCGATGTCATCAAACGACAGGCGCGTCAAGACAGCATCGTCGAGAGCATATTAATCATTGCTGGCACTGTTACTAGCTTCGGGCTGCTTTCGCTGGTACTGACAAGTTACCGGACGAGTTGGAGACTGTTATTACGAAGAGCTCTCACCAATCTTGTAAGGTCACTTTGAGGCATGCAAGCTCCAGTACTCGTTGTTGTAATGTTATTACCTCCCTCGCATAACTTCAGCCCAACATATGAGAGCATACCCGATCAGTCGTCTAAGCAAATAAGTATCATTCATGTTCCTCGACTTTGCCTTCGTAGCTTCTCACTTGCACGCGTACATGGCACAAAGCCACAGCTGGCATCATGATCATGTACATGTACATGTCCTGGCTCAAACGACAACCACGAGAGTTTTCATATGTCAATGTTAACCTCGTGTAGTCTGCATATACATACACACATATAAAGCTATATATGCTCCGTTCCAGTCTGGTCTTATCAATGAAATGATGCTTCGAAGCATATTAGATTCAGCGAGGTCTCAGCAAACCAGAGAAGCAGCCCTCATTTTATTGAGGCGCCTATGAACCCAGGGAGACCTTCAGGACAGCTTTTCTAGATCTACTACTGGGTGCTGCCTAGGCCTGCACTCTTTCCTGATTCACGCATGGTCAAATAATCATGATCACGGACTTTCATCCGCGGCTGTACACACATGTAATGTGGAGAACGGCCACCAGTACACTAGTCAAGATCATGGTCGCTAGAAGACTCGTTAACCATAGGAAAGCTCTATGACAAAAAGCAAAAGTCCTCATTCCTCACAAAACAAAGTAGAGCTACTATAGCTTGCTAATATAAACTCAGTTGTGTGGAGAACGCCTTTTGATCAACTGTACATGTATTTCCCTTATCCTCATGCACATGTCAGCTAAAGGTTCTTACCGAGGTAAGTACGATCAACTCTGCATAGCCTTGGAAAGGTCTCCTATTTACAGCGCTTTGTACACGGACTCGTATAGTAATCTCACCGAGCAAAACGTGTATACTTCTGGTAGTGTATAATATAGTGTACATATATAGCTATAGGTATCGGTAGCTACCCAGTAGGCCTTGACCGCGAGCTCAGATTGCCAAGACGGAGTCACGTGTCAAGATCGGCGTGGCGGCCATTAATTGACCGCCCGATCTACCTACCCGTGGACTGGTTCCAACCCCGGATCAACGAGCCCGGAGGCTGTTTCCCGTCTTTACTGACATCACAGCAGCTTGCAGATCCGACGATAGATTGTTCTACACATGAATAGCTGAGAGGAGTAACAAGTTCGTGTAATTGTGCCTTCAACAAGAACAAACTATAGACGCTACGCTCTTTGTTGTTGCGGAGATGCTGTTCTTCAACCTTATATGCTCCACTGCTCTGGCAATAGTGTCAGCTCAGAATAATGCAACAAGCGAAATTGTACCTCTTCTGAAGCAAGGCTACCTCATTCCCAACATAGTACCAAGTTTTAACGCTACCATCGGTCCTTTGATCATCACGTATCCTCAGGGAATTGTCAATTATGGCAATAATTTGAATCTATCAACGGTCGCATACGCCCCAACGCTTCAGTTCTCGGCTGAAGCATCATTTCCAAACACGCAATATACTCGTGAGACGATATAGATGTTGCGATCCAGATTAGCTGATGCTGTAGTCGCTATGATAGACCCGGATGCTCCAATGCCGTCCAATCCGACATCAGCTGATATTCGACACTGGTTGGTTGCGAATGTCAACCCGTCATCCTCAGCTGTAAATCTGAGTACTGGCAACGTGCTGTCGTCCTACAAATCTCCTGCGCCCCCAGCAGGATCCGCTGCCCATCGATATACCTTTGTTCTACTTCGTCAACCTTCTGGTGGCGTGGTTTCCGTGCTCAATCAGACTTCAACGAGCAATTTCAATCTCACGCAATTCATTCAAGCAAATGCCCTTACAATCGTCAGTGCCAATTATTTTAATGCTAGCTTAAGCAATGCAGTGTCGACATCTGCCGGTACATCTTCTACCAGCCGACCAACCACGAGTGGATCTGCAATAGCAACCAGTACTGGGGGTGGTCAGCCTAATATTTGTGCGATGTCTCTAAGCAGCTTATTCCTTATTACGATCGGTCTCGCTATTGTGCCTCTGTAGTCTCCGTCGGTGTATTCAGTCATTAATTGTAATACTTCGCACCTTCAAGAATTTATGAAGCCGAGGTCGGACTATATTAGAACGTCTAATCATGATTAAGTACAATTTCCTAGCATGTAGCCTTAGTGATCGTGAGTCTGTCATGGAAGCAGCTACAATGACTTCCTGAGATACAGCTTATGCTCTCAAATGTCGGGGCACGTTAGAATAGTCGGCACTTACTCTAATGTACTTCTCGCTCGATCGCAGCTACTCTAGTTTGATTTGTAAATTAGGCTTCTCTGTAGATATACTCGTTCGCCTTATGCAACATGATACTTATTGGTCTCATATGTAGATAGCTTAAGACACACTTCTGAGTCTGCAAAGTATTTAATTCTGAGAAATACTACACTACTTTAGCCTTGTAGAATGACTACAACTAGCTCAATTGTTCAAGGGATATCTGCTGATGTAGCTAGTCTATTAGATCTATAGATAAAACATAATTGTCTAGACATGATGTTACTCTAGTTCTAATCTACAAAATATGAGATTAGATAGAAGTCTATGGTATAATATACTTTAAAATTGTTACCTAATGCTACATAAGATGTATAGTATTCTGTACAATCTTAGCAGATTCAAGTGCTATTCTATCTATACATTTCTTATACAACTACATAGAGCACTATCCTTGTACAACATTTGAACACCTTAGTACGGATTAATTAGGTTAATACATCAAGCTCAGCTATTCATTAACGTAGGACAACTTTCATAGTATATGTCTTGAATCATCTTTATAGCATGCATCTTATATTTTGTAAGCTAAAAAAAGCATAAAATTACACTGCTACTAGATATTGTCCTCATAAATAGTCAAAAATAAGAACTATATATAATCTTTACAATAGATCTTAACTGTAGGTACTCTAGTATCTACTAAATGCTATACAATACTAGAATATATTTACACAAATTTACCTAGTCATAATATAGCTCATGTTGTTTCTGTACTCTATAAATTGCTGTGATAGCTAAAAGACAACTTTATAAGTATATAACAAAATGATTTGCGGTTCTATAGTATTAGCCTCAAATAAGGTACTTTTGCAACTCATTTAGTGCTTATTCTTATTATCAATAATACAAGATGAGCTGCAGTACAAGAGAGGATTACTAAATAGAAGAACAAGGTATCTAATGCAGGAATCAAGACTATACACAAGAAAGTAAAGGCCAATGAGTTTAAAGCCCCTACAATAGCAGAAGAGAGTGATTAATGATTACAAGCTCTATAGTTCTGTTATGTATAAGGCTACTGTAAAGGACATCAAGGTATATTGCCATGCTATTGCAATAACAGAAGAATTCCGGGAAATAGTGTAACTTGCTAACTTACAGTGGGTGTTAGCTAGTTTGGGTCCTCCCCTACAGTTCATTGTCAACGGCGATGATTTTACAAGACTCACAATGACATACAAAGCTATATACATGCTTAATACAGCTTAGATCAGAGCCATAGATAGCTATAAATGTCATTTCAATACTAGTACTTGGTGATTTGTCCTCCAGCCGCAAGGCAAGCTGCTATTCTGTCAAGAAATGAATTCACTAGTATTTGGGGTAAAATCCACTCCGGGTTGCTCAGAAGTGAGGCCACAGCTTCCTCTAGTGCTGCCCTAAGCTTCCTCTTTCTAGTCTCGTGATTGCCTGGAGTGAACTCTATGTCAGGAAAGAGCTGGTGTACCTCACTTTTTAGAGCACTCCAGAGATGTTCAATTACACTCAAGTCTGGTGAGGTCGCTGGCCATCTAAGCACTTATACACCATACTCAAGCATCTGAGCCTGACAGATCTGTGCTTTATGTATTGGTGAATTGTCCTGAATCCAGATCTGACCCGGCTGATAAATTTGAGGAAGTACATCTTGCATCACTCTATTGTAGGCTTCCTTAGTCATACAGTGTCAGTAATCTGAGTAGTAGTTAGATGGAAATTTCAAACAGATCTGCCCGTTATACTGCATTGATGCCCATATATGAACTGTGTCATAGTTTGTCACCTTCCTTTTAATGCACTCCGGCTTGTATTGCTCTCCAGGAAGTCTCCAAACCCATTGACATTGTGGACCACCAGAAATGTCAACAACGTACTCATCAGTCCAATGAGCTGATCTCCAAGCCACTATAGGCATTGTCTGCCATAGTTCACACTGTGTCTTCCGCTCTAAAGCACCTTTGTCAGAAATACTTGGCTTCCATTTACAGATATGTTGCTTGAAATCTTGGTGAATCTCTTTAAGTCAAAGCCTAATTTGAGTCACCTTGTTAGGGTGCAATTCTTTGACCTCGCTCCACTTGAGGTTGTTGTGCCTTCTCAGATGCCTACAGAGCCTTCTCATCTTGCTCCTTTGTTGATTTCCTGGTTGTCTAGAGCGTGGCAGGTCCTTCTGCTCCGGACCTCTAATGTAAGCCAATTTCACAGTCCTTTTGACTGTATTATAGTGAACACCATGATTAATGCTGATTCTTTCATTGGAACTCGGTTTCTATGTGCTCCTATAATCTGATAGCGTTCTGCTGGTGTCAGATGCTTTCTACTACCTATTTTAGTGTTGTATTTAGCTTCTATAAGGTCTATTCTATATCGTTCGCACACCTCGTCCGACAGGATTGTGGGGGAGGACCTAAACTAGCCGACACCCACTGTAGGTATCCGGTACAGAATCAGTATCTGTAGACGCAAGTCTGTTGTCACGCTAGTGCAGTGCCCGTGATAGTGACTTAGTAGAACTTAGTAGCCTGTACTAATGTTATAAGAATCAGAATAAGAGAGTAGTGAGAGTTAAGGGTAGCTGTTAGCAGTCTAGATATAACTGGAAGGAGTTCACATAAGTGTATTAAAGAAGAGTATTGATGCTACAAGGATCGCTATACACAGGTAACAAAGACAAGGACATAGAAGAAGATAAAGTTAGAGTAATAAACAGAATAGTAATCTACCTTACTATCTAAGTAAAGAGATTGCAAAGATAATATTGACTTGATAAGTACTAAAAGAAGAATAAAGTAAAGTAAGGTTCATAGTAGAACCTAGTAAAGAAAGTGTAGTATTAATTGTTAGAGGTCGTAACCTCAAAGAGATCCTAGTAGAAGATGAGTTGAGGTGTAAGGCAAATGAGGTGGTAATTTATGATAGATTTCTAGAAAACATATTGTGCTGCTTATTCTACAAAACGCATTACTAGTTACATAAATAGACTTGTACATAATCTCTGTAGCTTTAAAAACTATATAGATCTGCATAACATTATGCTGCTCTGAGTTTGTACAAGTTGTATAGCCTTGTACAAAGTTGCTATAAGAACTTATGTCAGGCTGTGTAGAACTATACTAAGGCTTTATACAATCCTTGCTGGCTATATAAAGCTATATATATCTAGATATAGCTAACTAACTAGGATACGTGTCCCGGTTCCACTGATCGTACTGGGATCCTGGCTAGAATCCCGATGAAAAGACTTGTGCCCAACTACCTTGTATTGTAGGTACGTAGCCTTATTAAGTGACATATTGTGCTGATTAGTCCACAAACTACATCACTAGTCACCTGAATTATCTTGTGTGCAGCTTTTATAATAGCCAATTCAAGTTAGCACAACATTGGTTTAAATCTTTCTAGCTTTTAAAGCTTGCTCAAATTTGCACAGCTTTACACAAAACAACACGAACTTGCGCAATATTGAGCTGGCTCAAATGCACACAAATCTGCAAAAACTACACAAAAGCTGAAAGCTGCTTAGACGTTAAGCTTATTTGTGCTAGTCTTATAAAGCTAATTTAGGTAGTACAAATTTATAGTTTAAGATTTGTACAAGCTTATGTTCTAAGGCTATGAAGGTCTGTGGCTAATATAGTAACCGCACAACAACCATAAAGCTATACACATGTAAGTATAGTTAAGTAATTTTACTTACTATATAAAGTTAATATGTATAAAGCTATAACATTCTGCAGTAGACAGCTATTAAACTGTTATGTAAAATAGATAACATGAGTATAACCAATTAAGAGAGCCGTATACTAAATTACGAAAATTTCTGTACAGCATTGCATGTAGAATTTTTTGTACTATAATTATAATTTTATGTATAGTCTACCTAGAAATAATAACACAACTGATTCATAAGTACTTGAACTTGATTGAACGTTATAAAGCTTACTTCTCTGTTAGAAACCCTGGTAGAAGCTTAATAGTACAAAATCTCTTTAGAACTCTAGATACTCTCTACTACTTCTCTATAATTGCCAAATACTAAAAGAGCTACATCTAGCTATTTAGAACGAGATAAACTATATAGTAGTTCTAGTGCGTAGTCTGTATGTAGTACAGGACCTTTTAGTAATTAGAGTATAGGAGAGAGATTTCGAGCAATTGAGCTATCTATTCTTAAATTTATGCTCTCCTTCTTATGCTACCTATAATGCTACTGAATATAGAGTGTTTAGACTCCGTACTATAATATACAGTGGCCACTACCTCTAACATCAATAGCATAGTCAACACAGAAGCTATAAATACTTGATGTATCCTTGGTATAGATCAATGCGGTTCAACTTTGATGCTTCCTAATCTTAGAGCACGTCTTGAACTGGAAGTTATCTCCAAATCTCATCTTATACGAAAAACAGAACACCATGGTTGCTGCGCTCAAGAGTAGCGCAGCATCTTTGCTACATGACTATAGAGGTTAGGACAGTTTGAAGGTAAGGGCTGAAAATTAGTTCTACCTAATGAGTGAACATCGTCACCGGCCACAGATAATCAAGTGGTAGTGGTATGAGCAGACGTCCCCCATACTATGGACAACTACCTAGTTTTCAAGTGCTAAAGTAGAACCAGTCATTGCGCTGCTCAGTGATGCACTTGTAGATGCTCTTTCTGCCGATTGTCAACTCCCAAGAACAACATATCTGGACGACTGTAATGCCCGCAAGTGTCAAGGAATTGTTTCGAATTCAATACATCGTCGAAGTCCAAATCTGCATAGAGGATTCCTTCTTCGTCGGCTGCCAGGACTTTGCTCATTCTCCTGCCATCTGGTCCGAAGATCGCGGAGCACCCTCCTCCTGGTCTACTCATAATGATGCCGCTCTGAGTTCCCATCAGATCGATCCCCTTGGCACTAATTACAGCGTTCGTATGTAGGACGAAAGATTGCGACTCGATTGCGTAAGTTCGTGATAAGGCCTCTATTCCTGGTCATGTCAGTCTCAAGTGCCTGAAGGATCACTGGACGTTCTACCTGGTTTCGACATTGACCATAAACCAGGTTCAAGGTCATCATGGTCAAACACCGGTGGCCAAGCACCGACGTGGATCGCCTCGCGTAACAAGTAAGTGTGATATTTCAGGAGAGGTTGGACGTGCTCCCAGCAGGCGAGAGCACCGATTCGCCCGATACTCGTGTCAACGACGTTCCGAAGACAATCCCCCGAAGCATCGCCAAAGATAGTGCGCTCCATATGAGTTGCTTTTATCTTTCTGCGAGTCATCTTGAGCTTGCCATCATTGCCGATAATGCTTTGAGCTATGTAGAGCGAATCGTTGTCATTTTCGGAAAATCCAAGACAGACGTTGATGTTGTTCTCAGCAGCACAATCACAAATTCGCTGCATCTCGAGAGACTTGACCTTCAGCGAATTCTTGATGTACTTTGTGCCCAGGGCCATGTCGACATTGCGAGTCCTACACAAAATATTAATATGCTGAACGACTTGAGAACGAAAGGGCCTTGCCAAAGCCATGCCGGGTAGCCAGGTATCCAAACTTCAGGAAAAGTCACGAGCTTGGCTCCATTTCTTGCTGCCTCCTTGATGAGCGTACACGTTTTGACAACGGATCTCTCGAGGTCCAACCATTCTGGTTCAGCTTGTGTGACGGCTACGCGAATAGTATCAGACCTCGTATCATTTACAAGTGTTTCTGGATGCATGCAGGCTGGGCAATTGTGCCGGTGATTTGATGAGCGCAAAAATTAAAACGATCTCAAGAATAGAAAAGGGACAGAGCTCTGACGCGACGGGTCCAACCAGGTACATGACTACTTGTCTCGAGCTCTCCATGCCAGCTAACGACGCTTTCCAGATAGGCGCTCGACGGAATTCCTTATCTCCACTATCGAACGTGGATCCACAATAGAGTTGGGGCTGATCACAACCGCCGAGCTGCCCAGGTGTGTATCCCGTGCGCAGGTGGTGCTCAGCCAAGATCAAAGCCACAACTCTCTCGAGGTTTAGATCTTAGCAATTACTACTAAGTCGCGCTTGATGAACATATGCATGCACATGCATATATGTACATATATATGGCTCTTGACCTGTACTATCGACCATGAAAGCAGTACAGTCCTGAAAACCAACAAATTTCTACTGTGCTATAATAGGTCAGAGCGCCGAATACATGCTGTAGCACTACAGCCAAAAATACTACCCAAAATACGAAGTATTATCAATGTCAAGCGAATCATGCAGACTGTTGCCACGAATTCTCCCTCCAGAAGCGCAACATCTTGTTGACCAATGCTTGATCAGGTGCACGAACTGCCGTCAGAGTTGCACTGTTTCGCATCGTTGTGCCCGTCTCAAAGACAACCGAAGCTTTTGTGCTCACTGGTCCGCCATACTTGTTCGTGAAGAAGTCCAAAAGCTTAATTGTAGGGTTCAAACCAGGATCTTGTTCGCTTTGCCTCAAGCGCTCGAGCCATTGGTGCTGGCTTACAGTTTCAAAGCAAAGACCTGCATTTCGAAGCATAGGCAAAAAATCGGTCATCCAATTGAAGGTCTTCGGATTTACGACATGGTACATGCCCGATGCTGACTTTGTCTCGCTGTGACAAAGCTCAATCATAGTCTTTGCGACCATGTCACTAGGCAACCAAGCGAGTGTATCGTCCAACCCAGGTAAGGCACCGATGACGTTAGCAGAACGTATCATGAGTGGAATAGCCTCTGTGGCATTCCATTGACCTTGTTGTGTATCTGCAACGATCTGTCCAACACGAAAGACGTACGCGTCAATGTGAGCTTGTTCTCGTGCTCGTTTGCACAAAATTTCAGCTACCAACTTCGAGCGCGCATAACCCATCTCTTGTGCATTATGTAAATCGGTTGAGATAGTCTCGCGTACTGGGCTCGCAGCCCTGACTGCTGCTGAAACCGAAGAGACAAAATAAAAAGACGCGAAAGATGACGAGCAGAAATCGAGAAGGTTACGCAGGCCACGAATCTGATTCTCAAAGGATGACACTCCCATGTTGAAGTTCACTGGCCAGGCGTTGTGTATCACAAGGTCGACTGAGCCTGTCAAGCTCATGAAAAGTTCTCTGCCCAATCCAAAGTCAGATTTGGAGACATCGGCTGCATATGAGGTGACTCGTGAGGCATCATAGTCCAGTCGTCGATCATGCATCGAACTGGCTGTCCGTGCTGTTGCCAGATCGTGCGAAGCTGCGCGGTTCAAGCAGAAGATTTGTTCGATACTGTCTTGCTTGAGCAAGGCGCTCAGCAGATAGGCTCCTAGTGATCCAGTCACACCAGTTAGCAGGACCTTTCTAGGAATAGGCGATTGCTCCGATTGATCTTTTGTTCTCGTCGTGGAGTCGAACAAACCATACCTTGTGACTAATTGCTGCATAACATCGAGTTCAGAAATCTTCTTTTGTGTGTGGCCATCGCGTAACCCTATCAAGTATTCGGACAAGGCTACAGCATTGGGATACTCAAAGCAAATGTTTGCAGTAACTTGTGCAGCATTTTCCCCCAAATCCAGTGTCTTGATAATTGAGGTATATAATCGATATGCAGATAATGAATCAAGGCCAATAGTGAAGAAGTCAGAGTCTGACTGGAGTATTTGCTTCGATTCGGGACCGATTCGAAGGATAGCATACAAGGATTGCACCAACCAACTGATGGTTCCCTCGCGATCCAATATCTGTAAGTCGCCAGGTGAGATTCGTTCTGCATCTTCATAGATCGAAGCTATCAGTGTTGCATACTTCTTGTAGAACGCTGCACGAATGACGGTACCCTTGTCCGTCTTTGGGCAGTCAGTGATCGCGTCTGATCGAAGCACTCGAATATGTGCTCTGTCGATTCGCGCATAGTACTCTGCTCGTTCATTTGCGATAGTAATCGTGGGTTGCACGACTTGCAGGTACTCATCCTCAGTGAGAGCATCGAAGCCTTGATTTGGCACAATGATCAGACCTGCACTCACTTGTCCAACACCAAATACAATTGCTTCTGCGACGTGCTTATCAGTCCTGATGGTATGCTCAAATTGAACGGGATTGATTTTCTCTCCACTGACCAGAACGATCCAGTCGTCCAGGCGTCCGACGTACTTGAACCGATCTGTCTCTGTCGGGTGGGGTACAAACAGGTCGCGCGTAGCATAGCTGCCATCTGCTTGATTCGAAACGACTTTGCTTTTCCATCCATCAGCGATGACACATTCAAGGGCATCTCCATGAGGCACCCAACGTAGATATTGCAAGAGGTCTGAACTCGGTCTCACGTAGTTCCATTCGTCATCGCCTTCTGGTCTGAAGGATGTCATGAGTTGTCCAACCTCTGTTGCACCGTAATGAGATACGAGATTTACTCCACCGGCGACCAGACGGTTTCCAAGGTCGTCAGGACATGAAGAGCCACCAAACATAACAATCTTGAAGGAGGATAACAACTCTATGCCCTCAGGTGTGTCTGTAAGCACTTTCAGAGCATAGGGTACACCGTAAAATATCTCTAGTCTTGATGACAGGAACCTGAAGGCTGCACCAAGCTGTCTTGCGGTCAGTGGTAAGCAGGGATTGTAGAAGTACAAAGTCTTTCCAGAAGTCAATGCACGATAAAATGATGAGATGCCATGGTTATGAAAGAGCGGTAGTGTGATGAAGCCAACCATACCGAAGTTGTTGGCCACGTTATGTAGAAAATTCTTGTGAATATTCCTGATAGGTTTGGGAAAGCCCGTCGAACCAGATGAGTGGATAATATGACAACTTTTTGTTGTCTCAAAGTCCTGGTCCAAAATTGGTCTACAACATTTCGTGGTGGTGCCCGTCAGTACGACTAATGTGGATCAGCAAATCAGAGCAGCGAACATTAATGGACTTACCGGAAGAATAATCAGTGTATTCAAGCATCTTCACAAGCAGAGTATCCGGATGAAGATCCTGTATCGATAGTGAGAGCGTTTCGAAACCACTCGCGGCCACGATGGCACCACAATTCGTGGACACCATGAGACTTGCAATGGCTGGTGCGCTCAATCTATTCGAAAGGAACAGTACTGTGAGACCAAGCCGACCGAGCGCAAACTGTGTGACCACATAGTCCAGGTCGCTAGGGCCGAGAATGGCTACGACCTTTTCCGGACTATCGCGACCTCTCGGAGATAGATTTTGTGCGTAGAGGTTTGCGGCATTCTCGGTGAAGTCATCGAGCTGTCGAGCTGTATAAGTTTCGTAGCTTGCGACGTCAGCTGTTTTGGGAAAGGCAGCTATACCAGCGTCCGGAATCTGCGACGCTCGCAAGCGCAAAAGCTCGTCGAGTGTTCTTGGCGATTGTTGTAGCGGTGCCACCATTGTCAGTTCAAAGCCGTAGCACGTCTAATTAATGCCTGGTGAACAAAGGTTCGTGAGCCCTTTTGATCGAGGGAGTAATGACACTATCCGCTTCTCAACAACGGACTGATAAAACTTAGTGTATACTTTCCAAGCTTATATGTCCGCACTGCTCGCCACAGTATTGGAGAGTGTCTTTCCGGCACGGCATTCGTAATTGATAGCGATTTGCATTCCCGAACTTATGGTCAAACATCCTTCGGATAAATCTGCAGTACAGTATAGTACCATCACAAGCTTGAGCGTAGCGCACCTGTCTTTCGAGATCCAGTCGCGTAGTAGACGATCGGAAAAGCTATCGCACGGAGCCCAGAGCGGAACACGAATTCTGGGGAACACGGATATTGCGCTCACAATGACCGGAAAAGCTCAAGTCAGACTGGACGGTTCTCCGGGTTTGTGGAGAATCAAATGTCGATTGAAAGCCTGCTTGTGGCGTGGATGTCATGCGACACCGCAGAGGCTGAATTCAGACCCTTAAGGTTGTAGACGCATATGATTGACGGATCTCGTTGTACATGTGCGCCTCGGGCATACCCGAGTAACTGCACAAATTGTACACGGGCGGAATCACAGCTGCAGCACCAAGTTCCGCAACAATTCATTTCCGGGCTTTGTGCGGATCTAGGCTCGTCTATTCCGGCCGCGATCGTTGTCAAGCGCGAATGTGCATGCTTCGGTTTGTGCGAACGATGGAAAACATGTCGGCTTCGGGCAATTGCAATAACATATGCTTAATGATATTGAACTTTCGCTTGTTGGTGGAACATGAGTGTTGACAAGTGCCGACTTGGGAAGTCTACGATCATGCTTCCGTGGTGATGAATTCAAAACTATAGCTACAGAAGGACGAAGCGGCTAGCTAGGTGACATACTTATTATCATGAATCGCCTACACTGCAAGTTGTACTTCTACTTGAGTATAATAGACCATTTAGTTGTATTAGGGTCGCTATGCTACAGCAATCTATCGAGGTTGGTCGCCTGTATTGAGGTACTTAAATGCCGGCAAACTTTGCCATATTACTTTCCTTCGTCGCCTGGGAATGTGCGACGGCTGAGACCTCCTCATCCGAGGTTTCTTCGAAAATGTTATCACCCCAGTGTTTCGGGAAATTGAAGCGCTTGTGCTTGTCCATGCCGTTCAGCTTCTCAAAGGTTTCCTGTGGTAACTGAAAGTCCTGGAAATTTGACTTGATGCGGCCCTCCGAAACAGACTTGGGCAAACAGACAGCACCACGCTGTATGCTCCAGGAGACCAAGAGCTGCGCTGCATCCCGACCGTGTGCTTTTGCCAAAGAGATGATTGCCTCGTCATCAATACATCTTGGTTCCCCAGTCTGATTGTTGCCTAGAGGGGAATAGGCCTCTACAAGTATCCTCTTTGACTTGCAGAATTCGAAAAGCTCAGGCTGCTGTAGCCATGGATGAGCTTCTATCTGATTGACTGCTGGTACGATTGTCGTTGCAGCTAACAAATCCTTAAGTTTCCGGAGATTGAAGTTCGAAACACCGATGGATTTCACCTTGCCACTTTTCACGAGAGCCTCCATTGCTTTATATGTCTCAATGAAGCTGACATCTGAAAGCTGAAAGACGCCGTCACTTGACAATGGAAACCATTTGTCGCCAGATTCGAAAGCCGTGGGCCAGTGCATGAGGTACAAATCAATGTAATCAGTCTTGAGATCCTTCAAAGTCTTATCGAGTGCGGCCTCGACGTCTGATGGATCGTGTTTTGTATTCCATCTAGATGATCACCTGTCAGTGATTTCGTCTTCACTGATTAAATTCATGCTCACAATTTGGACGTTAGAAATATTTCATTACGAGCGACTCCTGAGGCTGCGATACCTTCGCCAACCTCATTTTCATTACGATATATTGCAGCACAATCAATGTGTCTGTAGCCGTTTCTCAAGGCGGCTTCTACTGCTGTCTTGACCTCATTTGGTTTGGCCTGCCATGTTCCCAGGCCTACGGCTGGAATTGTTTTGCCATTGTTCAAAGTAAAAGTTTTGCCTGAAGACATCTTCGAATTATGAATAATCGTTCGAGAATGCCTGACTCACTGACCGTAGAGGTCGCTATTTATCTACAGCATCGTGATTTCAGCAAAGTTCCGCAGCTGTTCTTAGTCGTGGGTCAATGTCGGATATCTTGAACTGGAAGCGGAAAAGCAATTGGACCGACGGCTATCTAGTCTCGCCGGAGAAGTGAAGACATTTTGAAGACATTTCCGCCGTGGCCCACAAGCGTGGTTTGGCATATGCGGGGACTGTCAGCGTGGGGGGATCATGCGAGGCAGGGGTCCGCTTCCGCAACGAATTCCGGGGTAAGCACCAATCACTTGCCATTCATCCCCCGGCCTCCACCCATCTCCACAGCGCTCCCAGGCGGGCCAGACCTCGAACTGCCGTAAAGAGAGCACGTGGACACCACACTCGAGTCCACAATGCCGCACTCGAGTTTTAGTGGCGGAAGCTCTTGGGGGAATATATAGCTACTACTGGGTCGTATATGTATTAAAAATATATTAAGGATAAAATATAATATTTCTTAGCGACCCATAAGCCTTTTGATTGGTACGCTTTACAGCCACTAGGCGGTTCTTACCCGTCGACGTCCAATCATGTTGATTCAGGGTTGTGCGGTGTCAAGCATCGAGGTTTATGCGTCAATACTTCCGGGCTCTTACGGGTTCTTCTGGATACTTACGCTTACTTCCGGGGCACTAGTAGGCAGTACGAGGCATTTGCACGAATTCGCAAGGCAGAGCTGCAATACCATAGCCTAATCAGGTCTTGATCGGAACATGAACGTCTCAGACCCCGATCGAATTGACTTGCATCAATCCTCGTCTCCAAGTCCTATTGGAAGTAGTCAAGCAAGTCTCGATACTGTCCCCTTCAACATTCATGGACAGCATTTGAGACAACAGTTGTTAGTGGATCACCTGGAAGGCCTCCGTGGTACGCTCTAATCACTATAGGTATACCCCGCCGCCACAGATAACCAGTGAGGATAATGGACAACCAAATAGTGCTCTGAAACATTGCCTCAGTTCGCCAATCACTACAGAAAGTCCTACGAAGGTTTTACGAGGAGGAACTGGTGAATCAGATGTGTATTACGACACTCCGGTACGTGATACAACCGCCAGGAGAGTCACATATCGTACCACACCGATACCAGGTCTTGCATCGAACCTCTTCGGCGTCGAAGGACAACTCATACAACCTCTATGTGCTCCAGTGATAGACTTATGCTCTCCACCACGGCTTGAGTCATCAGACAAATTGTGCCTGTCTGTCGGAAACGACAACACCCTTGACGATGGAAATGCAGCAAAGACAGATGCCGCGCTGAGCATTCCTCGCTACAACGGAGATTCTTCTGGCCATGAGACCGCTATCGCGTGCTCGGAAGAGCTGAATAGCTCTGTAGGCATCGATGTGGCTGAGACATTTGACTTCTACTCTGCAACATTGCAAGAATTGGCCGTAGAGGATGATGCTGATCCAGTGAGCTTGAGCAGACTTGATCCACCCATCCCTGTTTTTGGTGGTACTAATGGCAAGTATTTCCTCGCTGATCAGATCCTCGAAGTGGACGATATGCCGATGTACCCCGAGTCCTCTCCCTCGGGGACGCTAAACGTAGGCACCATGTACGACATCTCCCTCAAGAATATGACACCCAATCAGCGAGAATTTCTGCATACGAACATCGCGTATTCTCGCCTCGAGACAGGGTCTGGTAATGAAACTCGTGTCCTGTACGGTAATGCCGGCCGGATGTTGTCAAGAACGTGGGCATGTCGAGGTGTCAAGCTATGCTCGGGTCTACATCCTGATGTAAAGCACAAGCATTATGGTGGTGCTTCTGCTGAACAACTCCTACAGCAGAATGCTGCGCTTTCAAGTCAATTCGCTGGGGCAATGCCCCGAGAGGTCCCAAAGGACTTTCTCTTTGGTCCCCCAAAGGTTCGACTTGATAATCAACAAAGGGCTTATCTCCATGCACAGCAGATCGAAGCGCGTGTCATCGCAGGAAAGTTCTGCACCCACATGAACACAGATGGCTCATCGTGTGTAGGCTTACCGATCGTTCGCCATGTTAGAGACACTAAGACATCCCCAGAACTTGATCAATTTGGGCACGAAATTCAACCTATGACGTGGATCGTAAACTGCAGTGCTTGGCGGGCAAACAAGCATGAAAACTCACATTATACTTTATGGAACCTAGAGACTTTTCTTGATGTAGCTTTGTTCAGATCGCTGATTGACATCATCGCGCGGAACGGCAGCCTTCCAAGTAAGCCGGTCTACTTCTGTTCCACGATTCATCATTATTCCACAAAGAAGGAGAAGTGCAAGCAATTGCATGGCACTTCTAATTGCACGATCGCTCCATCCGATCAGGTTTTTAGGCAAGCGTGTACTGTCAGATTCGTACTGCTCACACCTACCTCGAACTCAAAAATTACTGACAGAGCATATCTATTTGTTCATGGAGGTTGCCATAATCATGCGCCATGTCCTCCAGACAAGACTCCGCGTGCTTTGTGGCAACAAATCAATGGCATATTAGCGAGACTTGGTCCAAATAATCTACTAGACCATCGACCTCTAGCCATCACGAACCATCCTGAAATAATGAAGATACTTACAGAGAAGGACGCCGAGACACTTGAAGACCTCCATCCCTCCTTAAAACCTGATGTCATGGCAAATCTCATCTACCGACAACGTATCATTGCCGCTCCAGATGGAAGGGATTTTGCCGCTGCAATGGCACAACAGCGCAAAGAGCAATTGATGCCTGACAGAGAGCGTTACATCCGTTGTGCCTGCATCGAGGACAACTGTAGCTTTGTAATCTGTTTTACCAACGCAAGCGCAGCCCTGTTATATACAACGGAATACATCGAAATCGACTTAGCTTTTAAACGCGTGAAAGGGGCTTTCAACGAGATGGAGATTGTCACCTTTACAGAAAATCCTCCTCGAACTATTACGCATGCTAGGATCTTCATGGACAAAGAAACTCATAAGTCCTACAGAATTGCCTTCCAATTGCTTTTCGATACCATTGGTAGAGAATTGAAGCGAGCTACTCTGACCTTCACACATCTAAACTCACAATCAAATCTTCATGCCATAGTTGCGGATTTTGACACAAAGCAAGCTGTTGGTTTAGGCCAATATCTTCAGTCTGTGGATACGCACAATCGGGCTTGGAACTGGCAGATCAGCCAAGTCGTTCGATATTGCACGGTGCACTTCAAACGTGGTATAGATACAAGGTTTCCTCGGCCACATGCAGCGAATGTCGTTATGAAGGCACTTTTGCGCACTGAGTCTGTCTCTGCCTATTACAGACATCTGACCCT